>CAJPEV010000033.1:138762-245886 GCA_905338385.1 Darwinula stevensoni
GGGGGGGGGGTAGAGGAGGGGGGAGGGGGGGTAGGGGGGGGGGGGGGAAGCGAGGCATGCTGCACTATGTGCAGTACCCAGTAATTTCCTGCGGAAAAGGTTTGAAAATCCTCGTATAGAACATTCCACAGCATAAGAGGTTGCACTGGACTTTTGCGATAAGCAAACGTCTTGGAAATTTATTTTTCACTGAAATAATGCAGTGAACGTAGGATTTTTGCGAAGCTCTTCCTGCAGTCTCCATGAAAATTCCGCTTGACTTTTTTTGCGACGTCTACCAAAATGACGTTACAGTATCTGCCGGTAAGCGAACCGCGAAAATACCTCATGTTCGAACCATATCATATCTGTCGGAGAGCATGCAGTGACGTCACGAAACATGCTGATCCTAGCGGAAAGAGGGTAGGGGCGCTTTTGGCGCCAAAAACTGTTGCGAAACGACTAATTGCTTACATCTCAGAGGGGAATCGTGAAAAGCCACATAGGAAGCCTTCCATTCGCACACAGAGGGAGAAACCTACAAATATACGGCACATTCTGACGTCATTGGAGAATGCTCTTGTTTCCACTCTTTGAAAAGGGGTTAGAATCGAATGCGAACGGAGCGGACCTTGTAGAATGCCGACCGACGGAGAGAAAGAGGAAGATCTGGTTCTTTATTTTCGCATCGGTATTGGTAATATGTGTGACAAGGCCTGTGGTCAGGGGCAGGGACAGGGACAGGGGCAGGGGCAGGGGCAGGGACAGGGGCAGGGGCAGCAGCAGTCCACTTTCCTTCCATCCCATCGGATCCAGTCCGGCCCGGTCTCCTCGTCTCGTGAGAACCACTCCCCATTCCCACTTTCTGTTTCGACGTCTAACGTTACCCTGACGGCCATTTTTCCTCGTCCTCTCCCACAAGGCGCAGGCAGGAATGCTCCTCTCCCCGTTCGCTCTCGCCGTGAGTCTCTCTTCCTTCCTTCTTCTTTTCGCGGTATCTCAGCGAGTCGAATATACCGTTCCGTAGCCCTCTCGAGAAAAGCAACTGCTTTTGCTAGTACTTTCGCGTCGAGATTTCTCTTCCCTTGGAATGATGATGCAGGACAGTACGACTCGACGGAAATTAATTATTGTGTACTGATATACTATACATAGATATACTGGATGTTACCACGAGATGCTAAAACGGAGACAATTTTAAATAGAGACACAGATCCTTACCCGGTGTTGTAGTGTCATCCAGAACACGACCCGGATTGACTCAACTTTTGATAGTTCGTTTTGACTGCCTCATCGAAACCGGGACGATTCTCGGAATAGGCGCATAACCTCGACTCGTTTGTAATTTTCTTTTTATCGTTTCGAGGTACAAATTTTTGGAATGGGTTTGGAGTACTCTGTAGAAAAGGTTGCCCAGGCAACTTTAAAAATTGTAATGCCACATATATGCAAATTTTGGGGCCTTCTACAGGCTTTGCTTTTCATTACACTGGAACCGAATGACGCGTCCACCGAAACCCGAGGGACATGCTCATCTAGATTCTGTGGGGCAGTCAATTTTTCTGTCAACATCATTGCGGTAAATTTCTTCATCCAAAACCGGAAGTTCTCATTGTTTTCAACCGCGCTGAGATATGAAGTGTAATTCCATGTCAGTTAGGGAAATCGCACGGAAGTGAAAGATGCCTCGAGGAAAATAATTGTTGATCTAATTAAAGCCGCATTTAAATGCTCGCGAAGGAGAGCACGTTCGAGAAAGCAAAGAGCCCCGATGGAACGACCGCACTCGAGAGACGCGAGAGAAGCGAGACGCAGCGGTCATAATCGCGACTCGACTCCCACCCTCGCTGAAGCCTTTTTCAGTACTTAGGGCATGCGAACAATCGAGAACGGCGCACAAAGGAAAGAATAATCGATGATAATTAGGAGTCGTGCCCGAGGAGATGTCCTTTCTTCTCTCCACCCATGCAACTGTCGCTGTCACATTCAATATTCATAGACTAACTCTCTTTTTTTTTCATACAACGTGTCCATCACACATTATATGAATATTATTCACCCGAACTTCCTCGCGTCCTTCGCATAAGTAAGTGACCGCAACTCGAGGTATTTCAATGCACACGGTCGCATTCGTTACAGTTCAGCTGGCTGGACCAAAGGATTAAGACATCCGGTAAGATCTTTTTCTTTACCACGGACGTAACAGACATACTGCACCCATTCCCTCGTGGAAAGGAAATCGTTCTTATTTTTTCATTCAGACTCTCAAAGCAAACCGTGCATTAATGACATTCTGGACCCACGATGAATGAGGAATATTATACATATGGAGATGGATATGATTGCATTTTGAGGTCACTGATAGAGCAAGACGTCAAACGTGGCTGTCACGATATCTCGCCAGGATTTCTCCTACGTGAAGAGATCATTAATGTGCAATGGCCTGCTTTGCTTCCTTACTTTTTTCTCTTCTACACCGGCAGGCTCTTCTTGACAACTTGCCAAGACAAGTAGCTCTACTTCTCTCTCTCTTTCCGTTCCTCTCTCTTTCTGGAGCTGACCCCACCCAATCTTCGGTTTCCAGCAGAGACGGAGTGTGTACCCTTTCTGCATAGCTAACAAGATTTTCCCGGGGATATTTCCTTCCGATTTCGAGCAGCTTTCACTGGTAGATGACGGGGAATTCCTCGCCGATAGACGTGGCACATGTCGGAGGAATCTCACAGTCCTGTAATCCTGACGCTGCGTTTTGGTCGAAATCTTTCCCGTCTCATCGTCGCAGCAAGGGGAAGAGGCGTTTCCAGCTCTCGGGAGGAGGCCTATAAGTATACGAATATCGTAAACGAACCACGAATGCGGAAAGGAGCCATCGATGGATCATGAGCCGAAGATGGAAAGGAGCCGCAAACGCCTCCGGTTGATCCATCATTGTAAGCCCAGATTGCTTTCCTCATTCGAGCGCATTAGAGGCAACCGAATGAGATCGGCTGTTTCCGGATCCTCGAAGTCTCAAAGAACTTCCTTGTAAAACGGCGTCCATGATGAGATGACATTTTTCAGCAGGTGCCTGAAATTTTTATGTTACGGGGACGCATTGTAAAAAAAAAAACTTTGGAAGTGTCTGAAATTTCAGTTGTCCTAAGCTGCTCGAAGTCTTAGGACAACGCACCCGGAAAGCGAGAAGAATACCTCGTATGACGCCATCTTCTTCGTTTCCTTCTTTTTTTGGGTGCATTTTTTTGAAGTATCATACGTGAATTCATTAGGAAATGTCTAAGATTTTTTTCGAGCGTACCAGTACCGTCAGTGACTTTTTGTCGGCTTTGAAACGTTGTAGATACGTCGATATCTCATCGAAAAAGCTCGATTCCGCGGCATGTATGAAATATTTACATACATGGAAATTTTCGCAAGCAAAGTGAGTGACGTGACGTCCCACTGTTGTATGGCAAATTCTTAATAGCTGGATGCGATCTGGAACGTAAAACGATTCCAAAGATCCTTATTCTGCAGCGTGTTGCCTGTCCATCTCGAAGATACAATCTGTCCAATCTGTCTACCTTGCAGTGTGTAATATATGCAATACAGAATGGAACAATATCGGACGTAGCGCATCTTATAGACATCAATTGTGACACTACCGCTGCGCATGTCAATGCCCCTCACATTCAACTCGAAAAGGAGACCTCTATTAAATATTAGGAACGGATTCAACGTGACCCCAAAAAGTAGACAGATTATGCGGTCGAAACTTTTGAAAGTCACCATAACGTAATACATAAAGACTCGAGATAATAGCCAGCTGCAAGGCGTCTCAATGAGTTATATATGAACTCAGTTTCTCACGTGAATTACACGATTACGTCATATGTGCTTTCAAACCTCATACGCCTGTTCTTTCCAGTTACGTTTGCAGAGATTCTTACGACTGAGCTAGCTCTAAATGTTTCCGGAATTGAATCCTGCAGTGACTCGACGACACGCCTTTTAGCGAACTACGCCTAAAGACGTGTCGGACATTGATTCGACACCTTAAATCGAGAATAGCGCTCGACGACAAGCATGGATAATGGAAGCAGACGCGACGAAAGAACAACTTTCGAAAAGGGATGGGATATGGTTACAGGGAGTTCCGATCGGAACAGGAAGCAACGAATAAGGGAACTGGATGAGGAGGGGGGGATATTTAGCCGGTTTAGAAAGGAGCTCGATGAAACGTGATGGGATGAAATGGGAAGACATTGTGAATGCGTGAGGCTAAACTACTTTCCCTGGGGACAACACGTCGTTTGATTACTTCTTGCCATCAGAAGCCTCATCCTCTTTTCCCTCTATGAGAAAAATTGAAACCGACTAGGAAGGGAGGAAAATAGAGAGAGGTGACCTGAATCCCGTCCTCCACATTGCCGAAAACCATTCACGTCCTTTGCGATGACATGAGACGACCATAGAAAGATGCCGGATCATCTGATGATGTCGCAAGCGCGAAGCGGTAGGCGGTGGATGAAGTAACCCTATTTTCCAGGATCGCTTTGAATCATCCACGGACATCGATGCCGGACACGTCTTCCAGGCCGGGAGTTAACAGTTGCAGACGGTAGAGGAAATTTGATCCGCATACCGGTGAAAGCTGTCGGGGAAACACGTGGGCAGCATTTTTGATACTAATCTTTAACGTACGTACGTACAGTAATTGCGTATTCCTTTCTCTGGGTTTCCCACGATGACGGAGAGTACTAGGGTTGCATCACGGGAGGGGCGATTACATGGAGGTTGGCGAAGTCCGTTGTGCTGGAGTGCCTTCATCCATATGATGTAATGAAGTGCCCATGACACATTGTCAGCCGGAAATCGCTTTGGTAATCCGGGTCGGGACTGTTTGGAACAGTGTATAAAGCAATGGTTCCTTCAGGATCACATAGATACTTTGGTCGACCTGGAATAAGCCGAATAAAAGAAACTTCTGCGTTTTTGCAAAGCTAAATATTCGAAAGGCAATCATCAACATATGAAAGAAAACGAAAATGATGATACTACTTTCCAATATGTAGGGTCCTCCCCTTCCGCACTCCGGCAACCTGATACCGTAACAAGGTCAAACTCGCCCTGCTCGCCTTTGTTTAGCTCCAACATGAATCACACGAAAATGATGATGATGATGACCAGGCTTGACTGCTTCTGAGATTATTTATATAAATATAAATTTTATGGTTTTATTAATGCTGTTGATCAAGGTGCACAAATTTTGAAAATTAACACCCTACCATTTCCGATTTTGACGAAATAAGCAATACAGTGTTCTCTTGTCCCCATATCCGGAAATATCCAATTACAGCCTCATTGGGTGACTAAATCAAATGCTAGATCAAATCATATGCATCCGATTTTTATAGCCCCTGCAACTCAAGAATTATTCATGCTATATCCTCGAATAAGACTCCAATTCACTGGAAATAATAATAACGTGAAAATTTCACTTGAACAAAAAACACTCAATGTTATTAATCAACTAAAAATTTGACCTTTGAACGTAGGATGAAGTACCTAAAATAACTATTTCAGATATATTTCATGGGGAGTCCAATGTCTCTGCTACGCATATGGAAAGTACACATTTTTATCTTTTTTAAATATTCCGGTAAAGTAATTTTTGAATCAGCAGATCACCACTGCTTTATTGCAGTTTCGATAGGCAAAGGAAATGCACCTGCTACTCCCTCTTCATCTTCCCAATAAAGTCATCTCTGTTGCAAGAGCGATGGGCATTCTTTTTCGATTTTATAGGGAAGAATCAACTGCATTTCTCCGCTTGCCCTAATGATATATTTCTGTCACTGAAGAGAATAGCATATCGTTGATTTATTGTTGAAATTGAGTGAGTTTCTAGCATGAAAAGTATAGCTTCAGAAATAGTAAATGTCAAAGTCATAAAAATAACCGGAGGTAACAACAGGGAATAAAATGTGTTGCCTAGACAGACAGGAACATCCTGCCCTGAGAGAAAGGGTCCCCTTATTTTTTTGTTGTCAATTTCTGCCTTCACAATGAGCAGACATTGCTGAACAGACTTTCAGCTCATAAATATAAATAGTTGATATTGACTTCTTTTAGAAAATGAAAAATGTTGCACCCCCAGTCGTCAAGGGAAGAAACTCTCCATGTATTGCTTCTGGTTAAGAAACTAAAAGGTCTTTCTCCTTCTCCCACCCCTCCGAAACCCTCGCACACTCCTCCTAGGGGTGGCGCTCCCTGGTATGAAAACCGGTGGCGTAGAGTCTTAGGTTCCCTTGCAAAACGTTCAGCCCCTATCCACCTGGTTGTTTGACCAGGTGGAAAAGGAGTGGATTTGGAACCAGGTGGACGTCCCCCCCCTGATGGAAATCCATCTAGCCATTCGCGCAAATTTATTTCGAGCCAGGTGGATTTTCCCCAGGGTGGACATCGCTCCAACAGGTGGAAATACCGCCTAGGTTTTCCATTCGACCCATCTGGTTCCAAATCCACATGGGAAGTGGACATTTTGTAAGAGCTTGAAGTAGGAACATCTTGAGTGCAAGTAAAAGAACACGGAAAAAACGTTTTTTTAACACGATGGGATTCAAACTCTACATGGAGGGTGTAGATCTCCGGGGAAAATGTAGGCTTTCATATTTTTGCTGACGTCTGCTGCAATCATCAATACAAGGGGATGCTAATACCCTGAGAATGGAGGGAAATGGTGGGGTACTGACAGCGGTGGTCGCATGGCTACTTGGACTGAAGGTTCGCTATTTCCCATCGCTCCCAGTTGCTGAGCCGATTCGGCAAATATTAAAAGAAAATCTTAACCCAAGTAATTTCGACTGCTTCTTGCCTTATCTCTGTATCCTATTTCAACGCATTCCAAGCAATGTATTCCGGTTATGTTTCCAATTCCATCGACAGATGTTCTCTCACGGAGGCACAAACCAGTAGACAAGAACAGAGAACGGGAAATTTTAAAAATTCGTTGCTGGCCCACTAAAAAATTTAATTCCAAATAAATGGCTTCCTTTTTTTCTTGTAGGTCCCACTGGTGCTAGTGGTGACCAGTGTTGGAAGCCTCCCATCCGCTGGCTATGGTTTCAAAGGGAAAACCTTAGACTTTAAGGGAAATGAGGAGATTATCGACTTTCCGTCTTTGCCCCCTCTCCCACCCATACCGCGATTGCCTTCATTACATTATGGCCCACCATCTGCCAAGTATGGGCCAGATCTAGGTGTATTGGAAGGGAAACGGCCCCGTCAAAAGCCAGCTGGACGTCAGGGGAAGAAAGCGAAATTTCCCAAACCTGTCTACACAAAATGGACCGTAAGTTCCTCGTCTACTGCTTTTAATTCGACAGAAAATTCCTACAAATTTTCAGTTTTATTTTATTTATTTGCGTTCAGCCTCTCTTGCCCGGTGATTGCTGTGGAGAGACACCATGGATACCCCTGAAGGGCAAATCCAGCTCCCCATATCGAGTGACCAAGGTCCAAAAGTTGACTAAGACGGGAGCATCGAAGCAATTGTACGATTCGGGAATTCAAGGGGTGCAGTCTTACCGATTCTTAGTTAATGGACAAGGTAATGTCGAGAACCTTCCTCCTCCCGGCTATCAAGCAGGATTAAAACCAAACGTCCAGGTATCCATTATCGAAGAAGAAGAGTATGCACCAGTTGGGGCACTTGATGTACCGATACCACCGCCATCTTCATATGGCAGCGAAGCCGTAGTTGAGTTGAGTAAACCTGCACCCTATGACGTCTCATCACCTTTAACCTCTCCTATCCCGATCAACTACAACAGCCAGCACTTGGGAGGACGTAAGGAGCAACCACGATACCCACAGGCACAGAAGCAAGAAATACTATATGGAGGACCACAGCCACAGCAAATCCAGGAATATGAAGCTCTTGGTCAGAATGCGGGGCCTCAAGGACAACAATATAAAGCGCCTGAAGAAGTAATATACAAAGCTCCTCCACTGGTACAGTATCAGGAACAGAGATTTGAGGCTCCAAGGCAGGTGGCGCGACCTGTGGAACAGAAGACTGAAGTTCCCAGAGAGCAGTTCCAGTTCGGGCAACAGAAGATTGAAGTTCCCAGAGAGGAGTTCCGGTTCGAGCAACAGAGCTATGAAGCTCCCAGGCATGAAGTGCAATTCAAGCAGCAAAGGTTTGAAGCTCCCAGACAGGAGGTGCGATACGAACAGCAAAGGATTGAAGCTCCCAGACAGGAGGTGCAATTCGAACAGCAAAGATATGAAACGCATGGGCAGGAGGAGCAATTCGAACAGCAAAGGTTTGAAGCTCCCAGACAGGAGGTGCGATACGAACAACAAAGGTTTGAAGCTCCCAGACAGGAGGTGCGATACGAACAACAAAGGTTTGAAGCTCCCAGACAGGAGGTGCGATTCGAACAGCAAAGGATTGAAGCTCCCAGACAGGAGGTGCGATTCGAACAGCAAAGATATGAAACGCATGGGCAGGAGGAGCAATCCGAAGAGCAAAGGTTTGAAGCTCCCAGACAAGAGGTGCGATTCGAACAGCAAAGGTTTGAAGCTCCCAGACAGGAGGTGAGATTCGAACAGCAAAGACATGAAGCTCCCAGACAAGAGGTGCGATTCGAACAGCAAAGGTTTGAAGCTCCCAGACAGGAGGTGCGATTCGAACATCAAAGATATGAAGCTCCCAGACAGGAGGTGCGATTCGAACCTCAAAGATATGAAGCTCATAGGCAGGAGGAGCAATCCGAAGAGCAAAGATTCGAGATCCAAAGGCAACAGCACGAACAACAAAGGTTTGAGGCTCCAAGACAAGAAATCAGATATGAAGAGGAAAGATACGAGGAACCTAGGCAGGAGGAAAGGCATGAAGGGCTCAGACAGAGATACGAAGGGCAGAGAGAAGTGTTCTTACATACCAACCAAGCTGAAGGCCAAAGATTCGATGCATCAAGAGAAGAAGTGGGCTATGAGGGAAATCAAAGACGTGAAGAGCCCATAGAAAAGTTGATTGTGTACAATGCACCCAGGGAAGAGGGTCGCTTCGATGTGAGTAGGGAAGAGGGTCGCTACGATGGGAGTAGGGAAGAAGGTCGTTTCGATGGTAGCAGGGAAGAGGGTCGCTTCGATGTGAGTAGGGAAGAAGGACGCTACGATGGGAGCAGGGAAGAAGTAACATTTGGACAGGCACAAGGACAGCGTCTAATTCAGACGGAATACTTTCCTGATCGACCCGATGTGAGAGGAAATTTCCTGCGTTTGGAGGGTCCAAGTGAAAGGCCTTTGGCACCGGCAGGAGTGGAAATAGAATACCGGGGATTCGGTTCGTCGGAATCTCACGAACAGGGAAGAGGAAGAGGAGGACAGAGAGAAGAAGATTATAGTGAGTATGGATTCCGTGAAGACGTCGTTCAAGTTCCCCTCTTCAATCGCATTGAGGCAGCCCGCCTTCAGGTGAGTGAAGGAATGGAATAAATTCCAATCGCTTCTATTACGTGGGGATCTGTTGAAGAACAGTACAGTACATGAATTACATGCAAAGCTTTTGGTGTCATCACAGGAACTCAGGTACTCGGGAAGACAGGAGCAGTCTCAGGAAACGTACAGGTAGGTTCCGTCATCTATAAAGTGGAAATTAGATAGTATAAAGGCTGAGAAGAGAATTCTGATTTGTTCGGTAGTAGCGGTGTGTTTTCGACGACGACAACAACGACACCAGCGCCCATCCTGTCTTCCACGCCTCTACCTACATCCTCTACTTACAGATCAGCAGTGGAGGGTGACGGGAATCTCAGTGTTGCCAATAAAGGAGAATTTGGCATTAAAGTACCGTCACGTTCACGTAAGTTTTCCACTCTTTTGGTCTTGACTGAGCTGGAGAGATGGAGATTACGTTATTTTAATTATTTTTCTGTGCAGGTTTTAGGGGTTCGACGACGTCGAGACTGCTGACAACGACGACACCGGTGACGTCGACAGAGGCACGAAGTCCATTGCCACAGGCTGTGGTCCTTCAAGAGGCACTTGATAGTTCCTATATCAACAAATTCCCCGAAGCCGGAGCTGCAGAGGATTTCCAAGTCGACCCGGGAGAGCAGCAGATCGTGGAGGATAACCTCTTCGAGATTCGAAAAGTCTGATCCAATGTCGAAGGAGCGAGTACAAACAGTTCTCAGTGAAAAGACTGCAGGGAACGAGGACTACTTTTAGAGGTCTGAATTTCTAGAGGAGTTTGAAGAAAACGTAAGTTGCGGTCAAGGTGTACCTCCGTCAAAGACTTGGGCATGCTGAGATTGGATCGACAGGAGTGATCATATGCTTCTCTTAAGCACTTGTATAGTCCAAAGCTCAAATAGGAGCATGTTTTTTTGTCTTCCTTTTTCAAGGACGTGATCTGGCCATTTCCATGTTCACCCACTCAGTCCCTGAAAGACATTGCTCAAGACCTGTGCGCATAAAGCGCGTGAAATGCTCATTCTTTGTTACAGACTTCTGTTGTGTTCCTGGAGTTTTGTCGTTGGTCTTTAACATCTCAATTCTGTGTGTGTGCATGCCATGGGATCACGGTATTCTCCTCTCCCCCCCTTGGTGCTCAGTGCTCACTTTTCTCATCGTCGATCGAGATGCGAATCTAGTCTGGCGCAGTTACCATTCATTTAGAGATTTTTCCGTCCTAGGCTTATGAAAATGAGATTAAGGAAGATATTTTCTCCAATATAATTGTTTCTTTATTCCTGACTTTCTTCAAAAGATGTGCTCTGACTCACGAGGTGCAGCACTTGGAGAAGACAAGCCTCAGAAGAGGGATGACTTTGATGGAAGACAAATCAGCCAGAACCGCCTGCAAAGCAATCGTGACATATTTAGCTCATTTTTGCTATCAAGGCTTAACATACCGAGCATCATTGGAAGGAATAACAGGAGAGACCTCGGCAGCTTGAAGCGTTGAGACGGCGAGGAGATTCTCCCGTCTGAGGGAGAGGATAGCAGCAGCCAAAACCGGAACGATGAGAAGGGAATCGTAGGCCAAGATGAGATCCCATAGAAACAGAACTTGCTCTGGCCTTAAGGAACCTGCGAACCCCCTCATCAACCACTTGAACACCATGCTGCATCTGCGCAGACTCCATTATTTTAATAGTTGTGCCTCCCAAACAAAAGTTATAGGGCATCTCTCGGGGTAGAGGGAAAAGAGAAAAGAAGAAAAGCCTTGAACGGGATGAAAAAAGCTTCAATCCAAAACTGCAGCCTTGGGAAGTTGCTGTCCCTTCATGAATCGTATCATCGTAAGATGACGATAGTCGAGGTGATCCTTACAATATCGTGCGTCCGGACTAGGATATTGAATATCAAGACATTCTTCGGATGGTAACAGGAGTGTCTTGTGTCTAGTAGATGGTACAGACTCCGTCCTTCACACATGGCGATGAGGAAGTGCGCCATAAATTGCAATGCAAAATACGACTTCAGATAAGGCTGTCCAGATGGCATTCTCATCCGTCTACATTACGTGATCAGTCAAGCTGACAGCTTCTTTCTGTCTTCTTTTTTCTTTGCTAAATTTTAATCGCCATGGAAGCATATCTTCCTTCCAGACGATAGGATTGGTTGATCTTTTCGATCGAGTTTTGAATCTAGATCCAAATCCCAAGATCAAAAGTCCATAAGATAAGACTTACAATCGTAGCACTCAATCAAAATTATAAATGTGGGGACAAAACATCGGCTCGTCCCATCGTCCTACGTCGTGATAATGGAGCCCGTGTTCCATTCTTTCTTTTTGCCACTCATAGACTTGGTTGACCTCATGTGACCTTATTCCTGTTTGAGTTAACGCCACAACGGGCTCAAAATAAGAGGACTCAGTCCCCCTGTGGAGACCTATTCCCATATCAACGCACGCATAAATGTCACAGTATCTGTTTCCTCCTTCTCCCATCCGGCGGGGTGGACGGTCGCCGATGGCTTGAGGCGGATAAAAGTTGGAAGACAGAAAATGAGAAAAGGCAGCGGACCGTATCTCTTGCCTCATCAATGGTTTGCCCACGTGGTCGGGAAAAAAAACACGGCGGCCCACTGATCGAGTGCTATTCTTTTCCCATTTTTCTGTTTCTCTTCTCACGCTTCGCCAAAGCGAAAGCGGGAAGTATGCTTCATCCCTTTGGCTATATGGATGGGTGGATGTTCTAAAAACTCTCGGAAACTATGGGAAGTTGTCGAATGAAACTTGGCGTATACGTAGCTCTAGAACAGGGGTCTGAAACTCACAAACGCTCTCAATGCGGGCCCGCGACCCACCTGCGTACATCGAGAGAGAAACGTTTCAGGTTCAATACACACAATATAAGGTAGTAGTAGACTATTCATTATACGATTTTACACGTTGGCTCGCAGTGAGGGTCGATCTTGACAATGCGGCTCATACACCGAAACGAATTTGAGACCCCTGCCCTAGAACGTGGTTTGGATGAGTAAGTGGTATGCTTGAAAGCGTTCTCATTCCCCCTATCCCAGAAAGAAACTCTGAGAGCATGCATTCGAATAATACAGTTATTGCATAATAAGATCGTATTTGCAATGGGTGGATTGCATAAAAGTGACTTTAGAGTAATTGAGCTTTAAACCTCCTTTAGAGCCGCTAAAGGAGGTTTAAAGCTCCATTACGTTAAAGTCACTTTCCGATAGCAAAGGCTTTCCACTCATAAATTTGTCATTCACAAGATCCAATTGTTACCGCGAAACAGTCTAAAAGATATGGGAGACAGTATTCGTCGTAACAACATAGATCTAACGAGACGATATAGGCGTAGGTAAAGTTGTCGTAATTCATCCGCAATCGCATTTCATGAGTCAACCGCTGATCGTTAGCTGCACAATGCTTAATTTCTTCAATTTTATGATAACCCTTGAACCTGAGACAAAAATGAAAGCAGCCCTTAGATGACGCCGCTATTCTGGGTTTCATGTCAGTGTTAGTGTCGGTGTTAACACCGAAGTTGGTGTTAGGAGAAGCCTCTCGACACAAACACCGGGAGATAACACCAACACCGAACACCAACACTCGATTTGAACTCGCCCAATGTCTTCAGCCTGGTATGAACAGGTGACAATACCTACTGCCTTCATTCCGTACATTCTTAAATTTCTCTTTCTGTAACAGTACCAAAAAATCCCATGGGACAGAGACCTCGATATTCGGTATGCTATTGAGATAGATCATATACCTCGAAAATCATTACAGATTTACGAATGACTCTCGCAAGAGCTCGCGATGCATGGTATCCGGAGGTATGGAAAGTATGTGGAGAGGAGTGACGAAAACCTACGGTTCTATATGCTTGGAATGGAGATGGGAAAAGAGGTGAGGATCAGAGACGAGGAGGAGATGCTCGAACAACGCCGTCAAGCTCAAGATCCCCTCTGGCGAGGAATCTATCACGTGCAGTCGTTTCCAATATCGAATGTAGAACTCTCGAAAGAAGCCGTACACCTTCTCGGGTTCCTCGTAAAGGTAGCAAATTGGAGCCACTGGCCAAGAGAAATGTATTTTCGTCGCATCCGGCTTTGGATACATCTTGTGCGTGTTCTTCCGCTTCTTTTCGACTTACCGTACATGGAGAATCCATAAAAGGGAATTACTCCCGAAAGAGGGTAGATGAAGGACTGGCTTTCATCCTTTTTTCCTTGGAACACGGAGACGTGCGTCAGGTATTGAGGAATGGTCTTGTCTCGGAGGAAGCACAGGAGGACTTGATACAAGGTATCCTCGTACACGAAGTACTGATCGTCGTTGCATGCCGTCAATTGCGTATCCTGCAAGAACAAGGCACCATCGACTTCTTAAATTTTAGCGATATTTATCCTCTATTGGAATTATATACTATTCTAACAGTCTCACTTTGATGACGATGTAGTCGAGAAGAAGCTCGTGGGAGAAGACAGACGATTTCAACGTCTCCATATGTTCCGCATCCTTTGGAGAGAGAGTTCAAATCGTGACATCATGAACGATAAAAGTGCCCTTTTTATGCCCCCTGTAAAAGGCTTGTGCTGTACCTGTGGTCCAGGTACTCCAAGGATGTGAGACCAAAGCCTGGTTCGTAGTCCATGAGGGCAACCCAACTTCGCAAATTCCTTCGTCAGCATTGCGTCGTCTCTGTCCAGAACTAAACCAACATGTTTCACGTAGTCGCTTGGAATGGAAGAACTACAGGAAAGCACGAAACGTTTGGTAAAATGGATTCGAGATCTACCTGCCTGTGCGGCAAGAAGTCGAAGTTCTTCCAAAATGAGACCCTGGGGACCGACAATGACTTTTGGGTCGATCCCAAGGTGCAAGTTCTTCTCGTCCCACAGCTCCCTATACTTGAGCTTCTGTTCGCAGTTCAATGAGAGGCCGAATATATCAGATATTGGGATGGAACCGAGAGGTGGAGAGACGGAATCGAAACATTACCAATTCGTGTAGAGAGGGAACGTGACGCGGAAGACGCAGCAGTTTTTCATCAGGTCTCAAATTTTTTCGTTCATGAGGAGAAAAAATAATGTCAGTCGGTGATATGGTATCAAACGGCGCGAGAGACGAACTTCCTGTCGAGATACTTACAGTGTGTCCTCGTGCCGATTGGGGTTCTTCAGTGTGATCAGGACTTCCAGGAAATCCCTGGGCGAGTACACGGGTCGATAAACCGTCAGGTCTAGTAGGGGAAAAATAACAGGCGATTCTCTTCTGGTTTCTAATCGCCACGAGAAACCATGTACTGAATTCCTACTTTCTACAAGTTCACACGCCCATTAGCAACTGATGGGTGATTTGTGCTGGAACTTGCAAGGGCATTCCGCGAGAAATCTAGTGACGTCATCGATTTCTCATATCATGGCTTCGACTTCATTACTTCCTCCATCACGAAAAACCCATCCGAAAATCCATGCGGAACCATACAAATCTGCAGTTCTACTCAAATATTGTAGAGTCCGGCATTCACATTGCAGATCACAAACATGGTGCACGTTGCACCGTTAATGAAGGAATTAATTTAAATCTCGAAGGCATTGACGTCACTCCATGTTCCCACGGACTACCCTTGATAGGTTCCGCAAAAATCGGGGCCCAGTATGATTGTTCGTTGTGCAGAGTTCTACTTCTAATCTGTCAAGTATAGAGAATGGAGCATTGGGTATAGAGTATGCAAGAGGTCCAAGTCCATATCTGCACCCCTTTTATAAAAGGTGGCCCCGGCACTATAGGCCGATATCAGGTGCTCCCGAAGAGCAACGAATACGAACCCATTTGCCATGTATGTTTTGGGTTTTGTTTGAAAAAGGGGAAATTTAAAAAAACAAAAAAGGGACATTCCAAGCGTGCGTGTTTGCAGGTATGAGCAATTCCTTTTTGCAAATACGCTATCGTATTTTTCATAAAGGTATTTACAGTTGCAGCTTCAAGCATGACAACTCTCAGCCAATTTTATTCTCAAATTATCCCGAGAGCAAAATGTCCTCATTTCAGTTTCCAACCTGCCATAGACTCATGGGATTTTCGGCAATAATCTTTGTTATAGAAAACTGATTTTGTGAGTAAAAGAAAAAAAGTAAAAAAGTAAGGGTTAAAAAATCCCTCCGATCCAATTTAGCGAATCCCCGTTGTACAGAAGGCAATCTTTCCCCATTTGAAAATGGATGGACGGCCTACTTGGATGGCTGGATGGACAGCCTACTCGAAACTGTTGAACCATCCAAGTGGTCACGGAACATTACAGCTGGTCGCATTGAGGTTTCGCCCTCAGCCGCAGTCACCTCCACCAAACTTTGCAAGATCTAGTCGCTGGGAAACATTCTGATCGCTGCATGCAGAGGAGCGCTGACTCCGCGACGAATAGGATGCGTTGCTTTGTGTTATAATTCCCTGCAAATCCTACCCAGTCAAAAAGTTTTCATCGGGCCATCGATGGTTTTTCCTCGACGCGTCTATAAGTCGTTGGGTCATCACTGGCATATGGTTGCCTTACGGTTGGTTTAAGCCGGCTTTTGGTAGGGCATGTCCTGTTGGCCCATCATTGAGCCAACTTTGGCTCATTGTTGGAAAACCACACATGTCCCAACCATAAGCCGACTTTTCACAATGGTGAAAAGATATTGGAAAAAAAAAACCGACTCGAGTAGCATCCATAGCATTATGGATCTTGGAGAAATTAGAATGCATCCTTTGGCCCCCTCCAAGTGTGAGTTGGCCGGCCAATCATTCGCCGATGATGAGCCAACTTCCCCAGCTATGTCCCAACAATAAACCAACGAAAATGTTTGACTGGGTAGAGTACACGAGGATTATTGCACTCATTCTCGGATTTCTTTCGCCAAGATTTTGGCTCTTTATGTACTTGCAATCATCACACTGGTCACATCCACCATAAAATTTGCTTCGTTGTCGACGAAGGGAAGAGAAAGAAAGCAATCCCTTCAAGGGCGAGAGGGGTTCTCGCTAAACTCTCCGCTTTTGTCTAACGTTAGGTGAAATTTTCGACAGCCGCAGTCGGCTGAACTGTTCTAAGTGGAATTACTTTCCGTCGATTTCGCATGCAATGCGAATTTGGCTAAAAGTGCAAAGTCCAATACCTCATAGGCCTTATTCTCGAAGACTTGACTGCGTCCCGTTCGACAAGGTTTCATCATTCCAGTTAAAGCCTTAATTAGATGCTCATTGCCTTTGATCCAAAGGAACATTGACGGCTCGGAACCTCTTTTGAAAGACCTCTTAGAAAATTACAGCAATTGCAATGAATAGTTTCAATTGCGTTTCATCAAAGTCTTTTGCTTGCACACGAAGAGATAGGCTATTAGTGGTCACTCCGTGACCACCTGAAAGAGTGCAAGGGCTTTGCCTCCTCGTTAACAGGCTGCGCTCCGTATTTTTTTCAGACTCTGACGTAATGCATTTATTGCGAGAAACAATAGGGGAATATCAGCAGAATGGGGGTCATTCATATTTGAAAGGAAAAAGTGAACAAGAGGCTCAGGGAACGCCCAAACCGATATCTCTTGAATGGACCACTTCCTTGAGGCCATGACGCGAAGCATTAATGGAAATACACCGTGTCTAAAAAAAGAAAAAAAAAAGTTGGGGGGGGGGGGGGGGGTTTTATTTTGAGAAATATTCCACCCTTCCAATCTATTTCATGTTCATGCTTTCATTTCATTCAAGATTTCTGCTCAGTTTAAAAAAATTGTGACATAACAATTCAATCACTGTGACCAGTGATTGAAATGCAATACTTTTTCAAAGTGGAAGCATGGAAAATTGCCGTGAAGAAGCAATCTACGGATTGCTTCTACTCAGTTGCATGACTTCGGCGCGCTTCGAAATCAGCCCAGACAGTCTCCCTGAAGAAACGGAATTTTCATACTTCTTACCTTGTGTATTCAGTTACTTTGTGTTCAGGTTGGATTTTTAATACTCTATTCTCATCACTCTCTGTTGGCCTAAGACCTAACTCGTCATTTTTACAATCTTCGTCCAGTCACGAATCACAGTATTGAAAATGACGAAGAACACGAGGGACAAGCACCCAAGGCTCTCGGCACCCAAGGCCGAGACTGTCCTGCTGCCTGCTCTGTCATTTTGGACATTCCGGGAGTTGAGCACCCGGCAAGGAATGTGCTCTTTCACTGTCGTTTTCGATACTTCAACTTTAAAAAAGTTGTTGCATTCGAAGCACCTGGTGAAATTATTTTGCACGTTGCAGGAATCTTTTCTAATCGTATGAAACATCACCTGCGGAAAAACAAGGCGCTTACTCGATGTAATTACTTAACCCTTTCAGATCCCGCGCCCATTCCCATGGACATTGCATTTTCACTGTTTCTATGGTAGTTTCTTGGGATTCCCGTGACTTTGCACAATATTACACAACGATGAACTCAATTATGCATGATTCAATTCCGTCGGAGGCATTCTCTCACCCTTCAGTTTTGTAATCTTCAGTTATGCAAATTATATGTATCTCTTGGCAACCTCACATAATTCGCCGTGGGTCGTTAACCCGCTCCAAAATTCCTAATATATGGTATGATATTTTAAATTTATACAAAATATAATAACGATATACAGAACATAAAAACTTAAAGTAGAATAGGAAAAGAACTCAAAAAAGCATAAAAGTATATTATTCCGATAGTGGCCTTAATTCAGGTCTGAAAGGGTTAAACAAATACACCGACCTCTTTTTTTGAGACGTTGTGTATCGCAGAGTGATTCTGGTGCTCTCATAAAATAAATAAGGTTTCTGCGGACAAGAAGAGTCAATGACGAGAAGCAATGTAAGCATAGTCCGTATGTTGCTGAAATATATCAGCGGGAGTATATCCTCTAACTTATTTTTTTATAAATAATTTTGCAAAGACGCGAATAACGATGGCATGTTGAGAAAAGAGTCCCAAATCATAGTAATTTTACGGGATGGCATCCCGTTCAATGTCCGCAAGACTTTTCCTCAAAGAGAATGTCATGGAGACGATGAAGGAGGCGATAGAATACGTTCTGCGGAGTGAGAAACAATATCGATACACCATATAGGTGCAGGCAGACAAACGGCCGCATAATGTAGGTCTAACTTGTATGAGTTTAGGTAATACAAGTACGCTGTAGAACTTTGAGGGAAAGGAGAATTATCGAAAAATGAAGCAATTCGCATCAGACCAATACGCAGAAAGAGATTATTTAAAATAATAATAATAAAAGAGAACTAAACGGCTTCATGGACAATTGTCTCTTCGCAGTCGGTCTCGTGATGAGGTGCGTTGCACATCGATCTCGTTCGTGGCGATAAGAGAGACTCGAGCCGATTACGCAACACATGAACGATCCATTCGTCATATGAGTGCCGTATCGAGCAGATAGGGATGAAAACGAACCCAGGTCGAGGGTCGAGAGAGCATTCCACTTCTGCTGGAATGCTGTCTTGTTTTCGGGTCGTCGAGGACGAAGGAGCGTCGTGTTTAATTCTGCACACATGGACTGGAGACTCTTGTGGAGACGCCTTTGCCATCCTGCCTACATTCCGTCATTTTAGGTCCATCGTTCGATGCATCCGAAACCCGAAATAGGAAGAAGGAAGAGAAAATGGAAAGCGTACCTGAGCCTTGTTGAGATGGAGGAGGGGCTCAGAGAGGGAGGATGACCCGAGAGCATGCGACGGGAACACGAGCCACGGGTGCCTTTCTATGCTATAATTCACCTGATTCTGAATGAATCGGCTCAATCCGCTGGATATCATCGCCTCTCTCAGAGTCTCCCATAACGAGGACTCCTCCACGTCTTCCGAGGCTGCTAACAACTGTCAAAAGGAGAACAAGAAAAATATGAGCGATTGCAAGTGGTTACCGACACTGTACCTATAGACCTACAGCACCGAATCGGAACCTATCGCAGCAATTTTTTTTCATTACTCGGGATACTGACCTTCATTTGAGAAAAGACTTCATCCACGATTTTCTTGTCTTTCAGGTGTTGAAAGAGGATCTGTTTGCTCCTTCCCGACTCGCAACCGTTCGCCATGTTCCCGGACTCCCCTATCGATCACGCCGTTCCCCACAATCACAATAGCGTCAGGGACGGAGTATACCCAAAGGGTCCACTCCATATCTGGCCCATAATTCAGCCTTATGGCTCTGGAATACTTTCTGATTTAGAGCATTCTGTTGGACGCGAGCTAAGCTCATCCTATTGGACCCCGCTTTGACGAGGCCACGATGGATCAGAAACACGGGTGACAGGACGTGGAATTCGTAGCCGGCTAAAAAAGTCTCCAAAACTTGAGTGTTCCTCGTGAATCCGTATCCGTGATATCTCTCATCGTGTACTGGAACGCGATCATCGGACACGTAAAAGGGCTCATACAAGAACTCCATATTTTTCACTCGATGGCTCACGCTGACTCGATTCGGGACTGGGTCTCCGTATCGCTCCCAGGCGCTGAAATTCGTCGCGTGTTGGTTGCTTCTCAGGACGAGTTCGTGGAACGGACGAGCGAGGTCTCGTCCGACTAGTTTCAGAAGATCCTCCTTACTTTCCGGCAATTCGAGGCTTTCGTCCATTTCGTAGGTGGGCAAGACAAACACGCGTTTCTCGGTGTTGCGAGTGCGAGAAAAGAAGTCCCGTAGCATGAGGGAAACTCCTGCACTGGGAACGACGTCGACGTCAAGGCACATGACGTAGCGAGTCGGACAGGATTTCCGAGCAACGTTCCTCAGCACATTCTGAGGATATATCGCATCCCGAGTCCCATGGAATCGCCTCAGGTCGATCAGGAGTTCATGGAAAATTTGAGCTGGAGTCGATGAGGAGTTGCATTCTCTTCCCGTCAATCTATCCCACGACGGTGATGCAGTAAAGTCTTTTTTTCCAGGTGCATCGCCGTCGGGATAGACGACATGAAAGAACAGAGGGGCATTCGTTGGGATGAAATCGCATCGTCGAAGGAAATGCCAGAAATCTCGGAGAACGTGGAAGCTCGGACCGGGAGCGAAGACGGCCACGGAGAGGATTCCTCGCCATGCCCGAGCCTGGTTCAGGATTTCCGGGAATCGATCCACTGAGACGTGGGAAGCCAAGCAGACGGCGTCGGGATCCTCGGTACGAGATTCCATGGATGGCCTGCGAACGATCACGTCGTGATGGATCCGATAACGACGGGAATCGTCCCATCGGAACGAACTCCATTTCACTTGGATCTCGTCGATTTGCCGAGGTCCGAGGCTGGGGAATATTTCCGGTTCGGCCCTTTCTTGCTCCTCGAGCGTTCGGCCGCACCGAGAAAGAATCAGGAACAGCACGACCAGAACGCTTGCCAAGATCAACAGAGGCACGGGTGTACGAAGATACTTTCTCACGATGGCCATTGTAGGCTACGTCGAGAGGGACTGTGTCGATGAGGAATGGATCCTCCCGTCTCCGTCGAATGCGGAGCTCTGAATGCCTGTTCGGTTCTCTCACTCTTTTCCCTTTGTATATGGTAGCCATGGAGGAAAGGAGATCGATTTCCCGAAAAAAAAGTGTCACCATGGACGTCGTGGGTTAATCAATGTCATCCACGGATGCATTCTCGACGATAACTTGAATTCCTTCAGTACGACGACGGAATTTCTATCGTACCGAATCTGTACACAGAGTAATGTACGTCCAGCACAATCAACATCCCCGTCGATCCCGGTTCGTCTTCAACGAGAGACCATGGATTTGAAAAGAGAGGAGAGGTAATCTTTACAAGATCCATGAACCATCGATTAATGTACTCGTAAGGTCAGTCCTTATACCCGACCTTCGAAGCGAGAAAGTATCTGCCTCCATTTCACATCTGCTTCTATCCATCCATCCATCCATAAATATAAGTGGTTAATCTGTCCGTGTGTCAGTGTGTCAGTGTGTCATTCCGGGAAACTCCTCCTGAACGGATGAACGGATTTTCATGAGTGAGGTGTCGATCGAAAGCTTATGACCTGTAGGCGATACTTATTGGGTCAAAAGTCTTACCATTTAGACGCAAGAGAGTCAATTTTCGGCGATAAGAACTCCCCTGTACTGAATACCTTTCCGGATGAAGAAGTTCTCACAATTAACAATGAGAGTACGAGGCATTGTCGGCTACGGACGTTGTTGTTATGACAACTGCATGGCAATGATCTTCATATATCATAGTTTCGTCATGTTACCAGTCCTATCGCCGGTTTCCCACAGTGCCTCACGTAAGTCTGCAGCATTCAGTTATTGCTCTATAGTACTATTTTGAATTTTGGTGTCGCTCTCAAAATGCCACGAAAAAGGAGAGGAAATTTAAATTATTTTGAGGCTCGAAACGCAAGGGGAAGAGAGACGTTCTAGAGTCACAGCCAGCTGGTGAAAAAGCAGAATGGTGCGCATGAAATGCTGCTTCACAGACTGCTTCCAGAGCCAATGAAACTGACGGAGAGAGAGCAGAAAAGCGTGAACAAAATACTTTGATTAAGACTTCTTTCATCCCATGCGTGCATGGGCTTAGTTTAATATAAAAGCAGTTGTTCGCAAGAATCCTTGCTAAGCATCACAGCCATTATAATCGTGTTGGAAATTCTGGACGCCGCGTTCGAACGCAGCACGTTCGAATTTCTTTTGAGATATTCTCCGACCCTTTTCCAAAGAAAAGTTTCTTTGGGAAAGAAGGCAACATCCACTGCACTACTTCCGGATTTTTGCCAGCTGGGACTCTCTCCGTTTGCTATCCTGTCCCAATCGGGCAACAACCTGGTTATAACCACTGAACAACAACAGCTGTAGCAGTAGGAATGATACGAGGACTCCATCAACAGGGACGCAGTCTCTCCATCATGACTCAGACGGAGACCTCTTTCGGAAAAGATGGGAACCAGATAAATCCTCTTCCTACCAGTAGATGGCAAGAGCCAAACGCGCGTCCCGAGCCATGCGAGCTTGGACGCGTGATCCTCTGGATGCCATTTTGATTCCTGCAGACGACCACGCTCATTGAAGAGCTTTTCTAGGTATCGATTACCCACTCCCTTGTGGCGATTTTCACTTCATTCCATCAGAACGCAGGGAAACTTTGCATACGATGGTGAAACATTTACCTGCATATAAATCACATTTTTCATGCTTCGTATCACCACGATTTTGAGAGGAAAGTACCGTTGCAGTTGAATCTGGGATATGGATACAAAGCAGTGTCGTATCCCTCTGGCATTTTTACATTGCAGTTCTTCTCACTCCTCCAATTATATTGAATACTTTGCAGCTTGGGAGAAATACTCTCTCTTTTTCTCCCTTCGCGGTAGACAACTGATACAGATACGAGGGATGATCCAAGAGTTTTTGCCCCGAGGTCGTAGAAATGATCGGAGAAGGCTGAAAGTTGGGACCCATAGTCCTTCATTCTATTTGGTCATTTCAAGTGCCAACAATCGCTTTTAACTTTTTTAATAATTGATATTTAATTGATATTTAAATGTTCCCATCAAAAGTTATTCCAATTCATAAAAGGCAACATTTTCATACAGAGCAGTTGGGCAAATTTTATTTCATTCTTACATATTATTTTGATATCAGTTTATTTATTCAAATAAAACAATTAATTCAATAGTGTACAACTTTAAGCAAAACTTCGTTGGAAGCAGCCACGAAGGTAAACATGAATTCAATGAAGTTGATCAAGCATTTTTGGACAACTATGAAAAATGAATTTTTTCCTCACGAGATTGAAGTCCTGTCCCATCAACGGCACAATTCCTGATGTTCAGGGAGGTTATGTTGAAAAATACTTTTTTTTTTCATGAGTCTTTCACATTCCCTTATATCTTAGGACAGAAACTTAGCGATAATCCCTCTTACATTTAAAATTCATTCTGATCAGCATAATCATATATTGTTTAACGTCTTGACAAAGTCAAATCGACTTATTGACTGTCAGGAAGACAAGTTAAAGAATAATTCGGCAAGTTGGATGGGGAAAAGAGAGAAGTAAAAGTGAAAATGCCAACAGCATAGTCTTCACTTGAGAGGTTTCATTTCTTTCCTGCTGGCAAAGTCTTGCAATACTACACTTTCGCTGTTCAATTTAGCAGTCTTTTCCCCCACTCTCTTCTCGGCTAAAATCTGTTCCCCCGAAAAATTGGGATTGTGATGCATTGGGATGGTGAACTCGGCTTTTCCTTCCAATTAGATGAGTAGAGATATCATTTCCTAATTTGTTCCATATGAATGACTCGGCATACCTCAGCACGCCTGAATATCTTGTCGACTTTCAATGACAACGGAAAGACATTTTGAAAAACAAAAATGAGACAGTCTTTCTTGTATGGCCTCGCCATAATGAGAATGATTCTCTGAATTCTAGACACGCGCAGCCACCGCTTTTACGTATCGATCTAGATCAGCGGTTCTCAACGTTTTCTTTTTAACGGCACCCTCAACAGACAGCGAGACGTCGGCGGCACCCCTGCACATCCACGAACCTCCAATATTAATAATATTATACATGCAAAACCAATCAAATGAGCCTAACCAGGACTTCTGAATTCATGCATGACAGGTGTATTTTGATCTGTCACCTGGAAAAATCATCGTTAAGAAAAAGTCTTCAATTTTTTTTAATCTCTCCAATACCATACCTGCGCCTGCCTTTGGTTGTCCTAAAAAGCAAGATGCGGCTCAAATTTTGAAGTGACCTCACGCAGTTCACTTGTCGGGACATGAACGCTTTCTTTTAGTACCAAGGATAAGAAAGGTAGACTGGGTGCCGCGGCACACAGATTGAGAACTGCTGATTCGAGACGATTGGTTTCATCTCACACTGGATGCAGAGAGTTGAACGCATCACCATCCTCTCTTCTACCAAGAGGGCGAATAATTTTCGATCTCGCTGGGCAGTCAACTCCATCTTGCTCGAAGAATATTTTATGTCATACTCGCGGCCTTCTGAAATTGCGAAATCTAGTCGATGCCTTCACTCACCGGGGTTTTCAGTGGGTTTCACAAAGGAAATGGAGAGTTTTTCAAGCTCCATGCCATCTCGTAATTCAAAAAGGACTCAAAACGAACGTCTCGATCGGCCTACCAAGCATGGTATCACAAGGAAAGACATAAAAGAAAAAAGTATTCCTCAATCTACGTCATATGACTTTCTTAACCCTTTTGCTCACCCCATGCTCCACTGGACTCGGAGACCCACACCAGTTTTTAATTATGTTTCGCTTATGTCACCCATAAATCCATTCGCGAGAAATGTGTCTTGAAGCGGGGGGCCCACCCCCCACCACATTTCATACTCAATTGTAACCATGGTAACCACTTAGTTGTCTAATTACAGCTGATATTGGCATGGGGAAAAAGTAAAATTAGAGGTTGGCTTGCATATTGAGAGAGAAAATTAATGCTTTTGTAACAAAGCGCATTTGTAGTTAGTCGAAAAACGAGCAGAGAATGAGTCGGGACTGAAAGGATTAATGTGGCAAAATGATAGATGATAATGCACAATCTTGGAATGGAGTCATCACGATGAGCTTTAGCACTGCGGCTGATGGTAAGCGAAGGACGTGGAAGCGGACAGCGATTGCACGGTCACTCTGGGCGCTTCTTCTCGATGGCATCCGTCATCGTGTCACCTTTGCTCCAAGACACAAGCGGCTCAAAGCTATCGTGCCGCATCTGTCCTTCAGAGCCCATACCTACGAGATTCGGCGATCGTATCGATCGAAGACAAGGTTCCCAAAGCAGAAGCCTGTGGCTCCGGTAGTGCATGTCATCTCCATGATTTACTGGCGAAAAGCCACGGCAGAGTACGTGTAATTTTTCTGCTTCCCACAGGACTAAAAATGGATCGAAATGTATGCATTGTCCTATCTCGAGAGCATAATTATATACAGGTACATAGAGCTGAAGTGGATTTCATGTTACTGGTTATCGTGTCGCCATTCGACCTTTACTCCGCGATACTTCCAACTGTATGGTGCTCTGAGAATTCCGATGCACAGGATGTGACAAAAAAGTCCCCGACTTCTACTCTTACTGGAGCTATTTTCAGAAAACGTACAATGTACACAAACTGATGTGTTCCCAACATCAATTTCATCCAAATTCATTATACGAAAATCCGACTCTAGAGGTTATTCGAAAGAAATCGGAAATTTAAAATGAACAGCTACCTGAAGTCTCTTTGGAGTTACCACAAGGTGGTCAGAAAAAAGAAAGTCCCACAACTTGGATGCAATGCTTCGGAACGGAATTTTTTTCGTTCCTCGTTCCGTTCCGTTCCACTTGAACCCCATGTGTGTTCCGGTTTCTGTTCCGTTCCATGATGATTAATTTGGTTCCGTTCTGTTCCAGGTAATTGTTCCGTTCCATTGTGTTCCGTTTCATTTCTCTGGTTCCCAGGGAATCTTATCACGAACTACTTTTTTTTTCTTCATATCCATGATACGCCAGAAATTTTCTTCAAAAATCGCGATTGCAAAGGGAAAAAATTGTCTGTGCACTTGGAACGGAACGGAACGAAATTATCCCATTTTCCGGAGAAATCAATTTCGTTCCGTTCCGGTTTTCGTTCCGTTCCGAAGCCCTGATTATAAGGCAAAGCTGCGACAGCAACAATCAGTCAGGACGTTGTTTAAAATGAAACATTACTTCCCTTTCTTATCTGAACAAGATGAGATGGTAAGAGATGCTTTATCAGCAATTCACGTTTGCCTTTTTCAAATCTTCCATGTTCTGAAATTTTTCCCCTTTGCAATGCACCCATCCGAAGGAATGAAGAAAGTCTACATTGGGGGTGTTGGGTAGGTACACGAGAGATAAATGATAGGCGTAAATAATAAAGTAGGTAAAAACGGCACTCCCAAAAGCTTTCCAAGGAGTGGAAACACTGTTTCCATATTTCTTGCAGGAACTCCTAAGTACGGTAATTATGGCAGAAGCAGTTTCCTGCAATTAATGGCAATAACTGTAGACACACGTTGCGACCTAAAATAGGAAAAAAATGAACGAAAAGTCCGACTGGAGGCACGTTGCGGAAGATTGCTTGTAATCTGACCAAAGACCGTACGACAATAGTCCAGATAGTGTTCATACTTTATACGGGGTATGCTGCAGAAACAAAATCCGTAGCGTTGAAGATGTGAAAAGAGGAATTGTGGATCGTTCGCAAGCCATGCCGCTCCGCTCGTTGCAGCGCGCAAGTGGACACGAAGCTCGGTTGCGAGAAAAATTCTTTCAGTAATATTCGAGTCCATGCAGTCATTCGGTTTCGTGTCTGACGTCTGACCAAGTTCTCAACAGATGTCTGCACACTCATCCAGTATTCTTCGAGGAAGACAAAAGCGAATATTTTTTTTTTTGCAAATCGACGCCATTGTAGACTTGTGATGGCATGACCGGTGGCATGCGGTAGCATCCCGTGCTAAAATAAGCCACATGTGAGGGGGCATACAGTCCGTCGTCACAAGGTCGTTCCTGACGTTCTAAAATCAGCAAAAGCATTTTCCATTTTCTTTTTTCAACCATGCAAGGAGAATGTTTTTTGTTTTTAATGGCATTAAGAAAAATTAATGGCATCGCAAAACGACAGAACTTGGTTTGTTGGGATCAGATGATTGGAAGAAGACCATGTTCGACGATCGCCTTCTCTTCTAGACTCGTGAAAATTCGATAGAGTAGAAACGAAGAATTTTCCTGGTCGCATGAAGAGTCTAAGCGAGCCTCCATTGACGCCCTCCATTCCTTCTTCCTGAGGAAAGGCGACGGTCACTAATTCTCTCCTAGCGCTTTGGCCCAGACAGAAAATTGATATCATAAACACACTTCCCAACGCCATTTATAGGCGTGAAATTAGCTTTGTTGCTTGCGGGATGAGAAAATATTAAGAGAGAGCAAAAGCGAAGGGAGTACAAGGACTTCCGAGAAAATTCTCAAGGTTAAAAATGGCACGAGGAAGGTGCTGTTGCAAAATAGGAGGCTGGACTGGAGATCACTTGTCTCGGCCTCCATCTCAATTCTTCGAACAAAATTGTGAATGCAATGCAATCTCATCGTTTCGTCGTATAGTTCCGATTCGTATGCGTGTGGAACGCTGATCGACGATGATTTTCAGCAACATCCCCTCCTGCCTCGAAGATCAAATTCTGATGGATAGGGTAAGGAAATGAGCGCGTGCATGATCCAACAGAGGCGAACAGTTTGCATAGAAGCCGAGCAGGCCAATCCCTCGTTCGTGCTGCCTATAAGTGCGACCGCAATACTGTACAGTAATCAGTACAGATCCCATACGGACCACGGGGATTCACGAATTGGAGAGATGGGTTTCTGAGGGTAGGACGATGACGATTCCCGAGGCCAAGCCTGCTGCTAGAAACGGGAAAGGCGAGAGAGAGAGAGAGAGAGAGAGAGAGAGAGAGAGGAAAGAGAGGAAAGAGAGAGAGAGCGCGAGCGAGAGAGAGAGCGAGGGGGTAACGATAAGGAAGAGCTGAGGAAGAATGTGAAGGACGAGTGCGTACCCAGTACCCCAGTGACACGCATTCTGAGGCAAGGGCGGAGCGCCCTTTCCCCCTCCCCCTGAGTGTGTGTGTGTGAGTGTATGTCTGTGTATTCCAAATCGAATCAAGGGCGGACCAATCGGTTGAGAGGGATAAGCCTCCTCTCGTCACATGGACCCTCCACAGACCGGATTTCCCTGATACGTCGTGTACATGCTGACGAGTGCGCTTTTTTATAGTTTGAGTTGTTTGATCGGGGAAGAGCCGCCCATGAGTGAAGCAGGAAAAAAAAAGCGAGCGAGTGCGTGCGAGAGTGATGGAATGTTCAAGTTCAAGGTTAGAGAAGAAGCGAAAGTGGGTAACGATTCTCTCGATTCTCGGAGATCTAAGTATCACCTCCACGGCTGTGACGTAATCGATATCCAATCACCGGAGAAGTCCCTTCCAAGCCTTTTGCACGAGAATAAACGTGAGAGAAGCCCGAAAAAAACGACGGAATGAATTTGAAAATCAGTTCAGTTTCCCATCGATGAAATGAGCCGCTGAGTACAAAGGAGGCAGGAAAAGAGGAAAACGAAGTGACCTTGAGCAATGAACGATGCGGTTCGGGTCCAGTACTGGTTCCGTCAGAGACAAAGAGAAGGAAACCAGGAAGAAAGGAAAAAAAAGTACCCCAAGTGGGTTGGCGCTTCCTGAAAGTTCCCTATGATCTCCCACTCAAGTACTGGTTTCAAGGTCGATCCCCCGAGGATATATCTCTGTTATACCAGAGTCACTTCCGTCTTCCTTTCCCTCTCTCTCCCTCTCGCTCTTTTATTTCTCGGCACGAGCACGTGTGACTTTTTCTGGCGTGTGCATACAATCCGACGTATCACTTTCGCTGTGATATCCATGTACTTGGAACTGGTGACGTGTAAGAAAAGAGGCAGAAGAAAGAAATAGCAGAGAACTAGGTGAAATTGGCAAAGAGCCTGATCGCCAAGGTCAGATTCAAGCCAGGCTGTATGTGAATGTGAATGTGCACGAGCATGTGAAAGTGTGTGAGTTTGTGTGTGCCTCACTCCCTCTCATTCTCCTTCTGTGCAACCAGTGCAGAAAGGCTCACCCAGTACGGACCTAGACCTAGACCTAGACCTAGGCGGTGACCTACACCTAAGCTTCTAGAGCTTCGATCGCCCTTGTTCCCTTTCGGGGGATCAGGGAAAAGGGGCGAAGCAAAAAAAGAGAGAGGGAGGAGTTGGACCAGTGCACGTGCATGGGTGTGAGTGAGCGTATATCTCAGTGTGTCATCTCAAGGTCAGTACTGAAAACCAGTACTTCCTATTAGATTTCAGCGTTTGACACCGGTGATAGGCCCAGGACTGATGTAGTAAATTCGTGTGCCTGCTGATTCGGGTGAGTGTCCCTGGTGAGAGAGAGAGAGCGAGAGAGAAGAAAAGGCGCGACTTCGAGTTTGCCCAATCATCGGTTCATTTAGGAAGGCGACCAGTGACCTTTATGGGCTTTGTTTGAGCGTGTTCTCGTCCAATGAGAAATCTATTCTCTTCGACAGCTGACAGCCTTTCTCCTTTGGTTCCAAACTACTACAGCTGTGGGCCTCATCCCTCATTTTAGTCTTGCTTTTCATTGCTCTTGGCTTCGTTTGCCTTCATCGTAGGATTTTAATTATGAAGGGACTCACTTGGGATGTGATGATGCAGATGGAGTGTCGATTATGGAAATTAAAAAAATTTTTTTTTTTAGAGAAGGATAAAAAAAAATGTACCCCTTGCTTTGTGATTGGATCCAGGAGTGGCACCCAGCTTTTTCTCTCTTTCCCCCCGATGTGTACAGTATGTGCAGTAGGTCTACCTATCCTGTAGTGGGTGAGAGAGAGAGAGAGAGAGAGAGAGAATGAATCTGCATGCGCTGATAGCTGCCTCCTCCTCCTCACTCCCTTTTTGCCCCATCATCAGCCGAGTCGATATAAAGATCTTGGATACTCTTAGGGCCTTCGTGTGAACCTCCTCGAGTAGTGGAGTACCCCGTACCAAGAGGGACCCGAATTCATTCATTGTAAAATTCCCTTGCGGGGTGCTTGGCTACTGGAATGGAGCTTCAGGACGACAGGCCTCAGTCGTAGTCGTAGCCGTATTAGTACCTGTAATCGTGGTCGTAGCAGCCATGATGATGCAGGACGCTCTCCCGTCGTTTATTCCTCGTGCAGGTGTCTCATGAGCCGTAGTGGTGGCGGTGATGTCGGAATGTGCGGACAGCAGTGGCAGCATGGAATCTATCGCGATCAAGGAAGAACCTGGAGAAGGAGAAGAAAACGATGACATCATTGCCTCCTCTCGATCCAATCAAAATTCCACCTCTCTCCCTTCCAGGTATTTGCATCTCAACTCCGCCCATTCTTGGAAGTTCTTGCAGAGGAAACCAAGGCATCCAGCAGGAACGATTTGTGTCTTGCCTTTCTTCCAACAGAGTTTTCCTCTTTCGTAGCAGTAGGACCCATTGAATGAATGAACTGAATCTTATAGTCGCTTTACGTTTACGGGCTCTGGATTAAAAATGATGAGGTATGATTTGTTCTTTCCCCCGAACTCTACGAAGCTTCGACCTGCGAATGCTAATGGCTGAAAATATCAAAAGAATGAAGGGGACCCGCAGATGCGGAGGGTCTAACCTTGTCGAGTCGTCAAATAAGATAGGAAATTCCGGAAGCTCGGATTGCTTGTATTCACTTACTTATGGACTAATTTACTCGTACTTGACTTTTCAATAGGGCTTTATAGGGCATACTGCGGACTCTCTGACATAAAAATGGTATATGACCCATGCACTGGTAGTCACGCAAGAGCATTAATTCCGTAGAAGTCCTTAGATTAGCCGTACATTATACCAGTTCCATCCCGCACGAGACATGACGCACCGGTGATTTGATTTCCTAGCCGGTAAGGTGCATTATTGGCAAAAGATCCAGTTGCAGGATCTTGGCTTGTTATGTGAGTCACGCAGAAGTCCCTTGGCGTGCCTCGCATATAAGTCTCTCAGTATGTCAGTCGTTGAGCATGAACATTGCGGAGTGTGCGTGTGTTGTCAGCAGTACGGGACAGGGAGGATCTCGAGCGAGTCGGAATGAGGCAGAGAAGCAACGACGAGATCGACTAAACGGCTTCATCTCGGAACTGTCCCATCTGGTCCCCACCGTCCAACTTGCCAATAAGAGACTCGACAAGACGTCCGTCCTGCGACTCTCTGCCAACTATCTCAAGATTCATTTCGGTAAGTCTCTTTCAAAAACTTTCTCGGTACCCAAACCTGTATACTATATATGCTTATGATTCCGATGCAGGAATTCTGAGCCGGGGAACAGATGCTTCGAAATGGCCGAAGACTTTAGACTCCGACTATCTCCTCGAGGTCTGTCAACTCGGCTCCAAGGGAATTTATGGTCATCGTCGTCGTCGTATTCATTGACTGGTGATTTTTTCTTACAGACAATGCAAGGTTTCCTGATGATCCTCAGTGGATCGGGTCGGATCGTTTTCGTGTCCGGGACAGTGGAGAAGTTCCTCGGACACACCCAGGTCAGTTCTCCCCTGCGCGAGGCAATCAGCAATTTCAAGAGGCTTTCTATCCCAGGATCCTCCGTCCGTTCTGCCGACGGGTAAAATGGCTGAAGTAGCATAACATGACTTCTTGAAAGAGTTTAGAGGAGATCGGGAAAATTTGCTCGTGTTCATCACACGTTACCCGCATACGCACCCCACAGATACATAATTTATGAGAAAGAATATTCTTCTTCATCATGGTGTCAAGAGGGAAGTGGTTCTTGAGGAATTGATGAGGACAAATGCATCCCCAGAGCTGAAGAGGCTGTCAAATGATTCCAGAAAGGATCAGAGAAGGCACAAGACGCCACCCTCTCGTTACGCAACTGATTGGGGAAACTCTCTTCCAGCAGAATGAACATTTCTCTCGGCACAGGAGCATAAACATCTCTTCTGATGTACTTCAGATAAAATAGGCAGACTTTGCGTTTCCCTGTTGCATACTTCATATGCGTGCATGGACCTTATTCTTCCGCATCATCTGCCTTCGGAATGCCGTCCTTCAGAAGGATGTACAGGTTCCGGCGATGATGTCGACGAATTCCGTTCCTATGCATTGCTTTGATATCCGATAGTGGATTAAACGCAGCACCAGAGGTGAGGTTATCCCCTCTCTATGATCACAGTATTCCCATGCGATAAAATTGCGACAATCGTTGAGAAACTTATCGGGGAATTCGTGGCAGTGTCAGTGAATGAGGAATCCAAAATACGGAACCCCAATCATCTCGCAGAGATGTATCGAGCCCACGATGCTGCAGATGGGTAGCCCTTGTGCTGGCGCCATGGGGGAAACAGAGCCGAGCACGAGCATCACGTGCACCAACAACGTCAGGAGAAACGACCGGCTCCAAGTTTCATTTTGGAAACAGATACCGTCGGCTCGTGAGGGTATACACGGCAGAACCTGATACAACGTTGTCTGTATGAAAAGTGTCTGCTATGGACCATGAGAGAGGAGAGGAAGCTGAAATTTCCACTAGGAAAGTTCCTCACCTCTTCCTCTCCGTTTTCGCATCAATGTATCTATCTTCTCAAGATTTTATCATCCTACGAGTGGAGTCTTATGCAATTCCTCTGTATTCATCCGCGCAATTCAAGGCTATTCATTCCTTATATATGTGATACTCGAACAATTTCTGATTAAACATCCAGCATAGATCTGAAGACAGTGGCGTGCCCAAGGGTTGGGTGTCATAACACCCCCCCCCCCCTCCCTTTCGATACATTTTACAGGTTCGTTTCTCAAGAATTTTTAATTTGGCCATAAATGCAGGGTGGGTTACCAATTTCTCATATGTCAACCCCCCCCCCCATTGAGATTTTCTGGGCACGCTACTGTCTGAAGATCCTTATGTTTTCCTCTGCGCTAGTCAAAATCTCCTCTTGAGACGTTCAAGAGAGGATCTTCAGAAATGGCTAAACTTTCCCATTCTTTCGCTGTGAAAGTCCAAGATATGCGATGAGGTACAAAGTGTAATACTAGCCTAGCCGACTGGATGTATTACGATGACAACTCCAGGTAAGCTTTTTGTGTTCATATGATGCAATCGCGATATCGAGTGCTTGCTTCACGAGAATCCCATGCAAAAAGGGCAGCTACGTGCCGGGGACATCGTCGATATTTATTCATAATTGACGAGCCTCGGTGTTAGGGGGGTCATGATAAAGATATCTCTTCTATTCTTTTTTTCACCATTCAGGTGGATCTGATGGGGCACCCGATATATTTGATCGCTCATCCCGAGGACAGAGACATCTTGGCCCGAAACCTCCTCCCTAGTGAGTGATAATGTCATGCAAATTTCTCGCAATCTAATTGAAATCCGGTTCCATTCTACTCACGAGAATTGTATCTCATTCCGGCGCGTGGACGCTATCGCGATGCTATCCGGTCTTGATTAAGACTAGGAGTTTCCGTAAATTTTCTCGTCTGACAATATTCTTGTCGGGGCGTATCATCTCACGCTTTTTTGATGCATGGGATGGTTATAAAGCGTCAGGAACGATCACGATAGAGTCAGACATTTCCACGCAAACGCCTTGCGGAAGGTGGTGCCATGCAGGTATGAACATGACTGATAGGCTGGAATGAGTCAGAGTCAGCATTTTTCTTATCCTACTTTCATTTCCCGCTAGACGTGTCGCCATGAGGTTGAAGTTTTTTCAGGGGAGTGCCGCGTGCTCTGCCAAAGCCAGTGTTTCCAAGTGGTTGCATTTTGCTTTTTTTCCCAGGAATTTCAGCAAAAGGAACGAAAACAAAAAAATAACATGTAGAACCTGTACACTGAATCTTTGCGTCGCGATTCTCCCGTGATTTCTCTACCTCTTTGATGTGCCAAAATGCGAAATCTTATCCATGGTCTGCAGAGACCCTCGCCTAAAATGAGTGCAATTCATTTAGATGCGAGGCCAGCTGAAGGGAGACCTTTGTTGTCACTAGGGTTGCCACCATTGAATTTAACAAAATATGGACATATGGAACTATGGACAAATATTTCAAGTATACTCGCATCCGCAGCCGCTTTAAGCTTTAGATACTATAACCCCTTAACTGGGGTTTAAGCTTTAGATACTATAACCCCTTAACTGGGAACTTTTGAACGCATATGTGCGGTGATTCCATTGAGAGAAGGCAGGTGCCAGACCGCACATATGCGGCGAGTCCATTTAAGGAGATAAGGGTGTGGCCTACTGCTTTTGACTTACGGAAAAGGGCGATTTTGGTTGCTATTAGACTTTGTTAACTAAATAAAATCTTAAGTTTTAAATATGGACAAAACAATGTCCATATTAAGACCAGTTTGCAGTATGGACATTGTATTGTACTGTCCATACTAATTATGAACGGGTGGCAACCCTAGTTGTCACGTACGCGGCCATTTTGCCTCAGCCACTTTTGAATTAGCAAATGGCTGAGCTCACAGAACTTCAACGAGGTCTCTGTGCACAATCCGTTGATTTGCAGAACGTCGGGAGATCTTCGTAAGCGGAATGGATTGTGTTCTGTCACGTAGAAACGCGAGCACAAGAGCAAGTAGCTCAACTTATTCTCTCCAGTTGTTGATACCAGTCAGTCAAGAAAGCGTATCATTGTCCTGAGGCCAGTCAAGACTTGCCTCATTAGTTCCCATTAATTTATTGGGCAAACTCACTGTAAGTCCCACTATAGTGGGAGTACTAGCACTGTTCTTGAGATCATGCAACAAACGCATATTTTGCTATCGATCCGGGAGTTTTTACTTTAGGGCGGCATGGGGGCTTTTTGGTTGTACTTTTAAGTACTTCCCGTTCTTGTTTGGGTGAGGTGCGTTCCAAAAGTAGTAATCACTGCACTCCATAATTACAGGAACAGCATTGTCATGCTGAGTGCTTTAATTGCTACTTTTCCTCTACATTAGTGACAGCTTCGAGTCGGATGTCATTAGTTTCCTTTCCCAGACCTTTCAAATTTGGTTTGAATTAATTAATGATTAAATATGACTATTTCTCAAAAGATGAACAAAGGGCTGTCCTTAACTTTTTTTAATACCAAAACAGGCAATAATGTTGACAACATTCATAAGCAGTTAGAGGACCGTGGAGGGATATCGCTGTTGTGAGGAAAAAAAAATCAGTTGTCGAAATAGGTGGAATATTTGTTGCAGGAAACTGATACTGAAAAGTATCAGCAACTATTCAGTTGCTGATACTTTTCAGTACTTTCGATTCTCGATAACTAGTAGATTTTCCTACTTTTGGACATTCTTAGCTGGACAGAGAAGTTTTCACCCCCAACCTGTGGAGACACTGGCTTGAAAAACACAGACAAAGAAGAGGTAGTCATTCCATATAAAGTCAGCAACAACAATAAAAATTGACCTAACCCCCATCGATTTTTAGTGAAAATGTGTGGACTTGTAGGGTCCATTGCGAGAATGATTAACATTAAATATCAGCTCTCTAGTTCAGGTGCTTTTTGAAGAACTGCGATTTAAATGTCGTGTTTCGATCATGTCGATTTCTGATCCGTTGGAAGTCCCTCAAGGGCTCGTAAGTTCTGTCATAATCAAAATAGAGAGATGAAATTCTAATTTCACTTTCAAATTCTCTTAATGACCTCTTATATTATGTATGGTTCATGGAATTTGCATGCAAATAAAGGTCAAAAGTGAAAAGGTTTGAACTTTGACATTCAATTCTGGAGATAAAGCCACCTTTCCTGTTTACAAAAAATTTAAATGGCATTCCCAACATTTTATCTTTATCCATATTTCGATTTGGAAATATCATGGGATCAAAAGATAGGAACAATAATGTGGCAGTAAGTGATAAAATATCAGGTGAGTGAGCTAGAAACGTCCGGATGCATCTGGTTCGAGCAGAAATTTATGGATAACCTTTCACTTCGTCAGCAGACGTTATGCAAAAGGGAATTTTGGAAGGGCTTCGAAATGGCACTAATTTCATCTCTCTCCGTTAACCCTTTCACTGTTACGCCCGGGTATACCCGTTTTGAAACTTTCGGTTTTTCTTTTGTTTCCCCGTGTGTCCCTTAGAGGCATTGGAGTGTTCCAGCATGTGCTGCCATCTATATGGACTTATTCTGAACTGCTTGCACTGACTCTCTTCACTCTGAACGTAATATAAAAATTTTTTTGTAAATTTTTTTTTTGTAGAGGGCGCCCTCACAAGTTTACTCCCGCCAAAAATAGTATTGAGAAAATGGCACGGCAAAGCACTTCTCGCGATCGGAATCTTTCCGATAAAGATATTTATGATATCTTTATGAAGGATGAATCTGATGAAGAGGGTGAGTTTGTGTATAGTTCGTATGATACAAGTAGCGATAGTGATAATGAAGATGTGCCAGTGAGAAAATTTTGACCACATCCTCATTGCTGTTGAGGACATGTAATCGGACTAAAGACCAAATCTAAAGGTAAGAAAAATAAATTTAAATAATTTCTCTTAACATTAAAATTTTTATAAATAAAAATACTCAGCAGCGAAAGGGTTAACTATAAAAAAATTTATGGGCTCTTGAGTTATGATCCCCGGCCCAGGAATCGGCACTTTTCCCCAGACAAGCCCGTAGTCAGCGGGGACAGGGGGGCGGAGCTGCTCACTCCCTCCCCAAATTATCTACCGCACACCTAAGCGAATATTCTGCTCCCAGGTTTGGGGGGGGGGGGGGGGGGGGGGGGGGGTTTCCNNNNGGGGGGGGGGGGGGGGGGGGGGGGGGGGGGGGAGCAGTGTATTCCTCGCCCTGAGATTTCCTGAATGCAAGTCGATATCGAGAAATATGACTGGTCTCATCACAGAAGTGGAAAAGGTAGTAAAATTTCGCAATTGCTCCCTCCTCCCTGCCCTCCCAACTTGGGAAAATACCGACTACGAGACTACAGTATTTTTGCATTCACCCAATGTTGCAGGGCTGCAAAAGGCCCCATACTTCGGTGTCTAGACAATGCTGCCCTCTTTAGTTGAATACAGGAAACAGTGGCTGAACCAATAGGAACTCAATAAATAAAAATTTCATCCGGTTTCAATAAACCTTATTTATTTGAGATCCCTCCCAAAAGAAAAAGCGGAGTTCCATGAAACTCCCTCGTGATACTCATCTTACCGTGTGTTAATACGTATGTAGAACAGTAACAGCTAACAACTGTCAAGTCTGTTACTGTCAGCATTACACCTCTTTATGATCTAGAAAGATCATTCATTAGCAGACTAAACTTGTACTTTTCAATGAAGAAAATACATGTGAATTAAATTCAATAATCCCTTCCCCCTCCTCTCTCTCTGTTAGCCTGCCGGATGAAGGGCGAGAATACATTTCAAAGTTGCAGGCTCTTCCATTTCACTCTAAAGCCGAGTTCATACTCGTGCTGTACAGCGTGTATAGCAGCAGCAAAATCCAATCCAACACGGGCATGCTGCATTGGACTGTATGCAGTTGCAGCATCCAGCATGCTGTACAGCACGAGTATGAACTCGGCTTAATTCGTTAGAAATGCTGTAAGAAGTAGATGCTACTACTTCTCCATCAAACCACGTGACCTTTGTTCAGCTTGGGGCTCAGAAGCCTGAATTCTGGAGGTGAAACGACGTTCTTGTCTTGGCGTACGAAATCGTTGAGGATATTTGCTACAGAATAGCGGCGGGAGTTTGACCATGGTTCCATATGACTACTGGAACCCGACGATGAAGTGAAGGATGCACTCGTTTACCGACATAGGCATGAAAAAGTTTATACGCCTTAGAATAGGGACAAAATCCGTGGGAACTTTAATTTTCCCTTACATCTCCGAGTCTTATCTCACTCCTGCATGGGGAACTAACAGCAGGTTCGCATTACGGCCCTGTGACATTACTTCTTTTTTTTTGTACTTTATTCTTATCCCACTACGTATAGTTTGGATTCCAGTTGCTATGCTAGGAAAGCGCGGAGCGTTTCTTGTTACGAAGGAAAACTTTCATAGATGAACAGTTCCATTTCAGAGATAAAAGCAATTGAGTCTGCTCTATTTAAATAACTACTACATGCTATATGGGTCAGAGGAAGGATTGCAGATAAGGAGACATCCCTGAGACATTTTGAGACATTTGTACTATGCTATGTTGACAGGCGAGGCGAGTGGAAGGAATTTCAGCGTTCGATTGGCAGAGAGGAGTTTGAGTCGGTCCGAGCAAGGTCGTTGGCTCCCCATGAGTTTTGCAGGTCAACTCCGCCCTTGGCATCGCAGGAATCATCATAATCATGGTGTTCATCACCATCACCAAGCTCAATTGAGGGGTTCCCCCTTCCGTGGAGGAGGAGGTGTGTGGGGATCTGGGACGGAAGACTGGCTCCTTTTCGCCGTTGTCAGCCAGACTCACTCTTGGTCTCCCCTCGAACTTTCTCTCTATGAAGCCATCCAAGATGAATATTTCACCCGTCATAATGTTGAAGGACAAATCATCGACGTCGATCAAAGGTCTTTTCTCTTTCCCTTGGTAAATCGAAAACGAGGAAAGATGGAACCCAGCCAGTAGTGATGGACAGCAAACTACTCTAACAACATGATTAAAATACGACTTAAAACCTATTTATTAACTTTTAATGAGTTAAAGTTAAGCTAATACATCGTAGAGTAGTTGATTAAAAAATTTAAAGAAATATAAAAGTTATACTGCAAATTTTGAAATTTCGTAATTTTAGGAACAGTAAAAACTGTGTTGTAGAGGTAGTTAAACAAGTGAAAGTATCCTGACTTGAATTAATGCTACAATTGAAGCAGTTTGTATCCATCACGGGTGGCCGTTGACTATCATAGAGTTTGCGACTTTTCGTCGCAATTTATGCGGTCGAGGAAAAGTCTCGCAACGAATAAATTGTCAGAAAATATTCGGAGATAAAACTATCAGTCCCACTACTTTTCTGCCACTAAGTCATTCTGTCGAATGAATCAACTTAAGATGACAGCCTGACGGTTTTTTTTTTACATTTTCCACTCTTCTTTCCCACAAATTCAAGGTGGGATTTAACTTTAAATGTTCTTCAAAACTCCGTTTGGGTACTAAGTACCTTGAAAAAAAAAAGAACCATTCAACTGGGGTGCATTTTCTGCATGGCTTTCGTCACGATGGAAAGGGGGGGGGGAGGGGAAAAGCCCAAACTTGTCTCGCGTGTATATTTACAGATGCGAAAAGATCGCGTGAGCAGAAAGGCTCACAGCGTTAGGAGAAGTGTGGCGTGCTTTCTGCCAGTCTTCATGCTCTCAACACAAATAGTTCTACACCTGTGGATGACGGTGTATTCAAATCGCCAGAGCTGAAAGTGTTGATGACGAGATAGAAGTAGAGCCGAGTGAGAACACACATGCAGTAAAAAAAAAAAAGGGATACACAGACCGTAAAAAGCGAGAATTAAAGTTGTTGAACACAGGGTGGTCCTTAGATCATATTTGCTTCTGAAGGTGAGAAGCTGCCAGTTCTGATTGCTCGACGGGTTCCCGTTCCAGAGAGCTCATCCCATCATGCGGCACTTTCCCCTCTTCCGAAATAAAGAGATCACATTCACCCTATCTTCTGCTACATTCCCGACGTTCGCGACTTCCTGCTATACGACAGTAGAGAAGAAGTGATCGCATGGTTATTTTTACACACCCAAAGAAATTATTTTATAATCTTGGTCCAGCAACTTCTTTGCTGAAATAATGTGAAAAGAATCCTTGAACTGTTTTTTCGAAGATAATCTGAATTTAAAATTCCTTCAAATTCTGTTGTCGACGAATTTTGCTGCGACGTATTTTTAGCAATAGGTCGTAAAGATCGGTCGACGAAATATCTCGCGATCATTTCGGTGCGCCTACTTTTCAGGTGTCGGTAAGAGTACTGCAACAAATTAACTTGATACGACCATCGTGGACTGAAACGTCGAAAGCAGGAAAGCCACAGGAGAAATTAGTGGTGAAAAATAAAGCCCTGCACAATGGTCTGATTGACTTCGTGAAATCCTTTATATTCACGTCAGATGTTATGAATTGTGTGGATGAAACAAGGTCTGCTGCCGTATAAAATTACCATTTCGACTGGTAAGGATGATTTACAGTATGTCCGTCCGAGTAATGTGTTTGCCTCCCTCGTCAGCTCGTGGCAAACAAGTATCACGTGTGTAATTATTAGCTAGGTAGGCGTGGAAAGCACACCTCAGTGTAAACGAGACATCAGTCCTGAATATAAATAAAGTCTACCGACAAGTAAACGTAATGAAGAATATTGAGCACTGATGGCATAGCGAGGGCGGACACGCAGGTATGATGAAGAATACGATTCAAAATAATTCTCATTGCTTTCCATCGTCCTTATAGTCAACACAGATTTTCCCATATTGTCGCAATTCTCATGCACTATAAATGACACTGACGTAGTGTTGTCACCTGTCGAGTCCACGATGCCGATTTCCCACGATGCGTTATGAGACTAAATTATAAGTCTCGATGGAGAATGGAGCAGGACTTGGTCATCGATGACGGAGATTGCATGATTTTATGTCATTTTCAGGATCTCAGTCGTGGCAGGATATACGGTGAAGGAAGTACTGCATGAGAACGCATTTCGATACATACATCAGGAGGATCTCCCGGTTGCCCTCATATCATATGAAATGAGTGAGTCTATCCGATATCCATGAAACAAAATGTGCTTCCTTGGTCCTAGTGATGAATACTTGGTGCTATAAAAGAGTCTCCTTTCGTTGATCTCTATTTTTTCCTCCTAATCCCTTGGGGATTTTGAATGGAAGTGCCAATCCAGTGCAATGCGGAGTCTCTAGAGATTTCAATTCTCTATTTTTCCTTACATGATCTAGTGCTGTACAACAGCCCTGACGGGTCGGGGTTGGTCACCTATCGCCTTATGACAAGGTCCAACGAGATCATTTTCCTCAGGTCACGCGGCTTCCTCGAGTATGACAGTGTCACTCGCAAAGTTGAATCCTTTTTCTGCATCAACACTCTCCTCAGGTGATTCAACTTGAAAACCTTCGAGCATCAAATACAACCTCACAGATTCACAATATTTGGCATTTTGCAGGTTTGAGGAAGGTGAAGAAGAATTTCGACGTCAAGTGGAACGTATAACTCCACTTGTGCGGTCGAACGGTCATCACCATCAGAATCACAACAATCATCATTCCCATCATCATCATCACCATAATCATCGTCATTATTCTCATGGGTCGAATGTCCCGACGTGGCACAGACCCACTCCCGTATATGAATATGAGTATGGTGATGAAAGAGTCTTCCAGCTTCCACCTGATCAACATCAACAACACAGTGCAGGATTCTTCCATCCGAACAGGCACCCTGTCAGTTTCAGTTGCCTCATTTCTTTGAAAAAAAAAAACAAGGGGTTCGTAATGCTATCGCCTAGACGTCTATATACGGCAGTACTGCTGCTTCTATCTTCATTAGGATTTTACCACTACATAAAAATTTGTATACTTTAATCAAATCGATTTTGGAAGCATTTCGTCCGATAGCTAATTCTACATAAGGGTAATTCCATCGTGACTCATGTTACAAAAGCACACAATTTTCAGAAGTTAATTCCACCCTGCCTTCTGAATTTTCATTTTCAGATCGTGCCTAAGGCATAACGATGACAGGCATTGAGCCTTTAGTGTGATACCACGTATAATGCTACAAATTTTTTAAAGTTCTTTTGATTGCGAGAAAATGGGAAAAAGTTTTCGTGACTCATGTTACAATAAAAGGACTCGATTTCTAAGTGTAGATCTTCCGTAAATTAATCCTGCTCATTTTAAATTGTATTTAGACAGCACTTCGCTGTCATTTAGGTAAAAGATGAGGGATATATATCATAGCATATAAATTCTAAAATCTATTCATAGATCCATTCTTAGGTAATTTCTTCGTGACTCATGTTACAGAGTACTCAAGAAGCTAGAATGGCCCGCTTTTCCCATTCATTTTTTATGCCATTTATCATCATAACAATGGTAACGAAAAGAACAGGCATCTACTTAATTATCATTAATTAATTATTATTATTACTATTAATTTGGCTCAGAAAATATAATGGGACACTCCACGTGAAAAGGGACAAAAGTACCAAAATTTCAAAACGAATGTGCAAACCAACAATTGATGTCGCCGTGAATAGTGCATCCGAGAGCATATAATTTGTGCTTTGATCATCCTGGCTGTAATGTCATGCAGCATCGCCATTTTGAATTAGAGAAATCCAATATGGCGATATCTTGACTCTTCAGAGTATACACTGTTTCTGATCCTTTTTTAAAGATGCTATTTGGCAAGAGCTGAAAATCTGGCTGTGGGTGACATATGTTGCGTCCTGTCAAAGAAGTTGTCTTATCTTCAAGTACCAATGCAAAACAAATCTTTTGCGACGTCTTGAAGATGAATGGGATTTCATATATAAATTGAGTGACGAAAATTGCCATTTTAATTATAACTACTGTGTCTTTGCTTCCACGGGCAAATGCTGTTGGTTCCTCTTAGCCAGGGGTGTCAAACTCAAATCGGTCGGCGGGCCGCATTCCTTATCCTGCAGATGCCTGCGGGCCGCACCAATACTTTTTCACGGAAATTTGTGCTATCAGTCAATACAAACAGGGGTGTCAAACTCAAATCGGTCGGCGGGCCGCATTCCTAATCCTGCAGATGCCTGCGGGCCGCACCAATACTTTTTCACCGAAATTTGTGCTATCAGTCAATACAAGCGGAAATTTCAAGAACAGGCGGCGAGCCGGATGAACCACCTCCGCGGGCCGGATCCGGCCCGCGGGCCGTATGTTTGACACCCCTGACAATACTTTTTCACGGAAATTTGTGCTATCAGTCAATACAAGCGGAAATTTCAAGAACAGGCGGCGGGCCGGATGAACCACCTCCGCGGGCCGGATCCGGCCCGCGGGCCGTATGTTTGACACCCCTGCTCTTAGGTTCCAATCCAGCACTATAGGACTCGGATCATAGACTGCATCGGGTTAATATCCTTTGGCTATGCATCTTTCGTAACGTGAGTCTCACAGTGTTGAATTTCTTTCTCTATATTGATTTGGTGTGTTAGTTAGTAAAAAATCCAATAAAGCGCTGCTGAAAGGCAGAAACGAAGGAGGAAAAGCTGAAGCAAGAAGGGAAGGATGATGAATGTATGATGAGAACAAGACCAGTCATCGAAGCAGTCCGAACTTTGCCCCAGACGGTCAAAAATCATTTTTGCGGTATTAGTACCTCGTATGTATAGGGTTGGTCAAAAAAAGTAAGCCGCGCGAAATTTTGCAATAAAATCCATACATTTGGACGGATTGACTTCCAAATTTAATTGAATGTTACCTAATATATTCTTCAAGGGTTTTTAAAATGGGCATATGTCTGGGACTTCCTTTTCTTCAGTTATGGCAGGTTTTGTTGAAATGGTCAAAATTCTGAGTGAAAACAGGCATGCCAGTGCCGCTGTGAAGTATGAATCGACATTTGCCTTGGAATTTATGAGATTTATGCATAAGCAATAAATTTTCAGATAGTGAAAAATACACTTTTGGTGACATCCTGTAAAATTTTCACTATGATCCCTCACTGAACGGAATTTTAAAGTAGGATTTTAATGTGGATTCGTGCCTCGCGATGACAGCAGCAATCCTTCTCACTCAGCATTTTATTAATTTCAAGAAAGTCTGTCATGACTCAAGAATGCAAAATTGAAGCCACATGAAATTTGAACTCATATTGAAGAACATGCTGGGCAATGTTCCTTTAAATTTTGAAGTCAATCCATTCTAAAATATGAGTTTTATTGGAAAGTTTCGAGTAGCTTACCTTTTTTTTTTGGTCAACACTGCAGTTTCATTACATGATGCTTTCACTATACTTCCCTTCTTGATTCTCCTTCGTTTCTTTCATTCAACAGCACTTTATTGCATTATTTTATCCACGTACACTACAAATCAATATAGATAAAGAAAACGATCACTGTGTGACTTGTGCCACGCATGACTCACGTTACAAAAGTGGCACAACCAATGGATATTGCACCGATGCCGTTCATGGTCCAAGTCTAATTTTGTTTCATTGGACTAATGTATAGCTAGGAGGAACCAGCACCATTTGCTCGTGAAAGCAAAGACAGAGTGGTGACAATCAAAATGGCAATTTTCGTGACTCATGTTACACGTGAAAATGCATCCATCTTCAAGACGTCGCAGAAGATTCGTTTCCATTAGTAACTGAGGATGAGATGGCTCCTTTGAGATAACGAATCATATGTCACACACCTCCAGATTTTCAGCTCTTGCCTACGTAACATATTCAAGAAATCATCCCAAACAGTGTTTACTATGAAGAGTAGAGAAATGGCCATCTTGGATGCCTTAAATTAAAGATGGCGATGTTGCATGATACCGCAGTTAAGATGATCACAACACTGAATTTATTTTTCTTTAGGATGTACTCTTTGTGGTGACATTCACTGTTGGATTGCCCATTCGTTTTGAAAGTTTGATTTATCTGTCCATTTTGCCGTGGAATGACCCATAAGATAAATTTGACATTCATAAACTTTCACCAAGGAGCAAGGCGAAGTGAATGATCGTTGCCCTGACTCAAGCAACAACTATCCCAGCTCATACTGACAGTCTTCAGGCACCCTCATATTCTCCTTTACCCTCCATTCCCTATATCACACACCACACCAATAACGGCGCCCGCTGTATCATCTATCACGGGAAACTCATAGGAGGCTCGCTCGCTACTGAATTAGTCTTTATCGAACTTCTTCCCCCCCCCCCCCCCTTTTTCTCTTTTATTACAAGCTTCCTTTGTCGTTGAAAGAAAACGTTACCAGGCAAGCACGTAGAGTGAGTGTAATGATGAGCGATGTGCTTGGATGCTCGTGATCTCCTTTCTATATCCCTGATTGGGGGAGTGCAACAGAGTTACTGAGAACGGTTTAGTTCTGCATGACGGGGAGGGAAGACACCATTATCCATGATCGACCGTGCATTGCAGAAACCTTTTCGGTACTGGTGCCTTCTTGGCTTTCCTTTCTTTTTCAAACTCCCTCTTGACTCCTGACATCTTGTATTTGAATCATCTGGATGCCATCTCTCGTTTCCTGGATTTCAGACCAGGATGATAGCATTCATTGTTAAAGCAAAACAGGAAATATGTGAGGTTAGCCACGAGACCAATCCTTTACGAGAATAAACTGTGGCAGGGATGCTGAGAGAAGTTCATCTCCAAAAACTCCGAAGTCGGGCAGTACTAAAAGGTATCAGAATCTCAGAGAGAACGTACATATCATCCCTGTTTCTACTTGAAAGGAGACATGCCGAGGAAAGGATAAGTATGATTTTATTTCCATGCCAAGTGAAATATCACAGACATGACTTTCACAAAAGAAGACTAGCATCGAGAAAGCAGGAATAATCAAAGCTTGCCCTTTGATTCGTTTCATTTTCTCCGATATAAATTCTTATAATAAAAAAGTGACTCTCAGGATGATGTCAGAAAATGTTTACTAAATCAGATGGAGTTGTACGGAGGACGTGGAGAGGAAGTAAAGATCGAGAGAGAGAACTGGAGCATTCCTCGAGAATATCCACTGGATCCATCGTGGCTGCACAACTCTTCTCAAGTTTCATCCACTGAGGGACACCCGCATCCAAAAAAAGTAGAAGCCCATTCCAATCAGCAACAACAGATACCGCATGAAGCTTCGCGAACTCACCATTGGTCGAGTTCGTCGTCGTCTTCGTCGTTGGGGTCCTCTCCCAATCATGATCTCTCATCGTCTGCACACGCCTTGCGCCACAATAGCAGCAACAGCAACAATAACAGCAACAACAACAGTCCAGGTGTAGATGCAGCCGTATACTTTAAATGCTCGAGTACCTTTCAAGAGGGACCTGGAACATACCCAGATCCCAATAGAGTTTCCTGCAGTTCTGCCTTGCATGGACAATGTCATAAAACAGTCGCCGCGGACTCCATTCATCTGTGATCCCCACTTCCCCATAGTACACGAAACCCAGCTTTTGTGATCCATTGCTCTTTCCTGCGATGCCTTGGAAGGACAACTTGAAGATATATCTTCAAATAGAGAGAGAAAGATAACCTGAGTCTATCCAGAGGATATTTTTGAAATTTAGTTTAATCGTCTCAGTCGCGAGAGCTCATCGTTCATGCTTTCCATTAGAGTAAGTGCACGTTCCTTTTATGGAACAAAAGATCGAATCATGGTCGTGTGATATTCTTCTGAATCGGGCATTCTATTTCGTGTTCTCATCGTGGCATTGCTTCTCGAATGAAATGAAAGTTCTTTCATTCCTTTTCATCTTTCAGTATGTTCCTTCCACACACATTGTGAACGTGGAAAACGTGTGAAAATCCTAAAACCCTGTAGGACAAGAAAACGAAGTGCAAAGACTTCGAAAAAGCATGCAAACAAGACTTGGTGGCGTAGGAAGCGCCTGTTTTGACATAGACCTACGCATGAAGCAGTGAGGGACAAATATAAGAACTATTGAGGTTGGTTTACCCGTTTTAAAGAAGGACGGGAACGTGAATGTACCGGGTCATTTGCCAATCGTAATTCTCGTAAAAGAAAATATTGCTGATTCGGTCGTTACTTTTGCAAGTGACTTGCTACTTATATGATGTTTTTTCAATAAGGCATTTGAGAATGCAATGGCAATGGTGTTCAATGTGGAATAGCGAGAGCGGATTTTCGAGCTTTTCATTGAAACGAAGTCTAGGACGCAAACGCAGAGATGCCTCCCCACTACAGACTTCACTCACGGAACGCACCAACCCGTAAGACCATTTTTCGTATAGTTGGAAAAGTGAGATGGCATGGAACGGTTCTACAAAGGAAATTCTTACAGACCACGTTTGCAGAGAACTACAGGCAACATTAAAACTGTGAGTCTATCAACGTTATCAAGTTCTGGGAAATCACTTTCACGTAGATCCCAAGAATTTGACCTATCAAACATAACTACATGGAACATCCTCAAGAACGACTAGCATCTGTTCTCATACACAATTCACAATTCGAAAATGGTCTTAAGGGTGGATGCATTCCGTGAGTGAAGTCTGTAGTGGGTTCAGAAGCATCACTGTGTTTGCGTTACAGACTTCGTTTCAAGGAAATGCTCGAAAATCCGCTCTCGCTGTTCCACATTGAATGTCACTAGATTCTCAAATGACTTATTAAAAAAAAAGAACCTCGCCAAAGAACCTCTACCAATTCGCCTGCAAAAATAAAGACCGAATTTACAATATTTTTAAAAAGTAAATATTACGATCGACAAATGTAATTTTTTTTTAATGGAAGACCCTGTATTAGTAAGCGTTCAAGGTTTAGATTTTTGAAGCCATCCTGGCTAAGCGCTTTAGATCTAGAACTGGGGATTAGTTGCATCCACGGATCTCTGCACAGGTGTACTGAGGGCAATCTGAGGGCATTTTCCACTCAAACATACCCTACTGTGGTGCAATTTAGTAAATCCTCAAATTCCCCAATATATAAATGTTATGTTCTTTCCCCCTCTTCTTAATTTTGACGATTCCAAATAGACTGGTTTGCATGAGTAATATCTCCAGCTGAGCTTAGGCAAGTAACGGACACCCCCTTATTCCTCATATCGATGGATAGAAAGTTAAGACGGCTAGTAAGAGTCGTCTTGAAACTCGTGAAACTTACCCTTCTATCCCGGAAAGAGTAAATACCAATTTTACAAGCAAAAAGGTTTCACGACCATGCGAAACATGTGGTTGGATTAGGCACCAGCTTCAGCTAACACAAAGTAAATCATCCTGCACCGACTAAGAACCGACTTGGAATGAATCCCGCAATGCCGAACCGAGACCTTACGTCATGGTACAACGCCCTCACGTGACCTTACGTGATCACGAGACTGTCAAGTCGTTTCTGATTGGCAGATGTTAGCGTCTCCATCACGTTCCAAAAATACGGCTGGACAAGCCCCTCCGCATCTTAGACGTCTTCCTCAAGAGTTTTAACTATGTTGGTGATGAGTTGAATGACGTCACCAGTTCTGAAACCCTTCCCGTCCTCAAAAACGAGTATCCCAAACTCCCTTCTGTGAGAAGCGATTGCACTCTTCTTTTCTTGTTCTGGACCAAAGGGTTTTGGACTCCTAGTTTTTTTTTCTTCTTAATTTTTTTTTTTTTTTTTTGCGTTCTTGAGCACCTTAACGTTTTTATCTTCTAAGTTACGTTGGCCTTTTCTGGGATGGTTACACCCAGAAAAGGACACAAGTTCATTAATATCTTGTCTATCAGAATGGATAAGTGGAAACTCAAGAGAGTTGTGAGTGTTTTTCCTCTTACCAATTCCCCTTCGCATGTACTCTGCTTAGTAATTTTCTTCCTTAGCTATTTTTCTTGGTATTGACATGAAATGAAAGACTCGATTTAACATCTACTATTGATTCTTTTACTTATCCCGAGTTGGCATTTCCTTTCCTCAGGTTTTGGAAACAGATTCCCTGCAAAGAATAAATCTGTATTGTTAATATTTAGTATAATTTATTTGTTCGTCTGCACGCATTGGTGTCCCTAATCCGTGAGGTTAAAAATTCTACTGCGGGAAAATGAGCTGTGGGCATCAGTTCAGTATCGCCTACGAATTCATCGCCTTCCCTTGGGGGGGCGTGAGACTCCTCGGGGCTTACTGTGGACTTGATCTTCTTTGGTTCGGATTTCTTGCTTGAAGAGGGACATTTTATTCGAAGGTGAGGGTGCCGACACTTGGAATGGCATGAATGGGATAAACCTTCTAGGACAAGGATGGAACACTGTTTGGGATAGTAGAGAGAGTGGAATGAAGCGTTTGGGTTTGCTTTTCCAAACATTCTTTAAAACTACAAAAGTTGAATGGCAAAATATTGTGCAGACTAGGCTCAAACAAAGGATGGAGAAATAAGAGCTTTCTTTACAAAATTTAAAGCGTAAAGCAACCCAGTAAATGCTGAAGAGCGAATAAAAGCCTATGGGAGTAGAGAAGGCTTTTTGCAGCATAATTGACTTGACTGGGGGGGTCCCTTTTGCAAGTATCTTCCTGTATCCTGTCATCTCTGACAGGATGTAATCCTTTCTTGCCTCCAAGAAGGCTAAATGCAGGGAATTATTATTTTACTACGTGACTTGCTTAATGATACATTGTCCCGATTCGGAGGGTGTCCAGACCTACTGGACAATCTCCTGGCTACATCCCTGTTCCTTTCAATTGATCCTTAGTTTATTCGCAGTCTGCTTTAAGAAAAGAAGTGGACAAGAACGGACACTCAGACAAGTACAGATGCCACAAACGACTGAAAACAGTCGAGGAAAGATGACCCAAATCGGACATCCCTGACAGCATTGCGCTCCCGCGCTCCCTGTCATTATCTGTCTATCGCGTTTTCACCGAAATTTCCATCGCGGGAAAGGTGACGGGAACTTCAACGTCACCCAGGCACGAGACTCTCCACTCTCCGTTACTGTATATCGGGCCGTCAGGGCCTGTGTGGCAGGTGGAATGGAGGCGGATTAATAGGTATCCGTTTCATCCCGTACGGAAAAAATCCTATAGGATCCCATAAGATTTTTTTAAACATATCAAAATATTGACATGTTTCATATGAGTGGTTGCACTCGGAAAGTGAATGATGAGTCATTGGGCACGGGCAAACTTGTATCCCTTCATTAGTTTTCATTTCCACCGTCGCTAGATGATGAAAGAAAAATGAGGCCCACTCCGGCAAAACAGCCTGCTGAACTACATCTGAGAATCCGTTTAGGGCAGGGGTGCCCAAAGGTTTGGGTCATGGAGGCCGCATAGCCTGTAGGGTGCGGGTTCGCGGGCCGCATAATCGAAAACTTTTTTTTCTGCATGGTAAGTATTATACCAAAATACATCGTTTCCCTAGTTTTTGATCTAGTTCAGCATGTTATTTAGCCGGAGTGCCATTTTTCTTTCTTCATCATCCAGCGACGGTGGAAATGGAAACTAGCGAAGAGATAGGAGTTTCTGACGTGATTCTGAACCAAGCTGCCAGGCTCACCTGGACTATCTAACTATCAGAGATCAGCTCAATCCTCTTGAATGGTTCAATGGAGGCGAATCCCGAAGGTTTCCTATTTCCAAGGACACCGTCGTCGACTTGGTGCGGACAATATACCGCCTTTGAACGTGTTTAAGTCGTGGATAAACGCATTCACGAAACTAATATGATTTTCGGTGGGGCATGTCGAAGAAACACTTTCTTCAGCATGTTTTAGTAAGCATGTTCATTCCGTCTTTAAGCTGATCCGACTCCTCCATTGGTGTATGTCGCCCAGAGTATTCGTGAGTCCATTAGTCTTGGAATAAGCGATTTTCTTCATGGATACGAGGTTTTCTACGCGCTGCTGACATGGCCACAGAAAAAATAGAATCCTAACTGTAACTCGCAAACCCACACTGTCGTTTGGTATGGAGCCACGGCTCGACTGATATCCCAGTCCTCGTAGAATGAGCTAGATTCGACGAAATTGTCCCTGCTTGTTTGTCCTCGAGAGACGGGTGACATACAAACCCTACGGATGAGGCTGGTGCAATAAAGTCTAGGATATAACTCCTATTCTCCCATTCACTCCTTCCAGATGGGATTGTAAAAACAGATAGGGATGTCAGAAAGTGCCATGTAATGTTGTTATACATTATCTTTATGTGAATCTCCTATTGCAGTATATTTGCGATGTCGTTGCGGCCATTGAGAGGAATCTGACAGCACTAATTTATCAGAGAAATTTGTGCGGGAAAAATGCAAATAAGGTCATTGGAATGATGCATGCAACGCATATTTTCAGCAGAATTTCGCAGATCTGCGGATTCTCTCGCCCTTAGAGGTGCACCTGGATTCGATCCAGTTAAGCGCCTCGTGGTTACCGTCAATGAAAGGGTCAGGATGATTCCATATCCGAGGATTTTGACCGGGAATAGACTGTACTTACTTGAGAGTGCTTTTAATCCTGGTCAGGCTATACTTCGTTCATTCCACAGCGTATAAATAATAAATGCATTTACATCGTTAACAACATTTAATTTTTTTTTTCCAAAAACTTCTCGCGGGCTGCACAAAAGCCCTTTGCGGGCCACAAACCCCTGGTTTAGGGAGTTAACCCCGTTACGAACAGGTTTATCTTTGAAGATTAGTTTAGGAGAGGAATAAACTGATACCACGTAGCATTTGGTGCATGACCCGAATCAGTTTAACGACGAGTTCAACACATTCTTAAACGTATTTTTCTGGAATCAGATCAGTTTAGCTCCTAAACCGATGTGGAGCATGTCACCCAATATCTTTTCCATGTTCACAAAAAAAGTCTTCACGCGCTTTAAGAGCGCGAAGAAACACTGAATAAATTATCGGGTCTAGTGTAGTTCACGTTGTGGTAGGACAGTCGCATCCCTCGTTAGAGCAAGACGAGGGGGAACCAGTTCGAGTTGCGCAAGTCCCAAATGAAACTCAAGTTGCGAAATGACTTTCCACTAGGCAGGGAATAAATGCATGACATGCTACAGGTAAAGAATGTAGTTCCTGCTCCATCCGTGAATACGAGGTGCGTTTGAAAGTAGTGATCACTTCCTTGTTCATCATTACAGCAACAACATTGTCGTGCTGAGAACTACGATTCTTCCGCATCTATGTGAAATTTCAACTTTGTATCGAATTTTATTCATTTCTTTTTACGAACTTTTCATGTAAGGTTGGTGGAAACAACGGATAAAATATGACTAATATTTAAATAGAGGAGCAAAGAGCAGACATTCAATTCTTCCCATACAGGAGATAATACTGCCAGCATTCACTACAAATCGGAAGAAGTTAAAAGAAGATCCTTCTGCTAGAGCTGAGATATATACAGGGTGTCCCACAACCCCCTTCACAAGTTTAATTGAATAGAGCACAAAAGACAAAGAAACAACATTGAAGAATAATATACTGTATTGAAGGTTCCCTTCTTAACCAAAAGTTATACCGCAAAAATCAGAGTGGGCATTGGAATTTGGATGTGACATCCATTGCTTTTCTCACAATAGCCAGAGGAATATTAGCAATGCAGTTGTGCATTGCTGTTATGAGATCCGGGACATTACGGAGTTTGACGATATAACCATCTCATTCCGATATCTCCACAACCAAACATCACAAACTGTGAAATCGGGCGACCTCGCTGGCCACTCACGGGGCCCTCTGCGACCTATCCACCGTCCGGATAAGTGTTCATTCGGAATGTTGCGAGCATCGAGGGAGCAAGGTGGTAGGGTGCAATCCTGCTGGAAAAAATGAGGTTGAAATTGCGGAAAAGTCATGATAATTATCGCGAGGTCCTGGAGCCCCGATGCAGAAGGGGGTCACTTGAAATGTATGCCACATTGAAACTTCAGCGCCCACACGGATTTCTGTGAGAAAGAGAACCTTCAATACAGTATGTAATTATTCAATGCTGTTTCTTTACCTTTTGTGCTTTATTCAATTAAACATGTAGAGGGGTTTCTGGGGCACCCTGTAGGTTGAAAGTCGTTTGTATTATTTTTTTGGGGGTCCATACTCTACATAGTATGATGTGTATGGTAGTAACTCTGTTTTTTTTTTCTGAATTTCAGCATATACTTTTATTTTTAGGAGTTGCTGACCCTTGAAAGACTACCACAAAAATATTTATCTTTAGAGATGTAGGTTTATTTGAGCGCACGTGGGATGTAAAAAGGCAGAAGGGCCTCTTGAAATCCCAACGCAAACCTCTAACCTTGAACCTTGAATCCCACAATGGGGGTCCTAGCCACATCATTCCATTCGGTCGAGTGCCTAACTGAAACCCCGTACACTTTCTCCTTGTTGCAACATACGCTCTTCCAAGAGACCGGTGGAATTGATTATTTCGGCAATCCAAAAAGCTACACTTAGTGTTTGAAGATAGAAAACCGCTGAGGGAAGATCGCAAACTTCCAGTTTCTTGGTTGAAGATGCACATTCAACGCATCGTAGAATAGTACTACTGTCGAACATCGTAGCATCGGAATCGATACCACGCAGAATACTACGATGAGAACTGGCGTAAAAAGCGATATTCATAACCTCAAGGGAGAGAAATCATTGGAGCAGTCCTGAAACTCCATCCACCTCGTGCGCGGAAAGGTCCATTTATGACTCCACTTTGAGCGACTGTCGATATTTATACAGACAACTTAGGTACATGAAACTTTCAGAAAACAAATTTTGTCGTGTTTCCAACTTAATATGAAAATATCACGAACCTAGATCATCCACAATGGATTTTATAAGGCTTCAAACACGACACGGTTTTATTTTGTGCCACCACGTATTTCCGAAGGCATAAATAGTTTCTCTTTCTCTGGGACATCATTACGGAACCGAGCGAGTAATACCTGGCCTTCCACAGATGCATACAATTCCATTCTGTCTGTCCTGAGCTCATGACAGCATGTAATACCAATCCTTTCTCCATCCTCTTGGTTCCTCCATCCGCCTTCCTTCCACCCTTCACTTTTGGAATGCTGCGAGTAGTTGCACGGGTCAACGACTAATTGATTTACCCACGCAGAAAAGTGTATCTCGGCATCTACGGTTCGTACGGCCTGTCATCCTGGTAGAATGTTCACGACACCCCTGGAAGAGGATTGTGAGTCCATTGTCATCACTTAAAGAGGGCGTCATACATCGGCTAGAATAGGCTAAAGGCTCCTTTGAATGGGCGCCGTCATTGACGAAAATTGTGGCTTTTTCGAAAATTTACGAGGTGCGTTCTAAAAGTATTTACGTTTTTCATCCATAAAGGTGAGAATACTGCCAGAATTCATCAGCAGTTTGAAGAAGTCTTCTTGCTCCGAGGTGGGTGCAGCAATTTCGACATGGCCAGTCACTTGTTTTTTCTTTTGAAAAATTAGCCATGTTTCATCAGCTGATTCATCCAAATGCTGCTCATGGAATTTGAAGTAGCAGCGCCGCAGTCCCAATATCGTGGGAGGCGATGGTCGCACGACAAAAATTGCCTCGCGTGCGACGGGCTCTACCCTGAGGCGCGAGGCCTTTTGGCCTATGCCTTTCTAGGTCATAGGCTAGGACGGTGGAAGGACACAAGTTCTTCGCCAAATCCGCCAGCGTACCGGTACGCTGGCGGATGCGAATGGGTTACATGTTTTTCTAATAGGGAAACGGGTAGGAAGATTTTCCCTCGACATTGCGATTTAATGTGCCAATGCCTATTCCACTTACGGACGTCTAGGCCGATGCCGTTTCTATGCACACCCTTCCTTCAACGAAACGGGAACACGAATAGCTATGGGCTGCATTTACGGAATGAAGTATTTTCTCACGGGCAACTGTATTTAGCCTTAGGTAGATTTTCAAAAAGGAACTTCATTAAAGTCCTTGTGCCCAAATATAGATATGAATATAACGACGAAACTCCCCATACAGCCGACATGGTCTACACAGAATTATTGCGTCAAAACACTGAAGTAATGAGCTCATGTGTCAGCTACTATTTATTTTCCCGAGATTTATATACAAAGAAGATTGTATCGACCATAGGCATGAATTAAATTCACTATAGGAACACCAAGCGACGCGCTGTGAATTTTTACCTGGTGATCCTCATGCTGGAATACAAATGACGTCATTATGAATATTTTCTGAGACAACTTTATCTTTAATGTGCGAGCGCGAGAAGTGCTAAGCCCATTAACGAATGAGTTTGACCGCATCGTTAGGGGTGAGCTTCGAAAACGGATGGTTTAAATGCATTAGTAATTTTCTTTGATCATGGAGCGCCGTCCATAGCGAATTTGTTAACAAACTCATTAGTAAAGAATAAGAGACACGAGGCTCGAGTTGGGTAGTGAGAGGAAGGAACTCATTCATTACCCCATCGGTTATCCATTATCGACAGAGTGAATTCATTTCAAATCCACACAGATTTTCTCATTGACCTAAGGAGATGTAATCGACTTAAACTTAATCACAATCCAATCACAATTTTTAATTTTACAATCGCAAAAGCCTTGCTTTGACGAAAGGGATTTGAATGGTATTTCGAGTCCGTCATGCTGCACAAATCATGGCATGCACACAGAACACATTTTATTTCGAGAAAATATCCACCGGAAGAATACATTGGTCAAGACAAGAAATACCTGGTATACTGGCTACAGTTGAAACTGTAACTCGACGAAGGAATCGAGCAACCTTGATGGAGCTTGGCAAAGGAACAGCTGTATCGCATGTAATCGATAAGATTTTCAAGGACGTAGGGTGATTCCATACCAAGTTCGTTAAAATACTCATTAAGAGGAGTGTGGAGTTCCTAATTATTACCCATGGCATATGAGTATATCTAGTTCGTTAATGATATGTGGGGAAAAAACTCGCAATGGTGTAAAGAAGAATCGAGAAAAAGGTAACAGGCTGAGGCTATATAACTTAGGGGAAACTCGAGAGGAATGTGTGAGGGGCGGGACTCTTCACCGATGACGCAATTTTCCATGTTTAGTTCCTCGAAGCCACTTCGCGATTGCGTCAGTCTGCAACTTTGGATCCATGCCGAGCCGACGCCTATGGAGGCAATTTCGCCAAATTGGGCGCTTCATCGACGTCGGTTAATTGGGCATGCATCAACCTGCTGTGTTTGGCAAGTAATCTCGGAATTGCCTCCTCGTGCGACCTTGAAACTTACCTCGAATTTTCGACACACCATAAAGAGCTCCCGTTCCACACGTTATCGATGAACTCTTAGGTGCTTGCTCAGGCGATCGGCCCTTTAGGCCGTTTCACACTTCGCGTCTCTTGCGCGGGACGCGTGCAAGGGTTGCGAAGGACGCAACACATGCAAAATGTGAAAAGTTTTTATACATTGGAGCTATCGACAGGTTTTCCCTCTGAATATGTCCTCATCGATTTCATGACTGCCTGATTTGAGTTCGTGTACAAAATTTCGTCGAAAAAGCTCAGTTTCTTGATGCTCCAATTTCATGTCCAGTGTATATTTAAAAAAACTCGAGCCTTCACTCAAGTGTCTCAATCAGCAAACTTGTTTCCAATTCGGGGTTCTTTTCCACCATCCCTGTAAAATCATCAGGCAAATTCGACGACGAGTCAATTTTGCCGATTTCGGTTTTTTTTCAGATTGGAATGAACCCATCTTCTCGGATCAAATTTATCCACCTTCTTCCCTTGACCCAAAGGATGAGGAATTAGGCTTACAAATCATGACTCATTGCGCTTTGAAAAAAAAAAAAGATGGGGTGAAGTTGCGGTCGTAGAGGTGTGACCGTGACTTCTCAGTCACCCCTGAAGCGAAGGAGAATGCACGTCCACCGGCCCGACCGATTCTCTTTCGAGCAAAAAACTCTTCGTTCCCAGTACTTTTTCGGTTGATGTACTCCTTTCCCCCCCTCGATTGCTCGTCGTCCTATCACGAGATAACGGGAAATTGCGTATCGTTAAAAATATATAAAAAAGAATGGCCTTCCCATTATAAGCCATTTGCTGTGATCGCGCCACGGGAAAAGGAGCAATCCAGGAGGAAAGGGAGAATTACGCCGTCGACAATTCCCTGGGGAGAGGATTTTTTCTCTGCAAACCAGTATTTTAGAGCGAGCTTCGATGAAACACTTCAAACCCCCAAAATACGTCCCCATTTCAGGAGTCGAGTCGGTTAGTACATCATCTGCCGACGTCTGTCCTGTCGTATTTGCTCTATAATGGTCTGTAATAAGCAGGTTCGTTAGTGATTTCGTGCGCTCTTTTCGGTTTTCTAGCCCCCCTCAAACAAAAGCTCAAGACGAACTCTTAATATTCGTAAATCTGCCGATGTCTCATTTGTGAAAAATCCCTTCGGTAGTTTAGTAGTGCATCGATGCGTATATTTTTTAGGACTTTATTTCAGTGTTCCCTCCTCTTCATGATTGCCTGATACCCCAGCAAAGTCACCCGGTCTTCTCCAGAGGTGCCAAAAGTCAAAGAGCGCTTCTTCTGTCGGGAAGAAATAAGCGAAGAAAAAGAGATTGTGCCTTGGCTCTAAGGCGCTATTCCCTGCGAGTGGTCCAAGAGTAATGGGAAATAATTGTTTCTTCTGCAACCCAGTTTGACGCGGCAACGCCGCTTCGAGTGAGCGGTTATAAATATTTACGCTGATGAATGACTGGGTGATTTCGAGGCTGCAATGCCCGGAGCCGTACCATTAGACCAAGCGTGTACGATCCCCGCGGCGGACCTTCAAAAGAAACGATAATCATAAACCTGGAAGAGAAGGAAGAGACGCTCACGGGCTGTGTAATGCGATGCATGCATGAGACTCCGGTTTTGACGCATGCATTGCGTGCCCATCATCATAATGGCATCGTTAATGTCCAAGAGGCAATGCATACGTGGATTCGGAACACTCCTACACAGTTCGTCATGAGAGTATTGTTTAAGCTGGCAGCACCGTAGCAGAAGTGAAGAGTTGAGAAGAGTTGAGTTTCCCCTCCACATGACACCATGTGAAGGGGAAACAGGCACGTTGAACGTATAGTCTACAGTGTTGTACGCTACGTCGTTTGTAGCAGATGAGTTCAATAAGTTTTTTCCTTTTAATTTTTTACCATTTCTCGATTATATATATATATATATATATTTATTTATTTAAGTTCAAAGCATCATTAAAAGTACTTTTCAGTAATGCCATTACTAGCTCAATACTTGTCACCCATATTAGATACGTCCGCCAGGAGAGCCAAGCTCGTAGGTGCCTCGCCTTCCAATCAGACTAGTCGTCTTTGTTGGGTTAGCTTCTCAGTCTTAAAAAATAAGGGCGTTCAGTATTTCTGTTGCAGGCTCCGCTAAAAGAGGGGCATTCTCGTGATGGGATGAGTAGGTATGTACTTCATTGATTCAAATGAGTTCAGTACCTCATTGAAAGACCCAGGACCAACACCGTACTTGCGTTCCATAAAAAGAGGCTGTCATTGCAGGTCCATGAGTACCTCACTTGTCCGAATCGACTCGGTTGATTCGCTCCAAGGCGAACTTCGCATTCGGTCCAGCGGAACGAACAAGCAAATGCCCAACCACCTTTTTGCATACCTTTGTGAGTACTGGACTGTCAGAGACAAAACTGGGTGGGTTAACACCTGTTGCGGCAGGAAGGAGACGCCCGTGCCGATTTTGGAGCTCCAGCGCCGACGCGAATGTGAGTAAGGAGGGTGGGAAACCGCATGGGAAATGACATTCCGTTCAGATTATCACTACCAAGGTGTCATATTACCTTATATTCGCACTCTCGTCGCCTACTTCCTTTTGAAATAGATGAAAAAAGCAGAAAATACGGTAGCTTTAAAAGCTTTTGCTCTCTCGAGAGCTACATGTAGTCACTGTCACACACGATGAACGCAGATGAGCCTTAATATAGATACAATATTTCGTTGTTCCTGGCAGGGTGAGAGGGAGAGGCCGCCCTTCTCCCCCTTCCCCCCCTTCCCCCCCTTTCCCCCCTTTCCCCCCTTTCCCCCCTTTCCCTCCTTTCCCCCCTTTCCCCCCTTAACAGCCCTTAACAGTGCATCCCCCTCCCCTGAGAACCATCATGCAGATGCTAGTACGTGCACCTCTAATTTCATGCCTTTTAACGACATTTTAGATTGGTCGATTTGATTTGATTCATCGAAAAATATGAGTTTTCGTTGGTCGTATTTTACAACTCTTCCAGCTCTACCTGCTCTCCATCTTTCCATCCGGCGTCTCTTACTTAGTTCATCGAACTAGTATTAGAGATTTCTGATGACAATGGGAGACGGTTCCAGAACAAGCTACAAGTCTTATTTCTAGTTTCAGTCCCGGGGAAAAGAGTATCTTAACGCTCTGGATCCAAGTGGAACTTCCCTGCTATTTTATGCACACTACAGTATATCGTTAGTTTGGTGTAGTGGAAAAATCGATAAAGGAACTCGGGTTCACATGAAGTTTCCCTTCTCTATGCTAATGGTAATCCATGAATATCATGCATCTCCCTTTCAATGAAGCCAGTCATCCAGGAATTTTGAGACGGGAATTCTTACTCCATCTTGCCATTCCAGCGGCGGAAAAAAATAATACAAATCCACGGCGATACAATGCACTATTTGAAAGTGTCGTTTCTTGTCGCAACTCCATTCAAAACCAATATGACTTTTATGTGTCTTCAGATTAATTTTTAATTGCGTGCTCCTTCATCGATGATGAAAATTGTATTTCCATCGCAGGAAAGGGAAAATGCTGATTTGGAAAGTACCGTCGTTGAAACCTTGTGGCCATGCGAGATGGTCAGAACGCATGTAGATCATAGCCTCCTTGCCTCACCCTCGTCTTACCCTGCCCCGATTGGCCTGAATGGCAAAAAATCGACTGCTCCTTCATCAAACTGCTAGAATGTTTGACATGCTGAAGGGAAATGAGAACAGATATGCAGTTTATTTTGCACTCTTCGAGGTTACCATGCTCATATAATACAAATATTGACGGATTATTATTTGGATTTGGTACGATATAGTGGTAATACGTTCAGGTAGAAATCCTTCAGGAACAATAAGGCGATGAAATAAAACATTGTGAAATGGCGAGATCGTTGGAAGGTCAACCGAAAAGGCATTCAACTGTGAAAGCATCTGAGGCATTCTGTGAACTCCAAGGAAAAATAATTCTGACGAAATTCCGCCTAGAATTGCATTGATTTTCCTCCCAAACTTTGAATTGTCTATTCGCCCTGAGAATTTCAATCTACTGTATTAGCAAGCTAATGCCGAAATATATGTTTCAACTTCTCATAAATATGCGTAGACGGTAAGGATTTTGCGAGATTGAAAGGATTAAAACAGGACAGGATTAAAACAGGACACGATTTCGCTAGATTATCCAAGAACAAGTAATGTGATGAGTCGGCAAGAGAAACACCGATTTGGAAATGGACTCTTTTGTACGGGAATATGACCTGGCACGAAAGTTAAAAAAGATCGTGGATGGAACATGCAATCTGTGATGCAATAGGCGATACCGATAACACGATACCGATCGGGATGAGGCAGGGGCTGAAGGGGTCAAAAGGCGCTTGAGAAGGCTGGAGGGGCTGATGGCATCGAAGGAGGTTGAGGGCGCCGAAGGAGAGCCTCCCGGCACAACTCGCTCAGGGATCCTCGTGGGCTTAATTCACCTCTGGCCCTCAGGCACCGGGTGCAACGAGAAGTTTCATTCGATTCCGCAATCTGCCAAGGCCAAGCAGAACGGGAACCTCCTGCAGATGTTGCTCGCTCACTCTTGCGTTTTCACTCACGTCAAACATAAGGCGAGCGAGGCGATGGGAATCGAAGGACGAAGACAGGGAAAGGGCAAAAAGACGGGGTGGCGTGGAAAGTACCGACAGATTCAAAGATGCAACTGCATTGTGATGAGGCTGCACTTTTCCCAACTTTCTCTCCAGGGCTTAGCTAAAGCCCATTCTCTGCAAATACAGTGCATTTTGGAATGCATCATTTGACTTCGTGCATTTTCGAGTCGACTTTGTCTCCTCGTGGGAACGTATCCATTATAGGAACGTAAGGAACAGGAAAAAAAAACATTCCGAATTCCTTGTATGCATGAACAGGTCGAATCAACTGAGAAAATTTTTTTCTAAAGAGCAAATGCGCACATGGCTTCTCAGAGCCAAAACTGAGCCTGCGATCGATAGTAACTTGCTGTCGTGATTAGATACGGCTTGAAAATTTTATAACACGATGGGAAGTCTCGAATGTGGACCTAATCAGAGAAGAGAAGAAAAAAGAGAGAAACTGAGGAAAACAATACAGTGAAGCAACGCTAACGATCGCCTTTTCCTTATTGACCTCTCTGAGCGATTGGTAAATATATTCTGTTTCGTTATTCAGGAAAGAAAGCCGCCTCGTGCCTCATTCGTCTCCGCATTCGAAGAGAGGTGATGGCTCATGAGTTATTTCTGATACGTTGCGTAATACCTCCTCAATAAGGGAAGGAGGGCGCCCCAGTGGGCAGTGAGAAATACATCACCTTCATTTTCCATTAATTATGCAGGCTGGTACCAAGCTTCGGCACAGCCTTGAATAATGAAATATTTCATCGTTGCGAACAGTGGTTCTCACCTCCATATGGCGTATGAGGTGATTTTAGTACCTCCACAAGGTACGATTAGGATTATCAATGTCAGTAGACCGGGACCAGGGAAGCATTCGGTAAATGTGATACGTTCTGCATAGCCTCTCTCTCCCGGCAGCACGACAGACGGGAAGGGGAGAGAAAGGCAGAATGTCGTGTGGGTGAGAGAGTATGATGGTGCGTATGCGCAACCACCATCACCCACCCATCCCATCCAGCCCACTGAACCAGTACTTCCAGCTTTGGAGTACAGGCAGGAGGTTCACGTACTCAACCGTCCCATTTCGCGCGCTCTCTCTCTCTTTCTCTCTCTCTCTCCTTCGTCCTCAAATGAAACGGCATTTTTCTCCCCTGCCCAGTTCTCGTTTGACGGTGCAGCATAGTTGCGGGCAGCGGGGAGAGACGAATTCCCTGTGAACATTCGTGCATGCGCTTAGGACCTCGTTCAATCAATGTATCCAGTTCAAGTTCAAGGTCATCATGCCATTTTGCTCGACAGGTGAGTAGCTTCCATTGTCAGTGAATACTTTCCCCTGTCTCCTCGCATCAATTGCGTCATGCAGGTTCTTTAAACGATCGACTTCTCGGAAAGTCGCCACTTTTGGCTTCGTATCGATGAACCGCAGTGGGTCACAGTGACGAAGCCACGAAGTACAGTTATAAGGGTATGTCACCGCATTGCTCCATATCAACCTGGCTGACTAAACCGCGTGATCCTCTCGTTCCTCGTGCATAATCGGATCGATAAAGCATCCGAAGCGGAAAGGCGCTTCTTCTGAGAAGGCAATGGCAATTAAGATAGAAAGATTGCATGCATTCCCCAAACGAGCTTAAGGGCATAACGATCCGCGGGCGTTCCTCTAACTATTATATATGACAACCCACATCGAATGAAGGGTTATTGATAAGAACATGATTATCGACTCCGCCCGTACTACGAGTAGTTCGAGAACGGATGATTGATAGACGATTATAGAACTCCAGTTCGGTTTCTTACAGTTTGGTCCACTGCTCGAGGAGAATCAGGTTGAAGTCGTTAGTCCAAACGAAAAAGCAGCCGAAACCGGAAGTAGACCGCCGAACCGAAACGCATAGCGCGAAACTGCTGTTAACCTAGCCGCTGGCAAATTTTCGATTGCAAGTCACCTCTGTCTGGTACAATGGTGGCCAAAATTATTGTATCACCTTGAGGTTTTAATTTATTTTGCTCAGCTTTTGCATTGCATGAAATTTTTGAATATGATGTAATGATGATCTGTCATTATTTCAGCCATTATTTACCGATGAAAAGAGCCATGAATGAAGAATATTAATCTGTTGTTATCCGAATTTATTCGTGGGTAGTCACTTTGAAAAACTGTACATGTTATGTCATGTCATGAAGTTACGACATGAAGGTCATCGGACGGGAAACAACATATTACACGGATATGAACTCGTGTTGCACATCTGTGTGCTGCTTCTGTAACAAATAATATAAACATAAATCATTTTAGCACTTGATTTTGAAAAGTATATCACTGCAAATTTTTCCTAAATAAAAAGTAACTATCAAAACAAATGATTTTTTAAATAAAAGCAATACCGAAATTACAAGCAATACCAAATACTAATTACATATAGTCCTCATTGCAATATATATCGTACAAAATTTGTGAGCATTAAGTTAGTAAAATAAAAAAAATTTTGAAAATCCAAAGTGATGCAATGACTTTGAGCTGGTGAGTGTCTAAGTAATTCCTAATTTTTCAACGTCTGTAGTCCAAGCAAGAAGGTTAGACGTCTCTCATGAACCGGTTTTAAACTTTTCGGTTGCTGAGTTCCAGAGGGAAGCCGAAACGACAGCTAATTTAGGGATCGATCGGCCAGCAGGATGAGGACCTTAGGAAGGATTAAGTGCTTCATCGAGCAACAGTTCATCATCTGGTCGACTGAATCCCATTATTATCGCTTCCTGTCTCGTTTCATGAGGATCAGAAAGTAAAGTGCAGACAGGATTCTCATTCAGATCAGATTTCGCATACCCTGAAGTCTCATTCCCGACCAAAACTTCAAGAGTACCTTGGCTCATGATTCATTATAAACCTAATAACTGGAGTTTTTTTTCCAAGAAATAAAGAAGCGAGTCGCCCATCCACCAGAAGAGGGAGCAGGGAAGTCCTCAAAGCTTTCGTTCCTTGTTCTTTTTTTTCCGTGGGCTTCCCAGCGACGTTATGTCCCGACAGGGGTCTTCTTTCCTGAAACCTTCACGACGTGGGCTTAGTATTTTCGGGGTCAATGGGACCTGGATCCTTTGTAAGACGTAAACTGTTCTAATCTCCTTGAGGAGAGCCATCTTCAGACCCGTACCATCAGACATCTTCTATTCAGACATCTCTTGCATGGAAAAGCTATGGAAACGATTTCGGAGAATTCCACTCTGTGAAGACGCCATCGTGAATTTTTGAAGTTGTAAGCCATTTGTCCCTCTCGTTCAGGACCTTCCTTGTTCTTCCGTATATCAATACGGAAGATAAACTGCTCCCATCCGTTTGACTGCCAGGAAATCTTAAATTTTCATCTGGCGTCGCTACTATCACTACCCTGATGTCGAGGCCACAGCAAAGTGGAAACCTTGATAGTAGTTTTCTTCACGTCTTCATTCTACCCCTCGTTTCACATGAAGGAGTGAAAAAAGTGACCTATCTGCTAAAAAAAAAATTATATTCTTCGGTTCCACACAGAAAAAATGAAAATTCCTGTGACCGTCTTCTTGGAACTGAGAAAAAAATGCATGCCTTGAAGAGTGATTTCTCGTTTGAATAAACTCCACAAACTAAAAGAAAATGGTCTATAGGCACTAAACCAACCAAACTTTTCTCGGAAAATTTTTGCAGATGGATCAATTTTTCTTTCAGTCCTTCAATTGAATTCTCACTTTGAGCTTCAGGGGTATTTCTTTGGCACCAGGCGATCGAGATGGAGACAGACAAGAGCACCGGAAGGGGGCACCTTAGTCCTCTAATTTCGACTTCATAGACCCACATTCTGTCTTCTCCACTCCCCACTTTCTTTGAGAGGCTCTGAGTTGAGTTCGAAGCGACTGGCCGGATTTCAACATTTCAGAGATGCAGCAATGGACCTCATTGTCGATTACGATTCGATAAGCACCTGCGTCGGGAGGTACAAGTATCTATCTGGAACCTGAAGCATCGCTAATGATGCTAAGGGCGGAGCTGCCGTGACTTCGGGCATCTTCGCATAGGGCTTCGTATAACCCCCAGGGGAGTGCTGCCAATAGTGACATCACTGTAGGGAACAAAGGCAATCAATTTAATTAAGGTCTGTCTTTGGCGCTGTGATGCCAGCAGCGTGGCTTCATGACAGCCAATCAAATTCCACATTCCTGAGGGACGACAGGACGGCGATAATTAGGAATATCCCTGTGGACATCTGTAATGGTAATGTAACTAACAACGATAACGCCAGAACTAGATGTCAGTGAAAGATTTAACCATCCGACTTAGGTTTAGGGAACTGGTCCTGTAGAAAAAACGAGCTAAGTACGGAATACAAGGGCCTCATGCTCTGTTTCCACTTCCCTTCGTGAAGCGAATTCTTCCTCGGTTTGCCAGCTTCTTGGCTTGGTTCCAGTCTGGGTCCCCGTCTAATGTCCATGAGTATGTCACATATATCCTCCTCCGATGGTTATGTTACCAAGATGCTACCGATTCGTTCGCAAGGAATCGAGAAGACTTCAACATCTCACGTGTGGATAGAAAAACTCTATTGACGGAAGCTCTGAATGGGAGGATACGACGGCATGCATAAGAGCAAGCTTTCTGGGGAAAATTCCGTATTTTTTTTTCTCTCAAAATATCTTTCCTCCTTCGAGAGAGATCGATCGTGCTTGTTCTGTGACGTCAGTATTCTTCAACGTCTTCTCATGATTGCAGGAAACATATTGCGCATTATGAGGCATAAAATAAAATGCTTCATTTCATCGTTTTCCATAAACGGAGCATAGAAAAATTATTACAGAGTGATGTATTCTGAACCTTTTGACCCTTTTGGGTCAACCAACTCATCGAATACGAACTACCTTAGGCCTGAATAGAGACAACAAAAAAAAGAGAAGAGAGAAAGTGAGAGAGATAAAAAAAAATCTAGGCCAGAAGAGTGAATGGTTGAAAGGAATGGCGTAAGGAACCCCGAGAGACATCAAATTGAATTTCCGGATGACGGAAACAGCACAAAATGATGATCTCAGTGATTGATGACTCGGTCGACGCGAGGTAACTCGGGATTGCCGCAAGCGAGTCGGTGTGCCAGGACATTACTGTGACGGTATGGGATATCCGATAGATGACGATCGTGATGGCATTTGATGTGACGCGATGAAGAGCCATTACTCGACAAAGCTTTTTATTCCTCTCAGGAGTCAGATTGAGCTGTGTGTGCATGGCGGAAATACCGCGTAACTTGGCAAGAAAAAGTTCGAGAAGTGTGCGAATCGAATGTCCTTGGTGGATGGAGTTCTAGGGATGTGATCCGAAAGGAGGAGAGGGGGAGGGGGGGGGGGTATTACGCAACACATTTGCCTTCGTGCGGGTGACCGGCGCAGGATTGAATGGGGGAATGAAAGGTGCTGTTCTCAGGCTCTTCTCCCACTCCTGTTCCATTCCCCAGAAGAGGATTGTCCGTTGACCCTTACAGATTCCCCTGTCTCCCCTCATTTCTTTCCCTCGCACGTGCTCGACCTTTCTTCCCCTTTCCATTTCTCCTGTTCTGTGGTGTGGTGGCGTCGTGTCCTCTAATGGAAGTTCCCTGTAAGCCCGAAGCGATGAGTGATCGAGGATAGAGAAACGAAGCAAGTACTTGACGGAGGTAGGGCTTCTGCAATGGCAACGAGAGAGAGAGGAATTTGTCAAAATATATATCCCCTCGGAGACCCATCTCGAAAATCCCATCCCATTGAGATCGTGCCTCAATCCCGCTTTCGCATCTCGATGTAACTCTTCCTTTTTTCTTTCTCATAACCTAAAGGATTCAGTCCCTTCTTTTCCTTCGTATCCATCCATCAATCTTTGTTTTGCAGTCTCCCTTTCCCATTCCCCAGTTCGTGCTCAAGTCTCCATTAGATAGCCAGAGCTGTGAGGATGAGTCTAGAGGTCTGTTGCATCTCGACCCCAAGATATAGTGCTGGGGGAGAAACGTGAAAGATTGCGATACGGTAGCGATACTCTTGTAAATGTACACTGCCATTAAGGAGTCTCGCCTGGTTTCAGGCTTTTTGTTCTTGGACTATGATCCATGAGAATAATGGAGTCACAACTTCCAACTATATAGCCCGACCATCGTCCGAGTTAAAGTTTAAAACTGGGCTATGTTTTTGGACTGAATGTCCAGAATGGTATTGGGCCATTCAATTGAGAATTAGATGGTGGGGTTTGGCTTTGGCGGAAATTGTCTCACCCTTAAGTGACTCTAGGGATCAAACTGCTTTCCAAGGCCCTAATTGCACTAATAATGTTTTTTTTTTTTATTCAAATGAAAGCCCTCCAAGAGCACTTCCGATTGATATATGACTCATATTTCTTTAAAATTTTTCGTCTGTGTTTTTTGGCACCTGCGAAAGTGCCTTTTTCCCTTTGAAAAAATATTACCCACGGTACAAAGGTGACAACGAAAGGCTATATATATTTCAACAGTGATTAATAGCCCTAGTTCCTTTTTTAATACTTAGTTTCGAACAAACTATGCATGAAATGTGTATTTAAAAAAAAAGAAAAAATTAACGATATTTGATACAGAGCCTAAATTCCACTCAGGTGTAGAAGAAACATAGCTATTAAGGCACTCATGATTAAAGTGCTGTTCTTGGAAAGACGAAGGAGCTGGGCTTCAACGATCGCAACTTTTCGAACGCATCTCGTACATTGATTCGGTGATGGAGACGAATCGGCTGGAGATAGACTGCCTAGTACCAGCATATATGTTGTCTGTGGGCTATTTTGGCAGACATTGCCTCGGTCAGAGTTGCAGACGGGCGAACCCGATAAGACATGAGAGACACCATGAGGAATAGACTTCATTCGTTTCGTCTCGTGTCTATCGGGGAGCATTTCTTCTTCTTAGAAACTTTCTCTATCTCTGTGCTTGCCCATTTCGATAAGAGACCCCGACCCCGTGGTAAATCTCGTCTTTCTATAGGAGAGCTGGAACATGGCGACCTTGAAGCCAGAGATGGAGAAGCTGAACCATCGAGATCTACCTCATCCCTCCTGGTAGGTGCAACTCTTATCTGTGACTAGCCAAGATCTGCTGGATGTACCGAGTGCCAAAAAGAGAAAAAGTTAATTATGGAAGTTCATTAGGCCTGTAAGGCATGATAGTACCTCAATAAAAAAGAGATCCTAGTGCAAAATAGCTCTTTCCCATGCAATGTCTCACAGCTCAACTTAATGTTCATGCATGAACTTCCCAAATTGTTACACTTCCTTCAGTCCACCAAGTCTTCACTACTTTTGGGGATCCGAAAGAGCGTGGTTTAGAGATCTACTTCTTGTTCTTCTGGCGACTGAACTCGCAGTTCACTCCAGCGCAAAACGGTTGAACCGATTTGCAGGGTCGTAAATAAGGGGGGCAAGAGGGGGCACGTGGCCCGGGGCGCCACCTAAGGATGGGGGCGCTGAGAAAAGAGGGGGGCGAAATAAACGAAAAGAGAATGAGGCTGAGAAAAATTAAAAGAAAAGAACTTTTGAACAGTGAAAAGAAAGTTGTAAAAATATGGAATGAAAAAGTTTCGACTTTCGGTACACATCAAGTCCTCGATGCGTATCCAAACTCGGAGATAGCTCTTAGGATTCCCTTCCCTTCCCTCATCAATGGCTTAATGTGAGAGAAGCTTCAGCGTACTTAAGCATATCAAGACAAGCATCGGATTCACGATGGGCTTAGAAAGGCTCTCTCTTGAAAATCACGCAGCAAAAAAAGTGAGTTTGGATCATATCATAGACAACTTTGCATTTCGTAAGGAAAACAGTGCTGTAGTTATTGAGGGAGATTCATGAGCGTGCCAATGAATACTCATGAGGATACTCATGAGCTCATGACTATATGACTATTCTGTATACTTGCCAACAGGGCTTACTATTCGCATCCAGTTCAACTGAGGGGGTTAGACGTGTATGCGCCGATACGAGGTTCAAGAGACCGGAGAACTGACAGACACATTGAGGGAAAAAACCAAGGGGGGAGGGGGGGTTAGCGTTCATAACACCCTGCCCTGGGGCGCTACATGGGGTAGATTCGACTTACCCTGGAGTGTGCCTTGTGGAGAGATATTTCTTGCATTTACGAGGTTTACGCCAAGGAGCTGCAAATACGAATTCTTCAAATTCTCATTTCCTGCACCCGTAGGCAAAAAATATTTATTAGAAACGGAACTCACTACCCAATGGCTCAAGTTCCATCCCCGTACTGCATAAGTCAACTTATCCTGATTAATTTTTGCTAAAGTAAGTACCGATGAACTTATGTCCTCCTTACGGTGTTGCTGATGAGAGATAGCAAGTACTGACTCAGGTGGAGGCATGTGTGAACTCGTCTTAGCACGGTGGACTTGCCACTCTCAAAAGACCATCAGAGAGGCAAGGATGGAGCTGGCCCTGGCAGTACTTTAAAGTACTTTTACTCAAAAGACGACAAAAAAGATTTTGACAGAATTGCACCAATGGTTCAACCCCTCCAAGAAAAGTTTACATTGGGGATTATAAGTATCGAGTTGTAATATCTTCTCAAACAGCGGCGTAGCGTCGGGGGGTGGGGGGGAGCACGTGCCCCCCCCTCCTCACACTTTTCAAGAAAGAACCCAAAAAAAGAAGGAAAAGACCCAGAAACGCATGATGACAGTATCTCAGAGTTCCCGTGCCCCTTCCCCCCTTTTATATTCCGTGTCCCCCACTTTTTCCAACCACTCTAAGCTTATGTTCTCAAATGTCCGTTCTTGAAACTCCACCAAGTATAGGGTGTCTCAGATAGATGCCCCCCCCCCTGCTCCCTAGGGAAAACAATGATGACGAGGAGGAAAGCAATTTATATTCTGAATTCTCATGCAATTTCTGTTATAATGAACTATTTTTATCCCTTTCAGATGCCTTAAGACAGTGAAAAAACGAGATTTGTTGATCGCATACGAGTGATGACTTTCCGTGAAGTTGGTCTTCTTTCTTTCTTGTCTGAATGGGACGAGGAGGATTTCATTCATCTTGCCCCATCAGATGAATTTTCCATTTGAACTGTCCGCCACCCAAACTATCAGAATGACCGAGTTTGCGTCGAAGAAATTACCTAACCACAACCTGTCTCCCAAGTTTAGGGCTGAAATCATGGGCTTCTCGATGACATGAAATTACTTGAATCCCTGGTTCTGAAGTTCCCGATGAACAGTAGCACGACTGCGCTTCTTACCCCATTCTCTTATCAACAGAGACACCAAAGAACTGACACTGCTTTCCAGCTGATGCCGCGATTATGTCCATGGACTCCTGAAAAAGACTATTGCACTCCTTTCCTATTTCGCTAGTACACATTTCACATTCATAGGCATTTCGATTCCAATTTGTCTTGACAAAAGTTTAAGATCTCTTGAACTTTTTAGATGGCGAAATTAATTTTAACCTGCATCGTCAGCTTCACGAAAAGTTATCCTTCGAATGCAATCAACAAATCTCGTTTTTCCACTGTCACAAGGCATCTGGAAAAGAACAAAATAACTCCTTAGAACAGAAATTGAATGAGAATTCTAAATATAGTTGCTTTCCTCCTCGTCATCATAGTTTTCCCCGGAGAGGTACGTCTATTCTAAGACACCCTGTTCATGAACATGCATTAAGTTACACCAGGAGCAGCAACAAAAATGCGAGACACATATTTCCTCCATGCACAGATCCTCATTGGGACGTGCCCCCATCCATTCCACAGAAAGTCTAGGTTTTCTAGCGAGATTGCTGCATTGTAAAGGTTTCCCTTCTCTAAGGAAGAAATTGGAGGTATGCAGTCTTAGCGCTTCTCCATGGGCAAAAATCTCAGAAAATTCAAAAGTATGTGTAACTCTCGACCAGAATGCCACATGTCTGGACATGTGAGGTATAATGCGGGCTGTTGTAACCATTCAAATAGAATGCTCAATAATTTTCTCTAATGAAGTCTCTTCAGCTGCTCAGGAAGATAAAAAAAGAGACAGGAAACAAGACGCCCATTGCCTTTCATTATAATGCAGAATGAAAAATGGCGTGTGATCACATCCCCAGAGCAAGGAAACGAGGCTCCCCATCATCCGAGATGTAAGGCATTCAATAGCATGCCTGGAAATTAGAATCGATTCTCACTGAATCTCAATTTCCCTCATGCGACGCCGATGAGTTAAGATAGATCACACTTTAATAGACACGATTGTCAGTGATAAAAGGAATAGAGATGCAGTCCTCTCTCATTGCACCTTTCAGTGTTTCAAGGACATTTCTCTCCTCTCAGAAGCAGGAATAACAACATGAGTACTATTCCGGCTTAGTGAGGAAGTCTACCCCCGCAAATATAATATACTGCGAAAATGGTACCCGAGATAGATGACACCGAGAGAAAAGGATGAAAAGAGCTGTGTGGGCGAGCCCCAGGAGATTGTGTTCTACCTGCTGCGTTATTTTCCCACCTACGTGATATCCATGGAAAAGGATCTCCAAGGTGGTGACGCTCAGGTGGCAGGACTCCTCTCCGACAATGACTATCATTTCTCTCTGGTCTCTCGAACTACCCCTGCCCCTTCTATGAAAATTAAGAAACTCGAAAACTTCTCGAGAGTCAAAGAATCCTCTCAATGACGGAATGTGGGTTTGAACTTTTCTTACCAGTAGGCTGCACCATGATTAGTACAACTCTCACACGATCTCCAATTTTGCTGCGAGTCAATTCCACCGAAACTCCATATGAACTACTTATATCAGCGGCATTCAAACTGCGGCCCAGTTCGTGTTTTTATGCTGCCCCCTACGATGTACTAAGAATTGACTTTTTACTATTTAATTCGTTAGCCGGCATTCACATGAATAATGGTGCTAAATAATTATTATTGCAGAATTGGAATATTTCGCTTCAGAAGTTCAGCCATTGATAAGATATTATGATACTCATCGTTGTATTTTTACATTTAGATGTTTATGTACTGTATTTAAGTGTGCACCCGTTGAACTTGCCTAAAACTTGGAGAATTTATATACTGCAAAGATAAATGTCTTGCCTTGCAAGTAATAGTAAAAGGTCAGAGGGAAAAGGTGCGCATATCGAAAATACAACTTGTAACAAAACAACACTAAGAACCGGTGTGTTTACATGAGCCCTGACTCCAAGTAGTGGCAGCTTCGATGACTACCAGAGGTTGGCGTATAAACGCGGCAGGTATGGGCAGTTTTCGATTGCCGTTCATTTTTTAAATGAGATTTCCTAGCTTAAAGTAGCTTGACCTGGAAATCAAGCGACCAGTTTTTTTTTTTTAATGGGAGCCACTTCAGGCTGACCAATGTATTTGTGCGGCCCACTCAAGGTGGACCAAAGTATCCGTGCGGCCCTCACCTCAAAATGTTTGGGGACCACTGACTTATATGACCTCGGTCTGCAACAAAATATACCATTTCATATTAATTCTGAGCTGTTACTGGCACCCTGCAGAGCTGCAAAACACGCTTAGAATCTGGTTGACCTGAGGAGAAAGACGCTTGGCATTTGGACCCGATGGGGAAAAGTGCACGCTCTCTCGTTTCCTGCGGCATCCAGACAGGAAGCAGCCTCTAAAGCACGAAATTGCAAAGAGGGGAGGATCGGGGTTGCGTTCTTCCCTCAGGCATTGGACTTTCGTTTTTCATCTGGGTCTCCCCCTTCTTTTCCGTTGCTGTCCCTCTCGGGTTCATCCGTCAGCATCAACTCGAGACGCTGCGAGGTGTCATCAATCGAAGGCTTGAGACGGATTTCATTTTGCAACCATGACTCGATTTGCACAAACCCAGGATGCGAAAGCGAGACTGTGAGACGAAGAAACCATGAGAAAACTGAGGTCTCGACTGGCTTTCGAAGTCGAAGATGCGACGGAGCTTACATTCAGGAGAGAATGATGGACAGTAGGCGAATTAACAGCTATTGAAATTTGCATATCAAGTTGCAAATGGCTTTTCATTAATATTTAATTATCCAGTGGCTGCAATTTCTATGTAATTCATTTGCATTTTTGGACCAATCTGTTACTGGAAATGTAAACAATTTTAAAACTACCTCGTACTTTAGTTGGGCATATTAGACTCGCTATTTCATCATAAAGAAAATGTTCAGGAAGATATACAGGGTGTCCCAAAAGGTATGGAAACATTTTAAAAATATATATCTCCCTAAATTATGCCTCAAATTAAATTATTAAAACAGTAAAATGAAGTGCAACTCAAACATTCTTAAACCTGTTATTGCAATTCCACATTGGCACCATTTGTGTTTCTGTTGATGTCCAAGTGATGTTCGACCACACCTTTTGCAGAGTGCACAATTGTCGCAGCTATCCAGACAGTTACGTGTGACACTTTGCATAAATTACGGTAAAAACTCGAACATCGTCTGGACGTCTACAGAGCCACGAATAGTGCCCATGTGGAATTACAATAACGGGTTTTAAAATATTTGAGCTGCACTTCATTTTACTGTTTTAATAATTTAATTTGAGGCATAATTTAAGGAGATATTTATTTTTAAAATGTTGCCATACCTTTTGGGACACCCTGTATTATTTTGTCCCATCATCAATTGCACCAGTAGAATGCCTAAGCTCCAATGGAGGCATGATTTTTACTTCCACGAGAAACAACTGTACCTTTCCCTTTGCTGCTTGGAAAACCTGTTTTTGCTGGAAGCAAATCAAGCGTTTGTAAGGGGGAGAGGGAGCATGTAAGCCTACTAAGTGCTCAAGTACCCACAACTTTGTTCAATGCGCCTCCTTGGAGAGGGGGAATGACAGTAAAATATGGAAGCAAAATGATGTCATTTTTCGGTCATCTGCAGTGGTAATTCAATTTCATGAATTATCATTTGTGATTCGTCACTGGTCCAAGAAAGTAATTTGTAATCGCATTACATTTACATATGTACTGCAACTTTTTATTTAGGTCAATTACACAAAAACTTTAGTTTGCCCATCATCAGCGATGGGTAAGATGGTAAAATGAGTGCTCCTTATACCAAACGCAGAAATAGGATCATGAGTCAAGATGAGTCCTCAAAAGTCGAGAGGAATGACAAGGAAAAATAAAGTCATAGACAGAAAGTGATAACAGAATGAAGAAAGTCTCTCCCCTTTCCTCTACACGCTAATGCGACACATGTGTGCTTTATCTTCCCTTTTACCATAGAGCAGGGGTGCCCAAAGTGCAGCTCACGAAGTGCTTCTGTGCAATCCACGAGGCAATAAAGGAAAAAGGAAAAAAATCGGATACCGTAGCAGAGAGAATAGACAGAGACGCAACTGGGAAGCTCAGGAGGTTGAATATCCCACTAAAGGCGCAGTGAACGGCGCACACAATGCTCCCCGTGTAATCATAACAGACATATGTCGAATACCATTAGTTCCTCTGAGCTCAAGATCTTAGCCCAGATTTTCTCCGTTTCCGAGGTGGTGTGGAACGACCTAATTCACATATGTAGAGACCAGCGGTGTGCACGTGCAAATCACGGGGCTTTCAGCTGAAATATGTCGACGTAATACGCAAGGGGAATCGACCGACTCTGAGCTCAGAATCTGAGTTCATGACAACACTTGCGAATGGCACGATCTTTCAGACTCAGACTCCTCGACTTTTCTGATGCTGAGCTCAGGAAGACGAATGGAACACTACAATAGATACATGAAATTTCCGCTCAGCAACTCGCTGTGGCACAGTCCTCCCCCTCCCCCTCCCCCCCCTCTCGGCAACGGCTTTGGCCTGTTATAGGGTACAAGTTTTCAATTTCGCGGCCCGTGAATCCGTAGTACATAGGCTGTGTAGTTCCACAGACCAAAAGGTTTTGGTAACCCTGCCCAAGAGGCTGCCTAGATACTATTGAAAACGGAAGGAAGGAAAGGATCCTCTAAATTAAATGACGTGATTACACGCACGTATTGCGGCAGCGCAGGACAGCAGAAACCGCTCAAGATCGACTCGAAATGATGTGCGTATGCGTAAGTAGACATTCTCCTTGAAAGTGGCTTCAGTATCAGTATCATCTCCAGCATACGTGATCCTGCCATCGCAATCTGTTGGTTGCGACACCATCAGAAACACTCTCAGAATAACATTGTGTATGGTAAGCCGCTCCTCTCCATCGATGACGATCGCACGCAACTTTTTGAAGTGTTCACCGTTCTGGTTCCGGAGGACTCGCATGAACGTTGCTGCAGTCACTTCAGGTACGTGAAGCCCGCTATGAAAACCGAAAAAGTGGGCGCCAGCGATCGCTCTCGAAATTTGCAAGGGCAAATGACTCAGAACTTCCCGCAAAGGAGGGGTACCTGGAATGCACGTAGGTGCATGCCAAAACTCGATTCGCTTGTCAGAGATATGCATCAAACTGGAAAAAGTGAGGAGAGAAAGATATCCTTTGCTTCCACACTCGTTTAAGTGCAGGGGAATACGTCACCACCCCCCCCCCCTCTCCCCATCCCCTTCCACATTTGCTCTTGATCAGAGACCCTCCAATCCTAGAAACCCTGGATCATCCAAGTGTCGAGGATGTGAAGACAAAAGTCAGGCTTTACGTAGATGGTGCACCTTAAACTTTCCTTGACTATCTTTCCACTTCTACGAAAACTTTGGGTTATGAGTGATTTGCGAAAGGCATTGCATTCTTGCTGGCAGTGAATTATGCAATGGGCCAGTTAGCATCCGAGTTGTCTTCATCGCGTCGTAAAGCGCTCGATGCCGCTGCAGGACATTCTGGCTGTCAGTGGCCAACACTCACAATTAATTAGCGATTCTCGGGTCTTTGGTGTTCACACTAAAATATTTTCAGAACTATTCTAGTTGCTTTGGGGTAATGTTTAAAAAATATTTCAGTCTCTTCTGCATCTAAATCATCAATTGATATTTTTTCCGACAGTAATTTCCAGTTAAGAGCCAACCACATTCACTTCTTTTCCTCAGGAGTTCATTGTTTCCAACACCGTGGTCAATACTACTCATCGGTTCTCTTAAATCAAAGATGTGAACGCACAGGGCTTCATCTCGACATAAGCTGAATCAATCATTTTCCGTGTGGGATTCACTACCTGGTGGCTTGGAAGCAATCACTTGTGGTATGTCCAATAGCTGCCTCAAGGGGTGTTATATTTTGACCAAAGTGTCTGCTAATCTCTTCTTGGTTTTGTAGAATTTACCGCACCTCCTGCGATTTGGGAAAAGAGGCTCACAGCTTCCAGTAACGCATGTTCTCGCAGAAATGTAGTCCTCGGTAGCAATCACAGAGTAAAGCTCGACTGCCTTCGTGGTGGCGAACGAATGAAAATATATTAATATTCTTTTAGCTTAAGGGTTGAAATGATGGTCTTGAACGATGGCATCTCTATATTCTTACCGCCAGGAGAATTGAAGGGGTGAAAGGAAAAGCATCTTGTCTGCAAAAAATTTCATTTCAATGAAAATGGTAGTTTTGGGGATTCATGTAAGGGAAAAACTAGTCGATCTACGCATGCTCGTACCACTTTTCTCCATTTTTAAGAAGACGGTCATTGAAATATTCACTTTTTCCGTGTGGAACTCAAGAAGAGTGTTTTTCGCTGGTATACCACTTTTCCTTTCAGGCCTTCAATGAAGAGGTGAGAAACGAATTTAAGGCAGCGCTTAGGAAACATTTTCAGAAAGGCCGTCGTTACTTGAGCACTTACAAGCATACGGAATGTGTTTCTATGTTTAGCCATAAACGATGAGATAAACGCTGAGATAGGCCATTAACGACTAGAATGCCGGCTGCTGTGCTCCAGTCCAATGGAGGTCATGAGGAACGATCCCACTTGATTAGCTTCCACGTTCAGTTAGATAAGAAAAGGGGAAAATATCACAGCTGCACCTTGATTTATTTTCCTTCGATCGATGGCGATCGCAGCTTCTATCTTAAGTCATTCTTTCTGATGGTTTCATGACTGCATGCCACATTTTGGATTCTTGTCCCACGCGGAAGTAGGCGGCTCCAGAGTTCAGATAACCATCGATGAGTAACCTAGGGAATAAATTCTGCCGAGAGAAAGTAACTCTTCCCAGTACCAGTTTTCAAGTCACTGAGAGGAAAAGATGCTATGGATCGGAAGATAATGATCTGAAAACTCAGACGAAGCGAGGCTGTTTCATGAAGAGTCAGTTTTCTTGTACGCGTCGAGGGAGGAAGTAGAGGGAGACGGGAGGTGAAGTTCTTCCATAGGAGAGAAGCGGAGGATAGGAACTACATCATTAAGGTGCCGATGGAGGATAGACGTACATGTATGGTTGTCAATAGTGGAACAGGCAACGTAACCAGTATTATGCTTAAGCGGAGAAGAATCGCCGAACATCAACGGCAAACAGTTGTACTTCCTGGCGAAGTGCCTCCTCTGATTATTACGCCATCCGTCGCAGTTTCATGACCTTGTGCCAGGACAAATGAAACAGTGGGAGATAATATGCACGATGCATAAGTATGAGTTTCAGCACTAGTATAGTAGTACTAGCTTCTTTCATGCTTCTGCCCTGAGGGATAGCTGTCTTGCATGCCAAATCAAGAAGTAAAACCAGTCGTTGCATCAACATGCAAGCATCAAAAGCTGTGAAATTACTTTTATGCAACTCGCAATTGCATTTTACTCTCGGACTTTTGGAAGTTTTATCAACCCGTTCTTGAGAGGAGGGCAAGGTATGCGGAACGGACGACGTCATCGATGGCGTCACTCGCAGTTTTAAAGCGGGTGAGGAAAGCGTCTAAAACGTGAAAGGGCACTCCCAACCGTTCTCCCAGGAACGTGATCGCAATGCAAAGATGCGTCAATCAGGAACGACTTTGCAGTCATGTGATCTTGGATTCAACTTCGTGGGATTCGTTTGGGTCAGTCCTCATTTGGACGGATTCATTGTGTTGTGCCGAAGCTGGTGATCTAATACAGTCTTACCAGCTACTCCAGGAAAGAACCTTTTGCTGTAAAACGGATATTTTCACTCTTTCCGATATCGAAGGATGAGCTTCACGAATTTCTAGACAACCTAGCCTAGATTGGTTGTCGTTTGTGCATTATCGTGTTGGGATCTGTGGAAGTTGCTTGCCCCCGTTCCAGATCGTAAGCGTATAGCTAAAATGCCATTTGAAAATCTGGAACTTGAATGCCTAGTAATGCGTTCACATCCCCTTCCTCCGCAAAAGCGAATCCCCAAAAATTATGCGTGAAGTTGGGACGAACTGGGCATGGAGCACAGGCGAATGGTCCTCAACAGCATGGAAAGCAGAAGACTAGGACTACATTCAGAATTGTTTCCTTCATTTCAAAGGTGTGAAAACCTTGAAACTTCGATCTCATTTTGAATGATCCTAATCACTTCTTTTTAGGATTTTAAACTGAATTTGGAGTTTCTGTGATCATGACATAAACTTCGTGGTATTGCACTTTCCAGAGTGACTACCCTATTTGGCAAAGCCCTGAGAATAGCTTTTCAATGGCACATATCGTGTACCATATGGAAAATGCCACAGTGATATGGAGAAAGAGGGGATTTGGAAGGGTAGGCTTCCCCCTTAATGACATCCAGGAATTTTCTCCATAATTTTGAGAAATCCCAATCCTCTTTTTATTATGCTCAGGCACGAGGATGATGAAGAACATGCAATTCTGAAATTTGCTGGCCATGGGAGAGCGTGTAATGAATGTAGTTTGTTGAGGGAAGAACCAGAAAAGCAGATTTGAGATCTTCCAGAGTCGATGTATCAATATGTCCACGTTTCGTAGGCAACCTGCTCTTTTTAGCACAGACATGGCTCTCTTTAACGTGTTTAGGAATGCCATATGAAAGATGGATCCTGGTTTTGCGCAAGATTACAGCGCGAAAAATGGCCGGACTTTAGTAAGATGGCAAAACCTGAACAATTTATGGCTGGGCATCGCGAGATAAAACGAAAAGAGAAGAGCCTCTCACCTTTAGCGGGAGCTACCATATTGTATGACCCCTTGTTGTTTTTGTTTGCTTCCGTAACTTCCCACGCCGCAAAATGGAATACTCCTGACAAATCACGGCCGAAATTTTGTTGGGGAAGCGAATAGGGCTTGAATGAGAGGTTGATGAGTTCAGTCGAACGGATACGGTTAGTACGAAACACGTGTGCGCCTTCAGTAGAACGTTCTCGAGTCATGCACCATTGCCGCCCGCATCCTATCAATGGAATGGAACACCGTTCGTGCACTCCTTTCAAGATGAGTTGCGTCTCGCAAAGAAACAATTGGGGAATGGCCTTATTCGCTGAAGGACTCGCTCTGGATTAACGTTGAATGAATCCACGGCAGGTCCTCTTGCAGTAAAGGCCCTGTCCAAAGGACTTCCTGTGAATATAATGATGTTAATAGGGTAGTTTATGCACGGAAAAGCACAGAATAACAACTGCTGATGAGAATCTCGATCAAGCAAAGAAAGTCATTTGAAGACGTGAAAAATGGCGAAGAAAATTGAGTTATGCTAGTCACGATGGAATCACCCTGGAGGGGGTAAGGAAATGATTATCAGTCTCTGTTCCGGTTAACGGACGTGGCAAATACTGTAGAGCGTTGCCTCTCTTTCGTCATGGTTTTCGTAGACATCATTGGACTCAATATTTAAAAAAATTCACTTTTGTAGATATTACAATGTGAAAAAGAACAGTCAGAAATTATCAGATTTAGACTGGAAATCTTACTTCCGTGATATCCTTGGAAATTCCTTTCTTCCCATTGTAATATTTTCTTGACAGAAAGACCGGTTTCCCTAGAAACTAGACTTTCCCTATTTTGTTATAATATTAAAGTGAAAAATAAATATCCAAAGTTGTCACGGAAGAGATATTTCCAGTCTAAACCTGACACTTTCTGGCATATTTTTTTTTTTTTACTGTACAGTGTAAGAGGGCACACTTGAAATTCTTCCTAAGTCGCAACAAGTGGATCATTTGGCTCAATCGTGGGAAGAATTTGTACGAGAGGGAGAAGAAAAAATTCCCAGCCTCGTTTTGCGACTCATTTATACTTTGATGGTTCTTCTGGAGGGGATCTTGGATTGGCCTTTTGGAGTCTAGGTTTTCAATCATTTATCAGTTATCTTTCACAATCTTTCCGATTGCAAATCATGCTTTCAACCCCTACTAAATGCGAGTGAGGAAATCGTTATAAATTAATTTGGAAATTAGCAGTATTGTAAAATTATTTTTTGATTGGGTATATGCACCAAGATAGTCAGCTGTGTGGTATTGCTTATGAAACGGATACTCCAAGACCCTCTACGGTAATTGACTGCCGCAACCGATTACAAGAGGCCAGGACCACCAGTGACGTAGCGAGGGAGGAAGTAGAGGGAGACGGGAGGTGAAGTTCTTCCATAGGAGAGAAGCGGAGGATAGGAACTACATCATTAAGGTGCCGATGGAGGATAGACGTACATGTATGGTTGTCAATAGTGGAACAAAATTCCCCCCCCCCCCCCTTCCCCCCCCCCCCCCCCCCAGGAGAAGTTCGAGGAATGCTAGTCCCCTTTAGCGAAATCCTGGCTACGCCACTGAGGACCACCATGAAAGATGATCCAAGGTCAAGTGCGCCGCTTCATTATCAATGGAAGAAAGGAACATTGCATACGTGCAAGATATCTTCCAGAGGGATCGAATAGAGACAAGTCACGAGTTCTCTAAGAGCCTGCATATCTCTTTAAATAATTTTACCGTCGCCTGCTCCTCGCACTTTGTTGAAGGTCGACGAAGCCTTGAGTCACTCTCTTTGAAGGTCTCACCTTTCAATTGTTTGAGCTAAGTACCATCGAGCTTTACTGAAGCGTGGCACACTTGTCCAATTTCAAATGTAACATAATGGTACTCCAAATTTCCTATTCCATATAAATTGCTTCATCGTGTTTATTCATTTTTACCAAGGAATTCAAAGAATTTAAAAGGAAACGCTTATGGAAATATCAAAACGGATTCAGCAATATGAACAAATTATCCTATACATTTCTAAGACCCTATGAAACATTCCCGAAATGAGAGTTCCCAGTGGTGCTGACCAATTACATAATGATCACATGTAATGAACTGCACGAGGTTTTCTGCCACAGGTTCTCTTAGCGTCGCAAGATGCCACATGGTGCAAGGCTTTAAACCTGCACCCCCCACCTTGCTGATCGACCTGCATAAATCTTCTGAGGCAGGACAAGATAACGGACGATTTGGTTTATATAGGTTAGTCCTACACGTGTTACACGGGTTTTATACTCTATAAACAGCAGGAACATACGAGTGTGTGAATGCAGTGCAGAAATCGATTCATGAGCTTGTATGTCATTGCTGTGGTGGGGCAGGACCATATTCATGAATAATTATCTGAACCCTTTTTGCTAGGGATCGCGTGTGCTCATGGTGCCTCTTTGGAATAGTGCATGCAAGCAAAGGAGTCTACAACCAATCTGGAAACTTTTCGTAACCCCTCGAATAATATTATCACTCGAGTATAATATTGCCAGATGTTTCTTGCAAAGTTTCTTTGGAGTACATAGTCCAAACTCCCTCTCTTAGTCCTCACCGGCAGGGATAATAATGAATCGGATAGCTCTGATGATGTCAATGTCTATGGGGTGGCAAGTGAAAGAGGTTCAGCAGATTCTGATGACTTATTCGCGAATGGTCTTCCCAATCCCCAGAGGATACGAGCGGAAAATTCTCCGTATTGGGATTTCAGAAAACAAATACGCGCAAGAAAACCTACCATCGAACGATACTTTGTTTGCAGCAATCAATGACATCTCGCGCTGCGCCGTCATAACCCATACGGATAACCAGGGCTTTGACCATAAACTTTGACTCTTCCAGGCTTATGGACGAAGCCCTGGGAGTTAAGGCAGTAGAGGGAGAACAAAAAAAAAAGAAATAAAAATGTGCAATTTAGACCCTTGTAATCCACATTCGGGGGATTAACTACTCTGTTAAAGATGCCTATCTCTATCCACGCACGAAATTATGTCACGTATGCCATTTCACAGTTTTCTCCTAAAAGAATAGGCGCTTCTCTCAGTCTCGTTGATCCTCTCATGCTGAGAGGTCTCATGATGTGTTCCCTGTTGAGAATAAAACTGCTTGCGGCGAGGAGGGGGGTTAGCAAGAAGAAAAGAGAAAATGAAGGAGGGAAGACATAAAGAATGGGAGATGATGAGTCTTCCAGAAATGGAGTACCGGAAGAGTGTCACTGCAGAAGAGGTAAATGTAGACTAGGGGAATTTTATGGTATGTCCCCCTCTTGTGATTAACCTCTGTTCACCTTTCCCATTTCCTGAGGCTTACGTGCACTTCCCGCGGTCCCTTGGTGGGTACCTCAGAAGTCAATCAACTATTTACGAAAAGTTAAAGATGGCCGATGCAAACTCGATGAACTTAGACTAGGGTCATTAGTAATGCAACTATCTGTCTTCCTTGTTTCTGTCGAAAGGTCATGAAATCGATCATCTCAATTTCGTCGGTAGGAGATATAATCGCCTCCCATAGGCGATTGTAACACAAGGGATGCTGCATCGCAAGGGTTCAGCCTTAGCAAACGGCCAGGATGGAACAATGCTACAGGACGTTTAGGGCCAGCGGGCATCACATTATGTGGGGCTTAGTTTCCAAGACTCCTCCTGCTATGGATTTTCATATCAAGGAAAAAGTAATTGCTCACCCTGCCAAGTTTTTTTTTTGCTCAACTGGCCATGCTGGAAATGTGCCTAGAGGGCACTAATGGGACATCATTTCTTTCGACTAGGATCTGCTCTTAACCGTTGCATCATGAGTTAGCATGATGTAGCTGTTTGTGAAAGTTGAAATTGGAGCCGTTAGAGCTTTTTGAGTCTGCTTCATGCTCCACAGGATGACGTTTACTCGTCGCCAAGAAGTGATGTGTGGTAGGAAAATATAGGATTGCAATAGAACGGAAAAGAGTGACGAGCGAATTTTCGGGAGAACAGAGAGACCTACAAAATGAGAAAGGACATCCACGTATCCGTTCTCCACTATGACCATGTTCGGGTTTCCTCCAATAACTGTCCCATCGATGATTTACAACCGTATTCACATGCAGACTGTCTCCGCTATAACCCATTCGTTCTTTCTCTATACTGTCAGGCATAATTTATCATCCTCGTTTTCGCCATATCAAAGAGCTTGGAACCCCTAGGCAACGCCTTGTCTTCAAGCGCTACCAATCGTTGAAAGTCATAGCATGTCAGGTAAACAATTGTGTAATTTATGAATAATTGGGAACTTTAGTTACAGTACTTTTGTCACTGCTGACTGGATTACAAGTTTAATCAAAGCAAATGGGAGATGAAAGAAATAAAACCCTAAATGCTGTGTTCAGATTACTGAAATCCCCATCTGTTTGCCCAATATTGTCCTAGGAATTAAAGAAAAGATTGGGATGATACTGGAAGCATATATCTCAGCAAGGGATCAGCAACTGGATCTGGTTTGACTGCTCCCAAGAATATTTTTTACATTTAGAGTCCCGATATTCCCCCTACCAAGTCTCAACAAAGCTTCTGTTGGCAATCCCAGCTGGCATTAAAGCGTCACAGCTGTATTGAGACAGATGACATGCTTTCTTGGTCTTCTCGTTCGAAGGAAGCTGCATCGTTCGCTTGGATGGGCCTCTTTGCCGTTTTAAAAGCCTTCCTCTGACCATGGCATCTGCTGTGTTTTAGACTGTATTTGCATATGGATGAGGTTCTCATCACTGAGAGCACGAGACCTTATTCGCACTAATGCCAGCTTGCGAAATGTTGAGGAGATAATATCGGTTTAACATCAATTAGGGAAAAATTTATGCTATAATTAGGCATGCATCCTCCATCTCAAGGATAACCCAGCCACAAAGGTTTGATTGGATGGAACCAAAGAGGATTGATGCTGTTAAGAGACTAACAACCAAGCGGATCCGCCATTAGTCGGATCATCATGTCATCCGTCATCAAAGCCATCTCTTAATGACATAAAACAATCCTACATTTATTATGCTTCGCAAAAAAGTTAAAGAGACATTTGCGTTTCCAACACCCGGGCTCTTGTCAAAGCTAATCATGTTAAGATACGATACAGCAATGTAATTGACATGAAAATTAAGGTTGCCTGATGCAATATCATTTATACCTCACATAATTAACACAGAGCTCAACAACGTGCACGATGATCAGGTTTGCGGATCACATTTCTGCACCCTCCGCGTGTATCCTGAAATGGTCTTAAGGAATGTGGTCACCACAGGCAGCAATCCAGACCTGAAAGCGATGTGTCATGCTCCCACTTGTGCTGAAATGTTTCTGCGGTACCTAGCCAACTTCTTCCCGAGAGCAGTGGTGAAGCCTCCAAGGCGGTGATTGATTTCGACTCGTTACTCGTCGTCCAAATGCGTCCTATGCATGTTTTATGGAGATGAAGTCTGGCGACTTCGCAAGTCAGTCCATACGTGCGATACCTTTGGTGTCGAATATTTTATCCGTTCATCTGGGTCGATATGGGCAGGGATTATCATTCATCAGTAAGTTATTGGACCCATTAGCCCCTTCGTAGGGTCGAACGATGAATCGCCAAACCGCACCGTCGTACCTTTATCATATTACACCCCCACGCTCGAAGATATGAAAGTCACCGGGGTCATCGATGATGCCTGCCCACATCACATGACCCCACCACCTCCATAAGAGTCAATTCTGTCACAAAAGTTGAACCATGACGACTTCCTGGCTCTCTCCACACACGAACTCGCTGAGAGTCTCCATAGGCTGAACCGAGACTCGTCTGTGAACAATACAGACCCCAGATGTCCACGGTCCGCTGCCCAAGCACATAACACTATTCCCGTCGACTCCTGCGGGGAGATAGATGCAGTGGAATGCGCACAACGGGTCGTCTTGCATGCAGTCCGCATTGGAGTGGCCGATTTCTGGTAGTTTGGGTTGGCGCAGGTGTTCCTGTGACTGTGGTCAAGTCCTTAGACAAATCGGTAGCTATCGCCATGCAGTTTATGCTAGTCCTAAGCAGTGATGAAAGTCGATGGCTGGAAGTTTTGAAATAGCAAAAGTAGAGGGATGATGGGTGAACAAACCTTCACCTTCCTCCCACTACCACATCCACTTGTATCCATTCGTAAAAATTCGTTGAGCAATTTCGTCATTGCTTGCAGGGCCTCTTCGGAAATAATTTTTTCAAGATCCTTCAAGAAGTATAGCAGCGGCGTTCCCACTCCCGCAAAGTAAAGCTGTAAAACTTGCGGGAAAGCCATTCCCACTTGTTCCAGTTTACTTTCATCACTGGCCATCAGGGACACACATTTATCGTTCACAGCTGTGGTGGATACATTTAGACGACCTTGCCTTGGCTCTCTGTGAACTGTTACTGTTCGTTAAAAGTGCCCCCGGCGTGTTTGGACCAGGCTTTGCGGCTCCAAGCTTGCATACGACATGCCTCTCAATGTGATCGGCCTCCAAACTTCCAATGGCAATCACCACAGAATCTGGTAATGTGTTTCTATCACCCACGGCAAAATCTAATGGTCTCAAGGTATTGTTCTGGCACTGAATTTCTTGAACGACTGTCAGTCATTGAGCTCTCATCTCCTTTTATCCATCTAAGCGCGTGACATTTTGAATGTTTTACAGCATCTGCTGATCTTTATATTACAGGTCAAATTCACCAGTGTATTATATCCTAACATGGATAGAACATATTTTGACGAAGCGGGTGCCAGCGTATTAGAAATGCAGATAACCCTCCATTTATACTTTTTTTTTATCAAGCAAGGGCTAGGAAAGGCAATTATGGGTGACTTGCACCACAAATGACAAGATATTCAAGTCATCTCCTATATAATCTTGTCCCACTAACAGGCACACAAATTTCAAGGCAGTGATAATTTCCCTCAAAGTTTCAGTCGCGGAGCTATGTGGCCCAAGGAATGTGGTATGAATTCATCCATGATGTATTAATGTAAAAAGAGTGCGTAGGTAGACGAAAACAGATCAACATTTTCGTGCTTTCGATTCCATCGTCGTCACCTTTATGAAGATTTTAGACTTCCCTTTTAAATCTTTCACTTTTTATTGTATTCAGTGTGAGCGGTTTGAATCATACGATTCTTGGACGAAATTTGTCAACAGCCTGCACTGTGACCCATTATCCAGAAACTTGACCCCCCTCCCTCACTTGTGCAGTTTGCGTCCCCACCTAACGTCTTCTCATGGCAACAACGTAACTAGAAGGTATTGGAGTACACCTCGAATCTGTTTGCTAAGCGGATAACACATATATTGTATAATGTATCCGTTCAAATCCGGTTGGAAGAGATAAACAAAGGAAACCGGGTCAAGAGGCCCTTGGGTCGAAGGGAAGAACAGAAACAGTCTGAAGAGGCTCTCGGGTCAAGGGGAACACGCCACGCTGATTAATGGCCAAGCAGGTGAGTAAAGGGGAATGGCAACTGACTACCCTCTTCCTCAGGCTGAGAAGTCTGAAAATATCAGTATGTAACAGTCTCAGTTGGATGATAGAAATCCCTCTTCCCCCCTCCTCCTCCTCCTCCCTCCTCTGTCGTGTCCGCCTGGGTCTGGAGGCCCTGAAACTGGCTGACGTCCCCATCCCTTCTGCCCTCATTTAAATGTCATTAGCGTGGGACTACAAGGACCCGACAACCTCAGAGAAGGATTCGCTTTAACGAATGACTTTACAGTCCGTTGATTGTGTCGAAATCGTGTCGTAGGACAAGAATTTCGCCCACATCCGTCGCTTAGAAACCAATGTACTAAAATTCGACTCGATTTGAATGAAAACGCATACCTTCAGTCACACTGTGAGTGATGGAAGAGGAAGAGAAACGGAGAAAAAAGGCAAGGAGAGGCACCCACGCCCCCCCCCCCCCCGCTCCCACCATGCCATATATTAGCTGCAGAATGACCCTTCCATGTACCCTCTCATTCGTATTCTTCATGAGCGTTCATCAGCGTCAGCGATAAGAGTGCATTTCAAGGCGTGACTCATCAGAGGTTCGCTTTATTACATTCGAGGTCATGTACATAAAAAGAAGCTTCATTGTTGATGAAGCTGCCGCAGTTAGCACCTGAGGACTGACGGAGACGTGAGTCTGGTTTTTCCAATGAAAATATCGTCATCGACGGTTCGTCGTCATCGACGGTTCGCAAACGATCGGTGACAATTTAAGACGTAAGGACAGTTTGTTCTAGTGTTCGGTCAATATCCCCAATATCCTAGTTCGGACTGTGTAGGTCGAACGATACTGGCCTGGAGGGGAGTCAATTACCGTCGAGTTCTGTTTGGCTTCCTCCTTTTCTTTCTTTTTTGCCTTTCTTTTCTGCGACGACCTCATCCTCTTCTCGGTTGCAAGCGAACACACGGAATGAAAAAGAGACTGAAGGATCTCCCAGTCCTGATACTGCTTCATTATCGGTGCATGTCGTAGGTGTCACTTGGGGCTCCTCTTTCTCATTTCTAGCCGGGAGATGAGGAATTTGGCGGAGAAGCAGAGAAGAGACAAATTGAATGGGTACATCCACGAGTTGGCGGGCTTGGTCCCAACCGTATCCCTGGCATCAAAGAGACCTGATAAAACGTCCGTCCTTCGCCTTGCTGCCAACTACCTCCGTTTGCATTACGGTATGGATCTCCATGTTATTCATGTTGCATATGTAACAACTTATTCATATTATACACGTACATAATGTGCCAATAGGACGCAATTATGACTTTAAGATTATAAAGAGGCTATTAAGATAATAAACCAAAATGATACAATTCAGTGAGATCTAGTAGATAGACTTGACAGGAATGAAGTTTCACGCGAAGAAAGACTTGTGACATGCTTCACCTCATATGATCATTGCATCGATCGCCATTCCATGGGAATTCACCAGATGTTTCATATTTTCACGCGCTAATAGGTGCTGAAATATGCACATAAGTATGACGGAAAAATTACTAAATATGCATGATAATTGCAATCCCATTCAAATGTAAAAAATATGGAAAAATATGCACTTTGAATCCCAATCTTGGAAGCGAGGGGTTACAGCGTACTTTTCCCCGACTTTTTCATGGAAATTTGGGGAGGAAGAACCATTCCTCAAAATTGCTCAAGCTTCAATTTCGACAATTTTTCGGCTGAAAATGAATCAGATATAAATGAATATGCAGATTTATGCATAATTCCACAATACCAAAACATTTTTAGGTACAATTTTTTAAATTGCACCAACCGCTTTCTCTCTCAAAAAATATGTGCTCCTATCTGGGTCTATGCCCCTACGATGCTACAGAAGAAATATACAATTCAATAAAATAAATATCTTCCCTATCCATCATAAGAAGACGAAAAGCCGCTAATAGGAATACAAATACTCGGCCAGCCATTGAGAAAGTACTCTGGTCCGTCAATATACCATCGTGGAGACGGAAATTCGCCGAATCACGATAATCCGACCGGGTTCGGTGCACGAGCGGTTCGGGCTTTCCATCGAAACGAGGAAGGCAGGGGATCGAGTCAAGGTCGCTTTCTCCCATGCATTCATGGAGAGTGTCTGCATATGGTGGGTTAACACACTCACGTCATTCTGTGTGTCATGTCAAGGAGATACGGGTGCAGTACTCATCTGCAATCACTCATACCAGTTGTGGACCAAGGCAACCCGTTGTCGCCCCTTGTTGAGTTGCCCCTAAGGCCACCTACAGGGCCTTATTCAAGAGTCCCTGCTGGGGAGATTGTCATCTCGGTTGTAGTGCCTGGGGCAAGCAAGATTCCTTACTCTCTGTATATCGTAATACCCAGTGGCGTATGCGTTCGCTGCATGTCTTGTCTTGAAAGAAAATCAAATCGATCCAAGTCTGAATGAAAAACTGGCCTCCCTTAAAACACATATATTTTGATATCAGTAATAGCCCAGAGAGCAGAAGGGAACAAAAGAGAAGAAAGGCAGCGCAAAAGGCCATTCGTATCCGGGGCTTGACAAACGATTTTCTCCTCTGAAATCCAAAATCGCCGCTTTTCCATGACTTATAGGCCGTTTCCACTCCTCGTCCGCACCCTTATCGGAGAGATTATAAAGAAGGGTTATAATGGCAGGTCTGTTGTTGGCGGAGAGGCGGGACAGAAGATGGCCGGAAACAGCGTGCATCGAGCGACTGCTACAAGCTTCTCACGCCTTCCTCCTCGTCCTCACTCAATCCGCCAGGATCGTCTACGTCTCCCAATCCGTCGAAGTACTCCTCGGATATCCTCAGGTAGGACCTTGGGCATCGTCTATTGAGACTTCTCATTCAGAGGGTCTGCGAAGAAAGCCACGCATTTAAAATAGAGGTACAATCGACGCTCGATATAGCGAACTCGAAGGAACAGACTAAAAGATTTCGCTATAAGGAACATTCGTACTTCGTAAAAAAAAGTTATGTAGAGGTTCGTAATATCAAGCGTCGACTGTATTTGTATGCAGTCAAAGTGAAGGTGGCATGCATAAGGAGAAAAGGTAGGAGCCCATAAGATGTATTATGTAAGATGCAGGGTGACATGCACTGGATCCGTTTAAGCTAAACTAATCTGATTTCACAATGGTCCCCTATGGAAATCAGTTTAACAGAGATAAACTTTTCCCATAGACACCCATTATGATAAAGAATGAGTTTAAAGTTAAACGGATTTGGCGCATGTCACCCAAAATAGCTCATTTTTTTAGTCAGAACTTTGTAAATAGAGAATAAATTCAGGGGAGTTAATTGCTACAGAGTGTCAGATATACCTTCAGGGTTCCAGGAAATTACAATAATCATAACAATTCTCCTCCTGTAATCCATTCATAACCAGCAAAATGACTCGTAGTTGATAATTTCAGCAACTTTCCTGAAATTTAAGCTTTGTACTCCGATATATTATAATATTCCAAGCAAGAATCCTTAATAATGTTCTTTCCAGAACGTTTACGGATGTCTTTCCACTACATATCCTTATATTTATTTATTTCACCGAACACGGTTCCAGTGAGTACAAGCACAGAGATGGTTTTTCCAAAGTATTCTGGTGCTGCAGGTTGCTTTGAGCCTGAAGGCTCTTGGACGTTTGTGAATGTTTAACGATGTAGAAGAGCGGAAGCCGTTTCCAACGTTTCCATTATGGCCAGACCTTCGTCCGACGTCCTTCAATGAAATGAGCAGTTGTCATTCTTACTTTTTCGGTTTAGCAGTGCCAAGAGAAGGGGTAGAGTCTGTGAATTCATCCCTTTCCTTCTCTCCTTGTGAACGGTACACTTTTACACAATTATTCACTGACTCCGTTCTTCCCCTGTCCTTGTGACCATAAATTTCGACTTCGTCATAATTCCCTGCTGCCTTGAAGGGCACGAATCTGGTTTCCACACTTACAGGTCAGGATAGCGGCATGACATTTATCCATGGCGAATTTCGCAGTGAAGAAATGTCTTCGCTTCTTGCGAAATCCGCTAATATTTACGTTTTTGGTATGAGGTCCTCATATGAGTGCAACGCTTGCAAAGGAGAGAAAAAAGGGTTTTGAATTGCTTGGAAATTTATCTGTTTAAGCTTCCACGGTAACATCGGACTTGCTTAGATTCTGGAGAGATGCCTTTTGCATCCCAGAGGAGACATACATAACATCATTTCCATACGAGGTGCGGTAAGGAGAGTCCGATGCAATTCGTAGAAAGGATCCCCTCCCGTTTCTTGTTTATTAGCTGTTAATTCCCCCCCCCCCCGCTTTTTTTAAATGTAAGTAAAATATCCCATCAAATGACGGTGAGGCATAACCTGGAGTCTGATTTCAAACTTTAGGAACCATTATTGAATTTTACGTTTACATCTCGAAGCTCCAGAGGAACAAAACAAATGGGGGGCGGAAACAAAAACAAAATTTATAAAGCGAAATCGCCCTTCCGGAATATCGATCTCATGCATCGCGGAAAAGGAATGGCCAAAATTTTTACGAGTCCTGATGTGGACGATGCCAATTAACCTAAGAGGTGCTGCTTAAGTTTTATATGTGACAGCAGGAGGAGGAAGGTATGAGATTGGATCTGACCAATGCATAGACCCTGCTACCCTTAACAGATCGCAACAGCTGCATTGCTCTTTCTTTTCTGCGCTTGATTTGTTTGCCATCGCCCAACAACAACGCTCTCTAGTGCTATGAAATATTGAGAAAATAGTCCATGTGACTCCCGAGTTTCATTTTAGGCCAAAAGATGATTTATATATGGTCCCATAATTTCCGCTTCCCCCATTGCTTTATAACTTATGCTGCAGACCGTTTCTCGATGGCTCTTTCATCTATGGAGATTTTTCAGTCATCGTAATAAGAAGCCAAGCTTTCCCTTTCGTTTCTCCACAACAATGAGCAACGAATTATGGTGTCAATCAGCAACAATTGCGTTTTGAGTTGCACCAGCGCACCAGATGGAGATTCTTTCTATGCAAGGAGCATAGTTGCTCTCCTCAGCTATTTTAATTCTGTCGTTCTTTCCCCGGCACATGCGCCTTTCCTATTGTTTGGCTTCTCTCTGGGAACCGTTACATACCATCGGTTGGAATTACCTCTGCATGAATCTATTTATGGCTCTCTCCTGGGGAAAAGGGGACTCTCCATTCCTTGAGAAGGGATGGAGAGTCTCCTTTTCAATTTCGCGGAAAGGAATAGAGACAGAGAGACGCGGAAGTTGCGTTGTATATTGCATGGAAAGACAGAAGGGAAGGGACAGAGAAAGATGATATTGGAAGCTGAGACCGAGGAGAGACTTCTTTCTCCTCTCCGTCCGATTCATCAACTCCACGTCGTCTCCCTTGCATTCTCTCATATTTCTCCTCCTCGGCTCTGCTCAAGACCGGCTTATTTTTTCTGCATACTGTTATGCACCATAATTGAAAGCACATCTCTTGCAAGGGAACAGTTAAGTTACCATTCGTGGTTGAACAAGTGAGGTTCGTTGCATCATAATAGAAAAGCGAGTTATTCCAATAAGTCATATTCCGATTGCATGCTTGGTTCTGTATACAGTCGGCTCAACATATAGGAATACTCCTAGGACCAGCAAACTTTATTCTATAATTCGGAGTATTCCAATAACCGAAAATATCTGCTGTATGGTATCGTAAATCGGGATCGTCCAATGGTATTCCAATAAGCGGTATTTCATTATGCGGAATCGACTACATTTCCAAGTCTTGCAGTTTCCCAACCCCTCCAATTCTGAGTCCCCTTATTTCGGAAAATATTAAAAATGGAAGAATGAACTAAAGAGAAGCCCGATAAACATGAAAGGAATCTTGCAAGTTATGCCTATTGGCAGTGGCGTATTTTGGCTGAGGAGTCAGGGGGGGCAGGGCAACAGCACGGGGGCCCCATACCCTACCCTAGCGATATCAGGTGGGGAAATTACCATTACCTCCAAGGGGGCGCCAGGGGGGGCGGCTGCCCCCTCTGCCCCCAGTAAAATACGCCACTGCCTATTGGAGAAAACCGCTTTTTTTCGCTATGCTTGGTATGATTAGCGATTAGGATAAAAACAAGGAGCAGCGTATGTCATACTCCTTGTTTTTATCCGAGAGAAGTTTGGCTTTCGGTGGACAGTGCTAGGTAGACGAAGCCAATGCATATGGTGGGGGTGAATTCAGTTTGAGGTTTAGGAAGAATGCATCGCCTTCGTCATGATGCTCACGATTGACAGTCGCTAATCAGTGTCTCCCTCACGAACCTCGCCTCCATTCACTTCTCCGTCATGCAATCTCTCTCCTCCCTTTTTCCTGCTCAACATCACAGGTGGAGATCATGGGACGAAGCTTGTTGGACATCCTCCATCCCGATGATCAGGAATCTGTGATACGTCACCTCACTTTTCCTCTCGGTTTGTCCTCAACTATTGATAGTTATTACTAAAGGGTAATCAACGAGAATTTGGAGTGACGTCATGGATCGATACCTTCAAGACTTCGATATTTTCCTTCTTCAAACATTTTTCCTCGTAAACCGAATGCTGTCGAAATCCGAACAGGGAGACATCGAATAATTCTAGGACCTCTCCCATCTGTCACATTTTATTCTTACATTTTCCAATGACGCATTTTTATGGTCTATACCACCACCAGAATATATCGGAAAGTACACATTCGTCCATCATACCATAAGGGATTGTCCAGAATGACCTTCACGCGGGGGCGCCGGCCCTTGGGTGCTGCAGTAATTACGTGGGGAATCAAGGAAAACCTCAGTTGTACTTAGATAGAAATCCAGATATAAGTGAACAGATGTATATACCATAGCTGCTCTGGCCCAGGTGTGCCGAATACAAATATGATATAGTTGGTAGGCCCAGACATGCAATTACGTTACACGACAGAGTTGAAAAATCCTTCAGTATCCATACCAAGTGATGCGCGAAAATGCACCTTCTGCAGGTTTCTATCGATGTAACTCCAGATTTCCGTGGGATACCCCATTTCTTGTTTTCTTTTTTATCAACCGTCTTGAAAAATCATGCTGGCTGCTATGTTTCCTTCCACTCCCTACCCGAACAACTCACCAGGCGAGGAATCGAAGAAAGGGGCCCGTGATTTCGTGTGTCGAATGGCGGAACGGGGTCTGTCCCGTTCGCGATTGGGTTTCTCGTCCGTCTTCGTGTCTGGCCACCTCCGAAGAATGAGAAGTACAAGAAGGGGAATCCACGGTCAGTTCCTCCCTCATTGTGTGAGAGAGACAGCTCGAGAATGGATGAGGTACTCCAGCGTGATAGATGACCTTTGCAACTTTCCCTTATACTTCTGCCCCTCCCGTTCTCATACTCTGTGATTATATCTCTTTTGCTCACTTGACACGAGATTCGGCAATCTCTCATCCTGCTTTGTGCACAGGAGGAGGAGGAGGCTGGTTATTGACGGCTTTAGTGAGGAGAAGTAGACCCCCATCTCCCCTCCCTTTCCTTGAGATGACACTCCTTCATGCATCTCAAGACGAATACGTGACCAGGCATGCTTGGGATGGCATCATCATCAACGTCGATCACCGGTATCATGGCATGCTATCTTTCTTCCGCATGCACACACTAAGTACGAGAACGCATATAAATCCTTGCTTCGTGACAATCCATTTCTACCATATCATCACGTGGGATCAGCAAGATGTATTAACTAGTCTCGATTGGAAGGGAAAAATCCTATATTTTCCTTAAGGATGATCTCCCAAGTCTGTTGAACGTGTAGTACTGTGAATGAGCCTTTTTTTATGCCACTTATGCGCCCTGTATCAAAAGTGACATTAAGCAGAAATCGCCTGATTTAATCAAATGTGGCACGTTGAAGCTTCCTACCCGGTTGTGACGATATAAATATGATATGAAATGAAGTAAATGAACATGAACATGGGCACACGAAGAAGAGCTCCTGATAGACAAACGGACACATCCCGTTTCCTGCTTTTGAATCTCGTCCTTGACATTCATCTTTGCTTTACTCTGTCTCCTGTAGGATCTCAGTCGTGGCTGGATATACAGTCCAGGAAGTCCTCGGAAAGAATGCCTTCACCTACATCAATGCCAAGGATCGGGAACAAGCCTTGGCCGCCTGCAAACAGAGTCTGTTCTCTGCCTCTCTTTTCTCTTTTATGAGGTTTCCTCTTGGGAGCTATTTCGTCCCATAATTGAGATTGGATCGGGGTCATTAGCACCTGATCAGCCATAGCATGATCCACTCTCGTTTCCTTCCTACTGTATGGAACCCGTTTTCTCCTCTCGTGTTCAGTGTTCTACGAGAAATGGGGAGTCCTCACATATCGGCTGGAGACGAAGAGCGGAGAGTACATATATCTGAGAAGCCGAGGATTCATTGAAGTCCAGGATCTTTATTTCATCTGCATCAATACTCTCATTAGGTAGGTCGGAATGCAACCCCATGTCAAATCTCTAATGCAAGAATCCCCTCCTGATGTGTACAGTAAATATGACTCCATTCCCTGGGTTGATGGGACATGACAGGTTCTTCCCTTCCCTCTTTTCAATTAAATTCTTGCCTTCTCCTGTATGAGTATCTCGTGGCGCCACCTGCTTTTATAATTCTTCCCTTCTTTTCCTCATCTCTTTTATTCATAAGCCTTACTTTCCTTGCAGTGCGAAGGAGGGGGAAGAAGAAGCGAAGAAACAATGGAAGAAGTTGTACGTTCTCGCGTCTCCTTCGTCTGGGAACACGTCACGGTCATCCTCTTGTCCATCTCCATCTCCAGGAAGCCCTCACGAGATCCCTTCATTCTCTGCCCTCTGTCCTCCTTCTTCCTCTTCATCTGGTCTTTCCTCATCTCTCTCGTCGTCTTCATCCTCTTCTGCCTGTTCAGCGTCTCTTTCTTCACCTGATGCCGTGAGTCCGTTCTTCCGTCTTCTGCTACTGTCCACATGGGTGGAGGCTGAGATTCTTTCCTTGCAGCAGAGTTGCAGTCAGGATTCCTGGGAAGGGAGGAAGAAGTTCAGTCCTGGTACAGTGATTCCATCGTTGCTCCATGGTCATTATGACAATGATCATGAACATGAGCATGAGCATGTGCCTCTACCCGATATATCCGCCACTTGACGTTTGGCAAACATGTCCACTCCAGTCCAGTCCAAAGGTATCTTGGCAGTGCAACCAATTGTGATATCAGACCGTACCTTTATGTTTCGATTTTCGTGTGAACATTTGTGTGTTTGTGCATTTGTGTGTGAGTGTTACCTCGTCTTCGTATTTCGGGCGAGTATCCTCGTTCTCACACTGATCTCAGATGTCCTGGTCAAAAATCCCTTTTCTTCTCTCCTACGATTCTGTCTTCTTTAATAAACTACTACTGGTGCAGCATTCAAATGAGGCTCGATTGATTGATGCCAGGGGAAAAGTTGCATAATCAACCAAGGGGGAACGGAAATGCTGGGAATAGGTGAGTCCATTCGTCATGTCACGATCGATGACCCACCCGTGGTGATTTCACACCTTTATTTATGCTGAGGGCACCTAAGTTGAGGACCCTTGACCCTGAAAAGTTTTGAATACGGAGAGCCTGCGAGAGGGTAGGCCCGCTTTCCCTTCCGGCTTGGTAGTTCCTATCTTCATAAACGGGAAAGGAGTGACGGACACGCCTGTATACAAGACTGTCATATCTGAGATCATCAGCAGGATATTTATCTACCAATGACTTTTCTGCTTATCACAGAGGGAATACGGGATGAAAAGAGGTGGAGTCTCTCCATCTTACTATCATCCATTCATCCCATTATCACCTTTCCCTTACAGTCCCCCTTGGGAGAAGACCTTATACCTATTCCCTCCAGTTACTTCTCGCTTCTTTCAAGACTTCTCAACTGGAATTAATTTCTCTCCTCCCAACTAAACTCGTCTTCTAGGGAGGCTTAGTCTTCTTACCTCGGGAGAAAGGAAAAATAATCTCAGAAATTAACGAGGCCTCCGCGGTGGGAAATGAAAGAGATGAAGAGGGAGAGGGACTTTATTATGCCAGTCTGGCTCCGGTAGAATAGTTATTTCTCTCCTCCTCTGGCTCAGAATGACTTTCCCGTACTTCACGACCTTGATGCCATCATCTTTTTTTATTTCTCTCAAGAGACAGAAACTGAATCAAGTGGAAGAACGGTGCATATGCCCTGTCTACGGCATCATCTAACCATTGTTGTTACTGTTGTCGGCATTTGTTAAAATTGAGGAAATGTCATTTGAAAGGGTCTTTAAAGGTATTTCTGCAGAGGAGCACTTCGATCGATATTTTCATTTCTGGACTGGAATATTGATTTTATTGAATTCATACTTCAAGCCTCCCCTTTTGTCTATTCAATCGGTCAACGACCACAGAAACTGCATGTACCTTCAACTTGCATGTTTGCTGCGTTCCTCGCAAGAAATGCTAGCTACTTCTTCCTCCGAAATGGAGATGAAGAGCTTGAACTATAGTGTAGAAGCTCTTTGGCTTGCCAAGGGGTTTAAGGAGTCAATTAAGGCACTTCGTCGCTAGACACCAGCAGATATTCTCTCAGTGACAGGATGCATACGAGTTGACAGGACACACGAACTGCTACGTACCAGGAGGTCTGGCACAGGATACACATGCGTGAGGTGCGGAATCGAGAGAGTGGGATGAAATTGGACGGAGCTCCGATGGGGAATGGAGATCAATGTATTCTCTCAACCCTGCACTGTTAGCAAAAATGGTTCAGTTTTTATTAGGACTGTCAATTCGATTAGATTAATCGACCGCATAATAGATTAAAGTATTAATCGTGATTTTAAGATTAGTCGAAATTGATCGAATTTTAATCGACACCCAAGTCTCCCCCTGAATGCCTCTTTTTCCCCTTAAAATTTGACTGTGTAGTTCATAGTTTTGCAAAACAACCGAAAACGAATGCTTTATAAAAGGAATGAAATGTAATGATGGCTTATAGAAGGTTTTCGCACTGCTCATTCTTCCTCAAAAAACGACATACTATTTTTGGAAAAAAGGGAACTCACAAAAACGAAGCCATCGCTTTCGGATTATTCCAAAATGAAGCTTCCTGACCCATTCGCATCCACAAGCTTTCTGGTATGCATCACGTGTCCTTCCGCCTAGCCTACGGCCTAGAAAGGCCTCGCGCGTCACTTACAGGTAAGGTAGCAGGGGCCTTCGGCAAAGAGAACGAAAAGTCACTGGATGCGAATGGGGCAAAGAAAGTCGTAATGAAGAAGCTGCAAGGGAATGCGCAGAAGGAATAGAGAATTTTGGCAGGAACATGGGACAGGAGAGGCAGGAAAGAGGCTAATGTAAAGACAGGGGAGTGAAAGGCGTACGTAAACAGTAAGTGCGCCAGCGAAGGTCTGTGGGATCCCCGGTAGGTAACCGGGAGAGACGGAAAGCCGGAAGCAGGCAAAAGAAGAGGAAACGAAAGGGTGAAATCCTCTACTATTCTTTGCTTTTTCTGTTCTTCCATCCTGTGTTGCCCGTGAATCGATAATGAATCTCTAAACCTCCACGAAATGAAGTAACACTCTACTTCCAAACATTTAGGTTACGTTTTTGCACCCTACAGGGGTGGACTGGTTAAATGGCAAAAGCCCTCAGTGCGTTTCTTTGCTTACGTTACACTATTTATCTGGCTAAGTTGTAATTATTCTCTCTCCGACTGGAATGTGTCACATGTAGATTGAAATTGTGTGCTTATGGATAGTAAATTTTGTTAGCAATTGCATCGCCTTGAATCACTCCCTAATACTCGCCTAGGTGTTGGGCATGACACAAGCAGAATTATGCCCTACGTCTCGGACATGGTTCAAGGAGGAACTAAGGGATCGATAAAAATTCGATTAATCGATTATATTTTTTAATCGATCGACAGCCCTAGTTTTTATTCCCTAAAGGGTGTTTCAATTGCAACTCATATTTATCCTTTGCGGGTTACATATTTAGCCTTTTGATAAGTTAATTCTAAAAACATTTCAATAAGGTTAAATATAAGCCGACCTGAATTAATATGCAACCTTCCTAGTATGCACGTTACCATGAAGGTGAGAGGATCTTCTCTAACCCTATTGAGTGATCTATATGCCTAACCCTAATTTCATCAGCCAGTCTTCGAGAGGAACAAATTAAGGAATGATTTCAGGAACACTCATCTTACTAAGATTCAGATGATCCTAGTGGGGAAATTTTTTTGCTTATGTAAGCGCTCCTGTTTTGGAAGACTTCCTTTTGGTTTAGGATCCAGGAATCTGTCTCAAATATGGGAATAAGAACGGAGGAAGTTATTCGCTTTCATAATGCCTATAATGAGGCAAGGCGAGAGACACACCGAGGTCACAAACGTACCTGTGAGGTACTTGTGAAAGAGGGAAGGACTATTCTATGTGCTGTGGGAAGCGGTCGCTCCATAACTCCATTTCGTGGTCTAAAAGGGAACTTTACATTACACAAATAACCCTTGCAAATGGTGTTTCACTGTCATCTATACCTTTTCTCTAACTCTGAAGAGTTCAAAACCTGAACACTTTTTGGTAACATCCGATTCCTATTAAGAACTTTCATTGGGGATAAATATGTAGTCCCAGAAGGATATATTCCCCTAGCAAATCTCAGCCTGACCGAGAACGACCTAGACTCAGCCATCTCACACATGTATGCCGCAATACTAGACGCTGCACCTCTCATAAACCGAAAGATCAGGAAGCACAAACCCTGGTTCGACGAAGACTGCAAAAGAATGAAGAAGAAAACCATCTCACTACGATCTGAAGCACTCAATAATCTGGCCCCTCCTTGTGCATACTTCAAAGCACAAAAAGAGTACAAATCCCTCCTAAGGCAGAAAAAGGCATCCTACAGTGAGGCAGAGCTCCTAAAAAAGCTAAATTCCTGTGGGTCAAAGCCATGGTTGCTCTGGGCGCAGAGGAGACACTCTTTCCCGGCCCCAGTTGATATCGACCAATGGTCAACACATTTCTCCAGCTTGCTAGACCCCCAGAGGTCCCCTCCTGACCTATCGACAATCCCCGATGAACAGACAGAAGAATATCTGAATGCCTGGTACAACAAGCCCTTCTCAGAAGAGTCGGTATTTAGGGCGATCATGTCCAGCCCCAATAATAAAGCACCAGGGACCGACTCTGTCACAAACGAACACCTCAAAGGCTCCGCTTTGACATTAATCGGCTTGTGGACAAAACTATTTAATCACTGCCTATCCTCTGGGACCCTACCCTCCTCGTGGAAAACAAGCATGGTGAAGGCGCTCTATAAAGGAAAAGGTGCTACAGATGACCCAAACAACTATAGAGGCATAGCCCTACTGCCTAGTACAAGAAAGATCTTCACAGGACTCATTAACAAGACACTGATGGACAACTGTGGAGCAAAACTACCCGACGAACAATACGGTTTCAGAAGAGGATGCGGGACATCACAACCTCTAAAAATTCTTATCACTGCCATTGAAACCGAACTAGCTAGAACAAGAGGGAAAATGTATGCTGCTTTCATCGATTTCTGCAAGGCCTTCGACACGATTGACCGCCAAATTCTAATAAAGAAACTTCGGAACTCTTTCGAAGTACGGGGAAAGATCCTACAAGTACTTAAAACCATTCTAGAGACGAACACCATCACCGTCTTTGACGGCTTGCGCACATCCTCGCGCATCAGGCAAACCCGAGGTGTCATCCAAGGAGACACTCTCAGCCCCACGCTCTTCCTTTTCTTCATTGCCGACCTGGTCCCCAAAATCAGGGAGATCTGCCCAAATGTCCGCATTTTGCTATACGCGGACGACGTCGTGATGTTCTCCCCGCAGAGAGAGGATATCCAAGCTTCTCTCAACGCTTTGCACGCATGGTCCCAAGAAAATCGCCTTGATGTAAACACAACCAAGTCAAAAATCATGAAATTCCGAAAAGGCGGCAGGCTGGCCAGAGATGACCGTTTCTGGTACGGGAAGGACCCCCTAGAAATAGTAAATTCCTACGTGTATCTTGGAATTGAACTGCAACCATCCCTCTCATTCACCAACCATGTGTCAAGAAAAAAGCAAAAAGCACTAGGCGCTATAGGAAGACTGACGCACGTATCAAAACTCTCGGTGGAAACCGCGTTGGCTATCTACAAAATGAAGATCATACCTGTCCTAACCTATGGACTTGAAGCCATCTCTCACCGGCTCACTCTGCCACAGCTCAAAGAGTTGGATCAAGTCAAAAGCTCCTTCCTCAAAAGAACTCTTTGTCTCCCAAGAACAGCGTCATCAACCCTCTGCCACCAACTTCTTTCAACCCCAACCTTCACAGAGGAAATCCACTCACAATACCATCTAAATCCAGCTGTATGGGGGGAATATCAGAAATGGAGAGAGGGACGAAACTGGAATTTCGTGACACTGAACTTCACCGAGGGGCCTGCGTTCAGAACAAACCAATGGAAGAAAGCTAACCAAGCCAATCGCCATGTTCTGACACGTGCAACTGCGCACGGATTTCACCACAAACTGTGTCTAACCCCTGGCTATCACGAAATAAATCAGTTTTGCCGATGCCGTTTCTGCCTGAAAGCTTGCCCTGAAAAATACCATGCGGAAACCTGCCCCCATATTCGTAGCTATGCTCAACTGGACTCCCATCTCTTCCCCTAATTATCGGGCCTTGAAAAAGACGCGGATAATCTGCTACGCCTTCTTTTCATGTATTTATTTATTTGTTTAATTTCCTGGTTCTATTTTTCTCTTATTCTTATTAGTATTGTTTTCACCTCATTGTTTTTGTACTTTGACTGATACGTTGACCCCCCCCCCAAGCTGTGACTCCATGGTCGCGAATAAACACACAATTAAATCAGGGGTAGAGCGAAAAGGTGATGCTCTCATCCATGGCTGTCCTGCTCTTTGACTTGGCTGATTTGTAGCCATGTGCTCATGGGGTGAGCAAATGATTTTGTATCCACTCAAGGATGCTTGATACTAACTACTCATTGATATAATGGTACAAATCAGGGGTGGAGCGAGAAAGGCCAGCTATTGATGGTGAAGATGGGACTTAGTTGCCCAGTGTTATTGTATCCCATAGCTAGCCTGCTCTTTGACCTGGCTGATTTGTAGCCATGTGCTCATGGGGTGAGCAAATGATTTTGTATCCAGTCAAGGATGCTTGGAACTAACAACTCATTGATATAATGGTACAAATCAGGGGTGGAGCGAAAAAGGCTTGCTATTGAGGGGAGCGAGAAAGGCTTGCTATTGAGGGTGAAGATGGGAATTAGGTGCCCAGTGTTGTTGTATCCCATAGGTAGCCTGCTCTTTGACCTGGCTGATTTGTGACCTTGTGCTCACGTGGTGAGCAAATGATTCCGCATCCAGTCAGGGATGCTTGGAACTAACTGCTCATTGATATGATGGTACAAATCAGGGGAAGAGTGAGAAAGGTGATGCTGTCATCCATAGCTGCCCTGCTCTTTGACTTGGCTGATTTGTAACCATGTGCTCATGGAGTGAGCAGACCATTCCATATCCACTGATGGATTGTTGGAATTGGATTCTCATGGAAATAATGTTACAAATCTGGGGTGGAGCGAGAAAGGCCAGCTATTGAGGGTGAAGATGGGAATTAGGTGCCCAGTGTTGTTGTATCCCATAGCTAGCCTGCTCTTTGACCTGGCTGATTTGTAACCTTGTGCTCACGTGGTGAGCAAATGATTCCGCATCCAGTCAGGGATACTTGGAACTAACTGCTCGTTGATATGATGGTACAAATCAGGGGTAGAGCGAGAAAGGTGTTGCTGTCATCCATGGCTGCCCTACTCTTTGACCTGGCTGATTTGTAACCATGTGCTCATGGAGTGAGCAGACCATTCCATATCCACAGATGGATTGTTGTAACTGGATACTCATCTAAAACATTATGGTACAAATGAGGGGTAGAGCGAGAAAGGTGATGCTCTCATCCATGGCTGTCCTGCTCTCTGACTTGGCTGATTTGTAGCCATGTGCTCATGGGGTGAGCAAATGATTTCGTATCCAGTGAAGGATGCTTGGAACTAACTACTCATTGATATAATGGTAAAAATCAGGGGTGGAGCGAGGAAGGCCAGCTATTGAAGGTGAAGATGGGACTTAGTTGCTCAGTGTTGTTGTATCCCATAGCTAGCCTGGTGTTTGACCTGTCTGATTTGTAACAATTTGCTCATGTCATGTGCAGATCATAATGCATTTATTGATGATGGTTGGAAGTGGATCTTCCTGGAATTGGTTTTAAAAATTGGGTTGTGGCCATTAAGGTTAGCTGTTGAGATAGAAGATTAGTTTTTTTCTCCGGTATTTCTTTAACCCAAGCTGTTTTGCTTTTTAGTACTTAGCCTTTGTAAATGCATGGATTTATGTGGTTAGTAATTTATTCCACTATGATGCATGGTTGGAATTGGATACTATTGTAAATGGTGATACATATATATTGGGTCGCGTGAGAATGACCTGCTTGTGGGTGTGAAGATGAGGTTCAACACCCAGTACTGCTTCATCCCATAGCTGGCCTACTCGTGAAATTTTGTTGTTCCATATATTTTTCTATGCAATATGAGTATATCTGTTTGAATCAATTTTTGAACATTTGATATTTGTTTATTGAATTGGGTTTTTTAATCAGTATAGGTTGATAATACTTGTATTTGAGTCTGCAGTTGCTTACTATCCATTATTCTTTTTCCTTTACCTGTCCTTTGATTTTCTCTTTTTAGATATTTTACTCTAGATTACCTTCCTTTTTAGGAGAAGCCATTGATCTTTTTTAGTATTGGGATTCATATTTCAAAATTTTTTTACTTTTTTGCTGGCAATATTTATTTCATTAGAACTGTAAGAAGTTACTGTTTTCCTTTTCATATTTCTGAACTTTGCATTATGTGAAAGTTTGTTCGTAATTCATGTTTGGTTCTTGATTCCCTTGGCAACTAAACTTCAAATATCTATTTCTAATTTTGTCTGAAATGATGCATTGAGGTCTCTCATCCTCTATCAGGGGCAAACTGAAAATATCCTTTTCATGAGTTCATATTGGATGGTTGTTTTAGATTAATTTTTAAAATGTAACTCATGGACCACTGTAATTAACGAGTCTGATGAGCTGGAGCTCTGAAAGTAATCTTTTCATGTACTCTTGCTGTTAGCTCTTCAAGATGCTTAATTTTTTTGTTTTATTCATGTGCTTGTAAGTTATGGAAATTTTGCAATTTGTTATGGGCATACCCCTGTTTTTCCCCCCATTATAATGCAATTCAGAACACTGTATTAATGACAATTTTACCTAATATTTCCTGATGCATAAACTGATATTAGGGGCAGTGAAGCATTCACTGTTGGAGGTTAAGTGAAGAAGAGATTTCAGCTACGTCTTATTTGTCCATGGTACATGGTATGTGCATTGTTCTTTTGCTTTACTTCCCTGCCTTCTCTGGAGGCCTTTGGATATGATTTGTCTAGGTGATTAATTGGGCCTTTTTTTGTTTCTATATGAATTTATTTTGGGAGACTGAATGGGAGGAATCATTCAAAAAGCTGCATTGCACCCTGGACCAAGATGTGGTCATGGGCCATTGCAGAGATGTTGCTGTGCTCATTCCCTCTAAGTATGAGACATTCACAAGTACAGGACCTCTTCCCTGAATTTCAAGGTTTTGTTTCCTACACTCATTTCAAACTCTTCTAAATTAAAGCTCAACTAATTTATTTGGTATTTGGGGCTCAGAAGCAGAGAGGGCTGGCAAGGTTGGTAAATCCAATGGCTCTCATGAAATGGCTTGATCAAGTCACTAATTTATTTCTGATTGCAAGCCTGTTGTATGTTGGAGAATGGAGACCCCTGAGCAAATGGGCACTCCATTCTCAAGATATAAGATGTTGAATAACTGCTGTGAAGGCCAAAGCCTGATAGTGTATCTCTAAAGTAACCATATCTCTAGAGTAACCACTTGAACCAAATTGGGTCCACTGTGGTTAGAGCTTACTAATGTTGAATTATAAATCTTGTAGGAGGGTTAGCTGGTGATAAAGAGATGGGGTGCATTCAAGGGTCTTGTGCACCTGTTAACCTATTGGCATCTTGTGTGAAGTCTCAATGTGCTTGATTTGTTTGGAAATAGGAAAGAACATGCTTAATTTAGAGTTACACCTATTTTTCTGAGGAAACCTATCTTGAACAGTGATAATTTTAGTTTAAGGTAACCTTTAATGAAACCATGACTAAACTAGAATAAAATTGGGAATTTGACAACTCACCTCCTCCTGGCATTGAAGAGTAAGGAATTGATTGAACAGAATGGTCAGACTGTTGACTGAAACTAGGGATTAAAAGGAAGCTATATGGGTGATGGCAGAAAATTCATGTCTTGATGGAGGCTGAAGGAGCAGAGAGGGTTAAAAAGGAAATTCTTAAAAGGAGGAAGTAGGAGGAAGGGAAGGATTTGCAGGAAGAGAGCTTTAACAAGGTATGGTGGTTAACTTTAAAACTATCGGGTTGGAAAGAAAGTCTTGCAACACTTTCTAAAACTATAAAAATTTTCAAAGGAATGATGGGCGGGGCTTTGCATTTGTATATGCTGGAATGTTCTCGAAGCTTCTGTCCTCGGGGTATACATAAGGCGGCTTCTGCCATTAGTTGGCAGCCATGGCTCCGATCGAACAAGCAACTCTTCGCCCCATCGTCTACTATCAATACAAGTTCCTCCAAGGACACTCTGCGAGAGCCGCCGCAGACAACATCTGCGCTGCATTCAAGGGCAACGTCGTCCACTCTTCCACGGTGTCTCGATGGTTCAAACACTTGGAATCTGGCGACACGACCTTCAGAGATCGACCACGCTCAGGACGTCCATCTGCAGTCGATAACGAAGCCCTGCGGAACGCCCTCAACGCGAAGCCGAACGCCACCACTCGCGAATTGGCGACTACACTTGGAGTCACCCATATGGCCATCGGCAACCATCTGAACGACCTCAGCTATTGGAAGGTTTACTCGACATGGGTCCCTCATCAGCTCAGCGACTCTGAGCCGTGTCAGTGTCTGCGAATCACTGCTCCTTAGTCCGCACAGAAAGGACCTTCTGAAGGAAATCGTTACTGGAGATGAGAGCTGGGTCCTCTACGTCGACCATACTCGCAAGAGTCAGTGGCTTCCACGAGGAGAATTGCCGCCACACGAACCGAAACCAGGGTCCCACGAGAAGAAGGTTCTTCTCTGCTGTCGGTGGGATTCAGAAGGAATGTTGTACTATGAGCTCCTGCCAACCGGTACCACCGTGACTGCCGTCGTCTACGCTGCTCGACTTCAGAAGTTGGCTGGCGTCATTCAAAAAGAGCGTCCCAAACGCGACAAAGTTCTCCTTCTGCATGACGACGCTCGTCCACGTGTTGCGAAGATGACTCGCCAGACAATTTCGGAACCGGGCTGGGATGTTTAACCCCATCCAGCGTANTGGGAACATGTCATAGACAACAATGGTCATTACATTGTAGACTGAAATTGCATTTCAATAAAGTTATAAAATTTTGAAAAATTTGCGCAGTGTTGCAAGACTTTCCAACCCAATATATATTTTGTAAGTATTTCCATGTATGTGTGTTTACTTGAACATTCCCCCTTGGTCCCTTAGGGATTTCTTTCTAGTATGAAAGATGAGGGACGTTTCCCCTCACTTGCTCTTCCTTGCTGACTGGGAAAAGTGGAGAATTATGTGTTCCCTGCTGGACCATCTATGGCGAGCACTTGCCCCCTTGATGTTTTTAGATTCTGGGTTGAATACTGACCCAACTTTCTGTTTTAGCCATGACATTTTTGAATTAAGTGCTCTAAAGAATTTACTTCTTACAGTGTCTCATGTCTTGTGATATGTAATGAGATGGGTTGGGATGGATCTATTTTCAATCATACCATTCCCAAGTCAGATGTTCTAGGAACTCAATACATAACACTTTTAATTAAAAATAATAGTATTCAAGAATATGAGAGAAGTACTTTGTGTTTACATGTTAGTGTGAAATGAGAAGGCTTCAGTTGCCAGTGCCTTGGTAAATTTGGTTCTACATGGAGCAAAAGCAGCATATGGTTTAGCAGGAAGGTCTCATTTTTCAGGTTGAATGAACCTCATTTGATCATACTGACCAGAAAGTGTGTTGTATATGTCATTTCTTATTTTCATGTTATTCTTAGTCAAGGTCATTTGGGCATAGTAAGTGAAGACTCAAGGTCAAAGCAAAGTGCACTGAGTTTTTGTGGGAGGAGGTTGAAAAGTCTCTTTATGTTTGCATATTTTTGGAACTGTCAATTTGAATATTTCTGTCCAGAAAAGAAACTAAACCCCCCTAGCCCAGACCTTGCTATTGGGATTGCCTCCATGTTTTGCCCAAAAATGTACTTCACTCATTCAAGATGCTTAATGTCACTCATTTTCAGGAAGCCTCTATGTTCCTGGAGAGATTACTTTAGAATGGAGCATATGGACTGAATGCTAGCTCTAGTCCACTCCAGGAGTGTCTAGCAATTGAGCAAGTTTTCATCAAAGAATGTTTGGGTCTACGAGGCTGCATCTTCCCTTGCTTAACGTCTTTGCTGCATCCCATACCCTACTGAGGCAAGTGCCACATATTGCTTCTACCTAATCTCCTTAATCATTCTTGTGGCCCTCCTCTGTCCTCCCTCGAGCGCCAACGAATCGCCCCTATTTGTAGGCCTCCAAAACTGGATGCAATATTCCAATTGGGGTCTTATCAGCGCCGCATACAACGAAAGAATAACGCGAGATGTCCTACTTGCAACCAACCGACGAATGTAACCTAGAATCCTATTGCATTTGGCCACCGTCGCTTGCGCGTGCGAGGAAAACTTGAGGTCCTCATCGATAGAAACACCTAAATCTCTCTCTCCGTTTGCCTCATCCAATTTAACATCGCCGAACGTGTCGAGAGACCTACCGTTGTTTCGACCGACGTGGAGAACTTTACACTTACTTTTATTAAACCTCATGAGCCATTTCTTGCTCCACTCGTCCAAAAG
>CAJPEV010000033.1:256162-275483 GCA_905338385.1 Darwinula stevensoni
ATCTTCGTGAACTCGATGATTTCATTCGGCGTGCGGCCCGCACGAAGGCAGGTGATGATGGTGGCACGCCGCTCTTGTTCCACCGACATTTTCAACTTTGGTTCTGCAAATGGACACAGCACAGAGTGCCGAAAATATACCTACAGTATGAAGGTTCGTGCTTTGATAATCAGGGAGCTGTGCAAGTTTAAATTCAGTCCCAATTTAAGCGGACCGATTTAAAGCGAGCGATTTAAACGGTATAGGGAACACTATAGGTTCTATAGGGGGATCTATAGGTTCAATAGGAAACTCTATAGGTTCCAAACTGAACTTTATGAAGCATATAGGATCCTATTGGATTCCTTTAGTTTCCTATAGGATTCCTATGAGATTCCTATAATACATTTTCGTAAGGGTTATTAGTATTAATATGTATTTACCTAACATTAACATTGCAACCTGCGCATATCGTCCATTTGCAGAACCAAAGTTGAAAATGTCGGTGGAACAAGAGCGGCGTGCCACCATCATCACCTGCCTTCGTGCGGGCCGCACGCCGAATGAAATCATCGAGTTCACGAAGATGCCGAAGTTGACCGTCTATCGAGTCGCGGCCGACTTCAAAGCTGCCGAAGACGAAGAAGATCGATCGGCAACGTCTCTCCGCAAGAAGCACGATCGATCCGAGTGCCGAAAGCGCAATGCCGACTTCATCAAGCAGCTGCAAGAGCTCGTCGACGCCGATCCGAGCACTTCGATGCGAAATCTGGCCGCCCAGCTAAACGTTGGCCAGACGATCACCAGTCAGGTGTACCTGGAAGTCCTGCAGACGGTGGTGCATCCGTGGATCACCCAGGTGGCCGCCGACCGGCCGTATGTCTTCCAGCAGGATGGCGCGCCGGCTCACAACAGCTGCATCGTCCAGAACTGGTGTGACGAACACCTGGACATGTTCTGGTCGAAGGAGTTTTGGCCGCCGTCCTCGCCGGATTTGAATCCGCTCGATTACTACTGCTGGGGCGTAATCGAGCGAGAGTCTAACAAGCGCGCACACAACAGCGTTGACTCTCTGCGTGCCGCCATTGTCGACGTGTGCGCCAATACCGACCGGCAACACCTCATCAACGCCTGCAACCGCTTCCGATCGAGAATCGAAGCCGTGATCGAGGCCGATGGCGGTCATTTTGAGTGATCATTGTCGCTAATGAACAGTTGAATCTAGGGGTAAAAAAATCATGTTGAACCCGTGCTTCATTGATGAGTACTGGAACGAGACATCCCAAATTCCCTGAATTTCCAATTTAAGCGGACCACCCTGTACTATTCCTCAGCAGCCAATTGGATCACTGTCTGCATAATTTAGGGCATTTTGGTACGAGAAGATCAAAGCTACAGCTTCCGAATGGCGAGTCATTTTCTGTTACAGGTCCTAGAAGTGGCAAAGCCAGCCAAGCACCTTTTCCCCTTCACTTCATTCATACTCTTTAAAGACAGTCCTATTTGGAATCCACGATGCTTGAAACATGCCAATTTCTTTTTCCTTCTCTCTCATGGATTCAGTTATATAGGTCACCTGACCTTGGTGACCATTTTTGAACCCATCGCGGAAGATGAGATGGTGAAAGTTGTTGCGTTTACTAATACGTACCTCTCCAGAAAGCATATATTACTTGGATTGCGATAGTTGATGGAGGGCGAGAGCTTACATTGAATATTTTTCCTGAGAAACAAGAAATGTAGCCTTGTAGCCTTGTTTTCAAGGCTACATAGATAGATCCTTATGACTCGGGAAACATACGATGTACGATACGAGGCATCTCTGGAGATATATTGGGGAGGGAATGTTGACCAATTTATCCTCATGTGAAGATATCCTTCCTTACACTATGGTCTGAAACTAAAAAAGTGCTCGACTTCTTGCTTTGATGAAAAATCCACAGATATTTTCATGTTGAACTCGGAACTTTTTCCCCTAGAATGACAATCGTTGCTCCTTGGTTTATTGCTTAAAACGCATGCTAATGCATAATTATGCAATATGTATACTTGTAAACATAATTATGCATCTACCAATTTTTTTCCTTTTCCTACAGTAAACCACGCGAATTCTGGAGTTTTTTTCTTGGCCTCATTAAAGTACACCCATAGATCTTCGGCATACTCCAGTCATTTTTTACATATGCTTACGCATGCCTGAGACAACTATTAGTGTCATCGGCGAGGCTGACAACAGTTGTAGCATTGTCTCAAATGCGGTCTTCCTTGGTCTTCTTGTAGAACTCAGCGCCCGTATTGCTGTTGATGATGTCTGAACCCACCTGGAACCTCTGCAACACGAATGAATCATTCAGCATCTTCGCATTTCGGATCTTATTTAGTGATCCCCGGAGGGAAGCGATCATTACCTCCTCTACTGGGAAGATGTATCCGTGCTCCACCGACCATGCAAAGTACTCGTCATTCCGGTCTACTATGTGTAGAATGATGATCTCTGTAGTGCTCAACATCGGGTCTCCCTTGTCAGAAACCTTTCGCCGAATGAAATATTTCCAAAAATGTTTAATCATTGCATTTTTTATCATTTGGGAATGTACGAGAATTATAACTTGTTTCCCTACACTTCGACCAGCGAAGGATATTCCGAATAACTGAAAATCATTCAAAGTAAGGGGAAGCTTTTCATTGGGATATTTTAAATATCCATTATACTAGGTAGTTGTGGAAAGTGAATTTACCCCTTCGAGTCGTATAGATAAACAAATAGAAGTAGGTATTACTATGTGACTTGAAACCTAGTTTCTTCCCACCTGAAGGCATTTAAAGGGCGTACCGTAACTTCCACCTCGTATTGACCACGTCGTTCAGCGAAGTCCATGTCGGCATTGAACCTGATGATGTATGTTATAATGATGTCACTGGTTTGCTCCATCATCAACTCCACCAAACCGGTGGCGTCACCAGGAATTGCACAGTCCAACATGCATTCTATCCTCACGATTTCGGGCTCTAAATCTGTGTTGCTCGTCCCCGGTTGGTCCAAATCGCTTACCCTCACCGACCCCACCAGGGTCTCTCCCTGGTCATACCATGGCAAACAGGCTTAATAATCATAACGCATTGTGCTTGACTGTCGTATCGGCATCTTATCTATGCTCATTACCGCATTAGTATTCTCGCTCCCGAAGATTTCTTCGATATTAGAGAATTGTGGAGGATTATCATTCACGTCCAGGATTGTGATGTCAAAGCTGGTCTCGTTCCGGTGGCTCACTGGATTGAGAAAAAACCAAGGAAGCATTTAAATTAACAGGGAAATCCGTACATGACAGGATATGCGTTGTATTATCCTTCTGAGAAAACCAATGGGTCTGTATGAAAACGGATTTACTGCCATAAAAAGTATTTCGAAACTTCGGGCTCATCGAGTTTTCGCCACTTTCAGGAAAATCGTCTTTTTTTTCCTCTTGGGTACTGCATATGTACCTTTCCAAGCATGATGCCTGCCAATATAATTAAAATATGCTTCGCAAATATGCTTCGAAGAATCTATTATGAGGAGAGCATAGGAAGCCATGGGAATCAACATTTTACATTTACGCTGATCATGTCTCCAGTTTCTTTTTTGAAAATGTTTGATTAAGTTCTTAAGATACAGAATTCGCTATTCAAGGATACAGCAATGCTAACATTTGCCTTTGGAAATGAGAGTAGACCAGTGAGCTAGATTGTCTTTCAAGACAACATACATGAGATGCGACGTATAATAATGTGCCGGATACTTATCGACATCGTTTGTAGAAGAAACCCATTCTGCAGAGAATTGAAGACAACCAAACTAGATTTGACTGCCTCATATGGTCATATCACATGCAGATGTATGATCACAGAAAATTGAAGGGAGAGATGCGGAACTTAATGATAGTGGTAAGCACTTCCTCATTCTTGAAATCAAGTCACCCTTGCTTGTGGGAACCTGAAATGCGTATTAGGACGGCATTGAAGACCGAAGGAAAAAAAGAAGTTTCCTGGTTTACTATGGTAGAAGTCATTCTCAGGTAAGGTGGAATGATTCATTTAAAAAATGCCTAAAATGGCGATATTTACCACCAACTACACGTAGGCCTATCAAAAAGTTCCAGAAAAGGCCTTCATGCGCGTAAACTACAGGGTATATGTAAAAGTTAGGTTTCAGTTGGATTGCCTTTGAAATATTTCCCTTCACTCACGATACAGTTTTCCCACCGTTTTTAAAGAGCTTGGAACACAGGCTGCGACTCATTCTAGGCAACTTCTTTCATTGCATTCGCCACAACTGACGGGGGACCGTCTGTGCCTTCGAAGCGACGATCTTCCAGAAATAATTTCATAATAAGAAAAGCGTGAAGTCAGAAAGCCCGAAGTCCGTTGAGTAGGGATGATGAGGGAACAACGTCACCCCACGATTGGCCACAAATCCATGGCACTGCCATGGTACTGATTGATTACCAGTGATCACTGTGAACAAGCTGAGAAAGTGTCTACTGGGTGTCCTTATTAAGGCTCTTCGATGGTCGTTCACAGCGTTTGCCAACTTCAAGAGATTCCGGCCCTCTTAATCTCCTATCCTTGTAAGAGTGAGGTGCAGAAGAGATTTCGCCAATTGCAGGTATCCGTTGAAGTTAACGAACTCAGTGGACGGAAATAAATTTGTTGCAAATGTAATGGAAAAAGGGCTTAGGATGTTCTACCTAATGGGTCATCAGCTTCATCTGAAGCAACGACGTAGATGATGAGATTGGTTCCAAATGTCTCCCAGTCCACATTAGCACCATCTGCCACGGACAATTCCCCAGTTTCCAAATCTACGCTGAACAACTCCTTGCCGGTGAATGAACGATCAGACAAGTAATACCACAGATTGTCCCCATTCTCTGTGGAAAGATATAGACATCAGGATAACTTTCAAGAGAAGATATCGAGAGGGAGCTATGCACGAAACAGTATTTCTCTAAAAATTGTGAGGAAGTAATTATGCAATAGTGACATCAAGAAGCTCGAATAAAGGAAACCATTTTGCATTTAGAACGGTTTCATCATAAACCATGAAGGCCATGTGTGGGAAAAGTGAAATCGAACCTCTGTCGGCATCCGTGGCTTTCAGCGTGAGGATTTCAGTTCCACTTGGTGCGTTCTCATTTACGACGGGGTCCCCATCATAAGGCGGATCACTCCACTGGGGAAAATTGTCGTTCTTTGGGTTTACCTTCACTGTTACCGTGGCCGTGTTTTTCGCTATACCATTCACGTCCTCAACTGCAATCTTAAAAATTGAAAGTGGAATAGGTTAAGTTTGTAAGAAAAGGAAATGAGAGTGGCGTACCGAAACTAATGAGCTCCAATTCATTATAGGAAATTCATTAATCGGACAAGCCTGAAATAGTATTCACATAAAATACTGTACACACAGTATTGTTTCTGACTCTGATGGAGATTGGAAATTAAATTTTTCATATCTAGGTGGCAGCAAATTAACCATTGAAAGTGGTGCCTACTATGGATGATGTATTAAAGCAAAACGCTCTGATAAGAGTTCCTTACAAAAGGACATGAAACCCCTGAAAACGTTCATGTGTGACTACAGAATGTGTATAATGAATCTAGCAACAGTTATGCAAGCGTGAACTGTGGGTTTCCCTCAACGGTGAAAGCAATGACATCGAACGCACCAAACGTTCAGGCAGGCAATCCAGCGCTGTTACCCTTGATAGCAAAACGGCTGTTACACGACGCCCTCCTTCGTGACTGTTACGTGACGATCATTTATCGGGTAACAGTCAGTCGACGATAATTTCGGATCAGTTCATCAACATGCGTTTTGCCATCAGGTGCCAACGCTGGATGGCCTGCCTGAACATGGGTTTTTCTTCGATGTCGTTGTTTGCATTGTTGAAATGCAGAACTCACAGTTTCATACTTGCATAACTGTTGTTAGACTCCTCATAAACATTCTGCAGTCGCACATGAATGCTTTCAGGGGTTACATAATCTTCTGTGAGGAACTTCATCAAAACTTTTTCCTTCAATACACCATCCACAGTAGGCGCCATTTTCAATGGTTAATTTGCTGCCACCTGGTCATAAACAATGAAATTCCCTATGTCTAACAGTGGCGGAAACAATATTTTGTGTGAATAAGATCTCACCCTTGTCCGGAAAGCTGTTCTACTGGAATAAATAAAAAACTCATTACTTTCGGTACGTCCCTCGTATTCAGAATTGCACTCAGAGAGATTCATCTTCATTAAGCATGTAGCAAAATCGCTCTTTAAGAAGCTCAAACTAAAGCAATTCTGGTATAAAGCATTGCGAAGTGGAACTCATGGTTCTTATACGCGTCGTCACATGTGAATATTTGTATAAACAGTGCTGGGAATAAAATCTTGGATACATAGTTCTCCTATCACGACGTAAATTACTAAGAAATGCCAAAGCGTGACTTTTGAGTAATCCTTTCACTTTGGCTTTTTCTCCTCGATGGAAAGGATGGAGAGAGAGAGATTCACTTTAGGGAAAAAGTAGAGCCTGCCTTTCAGTAGTCAGTAATAATAGCGGATTCAATTTCTGACGCAAGTGTTCCACTTCTAATCACTTATTCCTCAAGTCGTATTATCTTTCGCAGCAAATGCAAGACGTCCGCATCCAATGCATACTCTGCTTCCTATGACAGAAAATTATTTTATATGGTTTGTCCCATAGTATGCATCAGCAAAACATACACAAAACACTCTAGTCATCAAGAGAAAACTATGGATTTAATGACTTCCAGTTTTTCTGATCCAGAAACAGATGTATACTCTTTTTAAATCCCTGAAATTTCAATTTTGAATACGCAAGCCAAATACAGGGTGTTCGTATTTAAACGGAACATAGGGAAGTTTCTGCCGCTTGTTTGTGGAGTTCAGGGCGTGCCTTTCAGCTCAACGGGTTGCATATCTGGAAGGATGGAACCTAACTCAGGTGTGTTTCCTTGCAAATATGCAACTCGGTGGCCTTATAGCGTTCGCTGAAGTCCACCTACAGGCGGCAAATATTTCCTATGTTGCGTTTAAATACGAAAAACCCTTATATACAGTATATCATGGACATTATCCAAGTTATTCCAAATACATATTCATGTGCAAAACTTAAAAGCAAGTCTGTGTTTTCCCATTTCTTGCCAAAACGGTGGGCACGCAGAGAACGGCATGAGAATTATCTGTTTCTCCCAGGTTCTTTACACCAAAATATAAGACTTTCTATGTAGTTCGAGCTGTAGGAGTCACCTTGTGCTCGCAAAGCAGCGGATGAAAAGATATAACTATTGTCTATTAAGGCTTTTGATGGTGAGCCAACTCAAAATTGGACAGAATGTTGATACCTTACCTCTCCTGTGCACTATGAATAACCTTCACATTATAACCAGAGCTGTCACAATAGCAGTTTTCAAAACATCGATGCATCGACCTGAACTATCGATAGTGTATCGATGCATCGGGTTGGGGGGGGGGGGGCGGGAGGATTCCATCTTTTCTCACCGCGATCGGAGCGTGGACCTCTATCCGGCTTCTACGAGGTATTATCTCATGCTTGTTGTCGGGAGTGCAGGGTGAATGTATGACCTTCGCAAAGAGTAATGAAACCTACCATGCCTCCAACTATCGAAGATGACATCCATTCATCGATGGATGCATCAAGACAACCCTAATTTTTCCTATTGCCGTTGAAAGCACTTACAGCGTCCGCATCTGTCACATTGATGAATGTTTCTTCTCCGCCAGGTGACTTGAAAGAAAGGGGAACCCCATAGGAGATGTCCTCATCCACCTCACTCGTGAAATGATCAAAGTTGAACATCGGGTCGTTGTCGTCGATGTCAGCGACAGATACCACGCAGGTCTGCGATGTGGACTGATCTGTTTCCGTGTCATTTTCGAATAATTCTGTCGCCTGAAACGTATAACCAACGAAGCAGTAGTCATAGGTGGCCATTCACACAACATACTTGAAAAATCTAGAAAGAGGAAAGAGTAAATTGAGTAATGATTTCGCCGCTATTGGTGATTAGCACCAATCGGGGTAATGACATGAGGAACTTGAGAGTACCAGTATAGGTGCAAATCTGCCATAGGCCTGGCCTCTGTACCACTGGAATAATTATGTATATTCATGGCATCCTAGCCATCCCAGCTTGAAATAACTAATCGCTCTGATTGGTATGGCATATGAAAAGGCCCGGACAAATAAGCAAGTTCATGATGGTTCGCGCGTCCGCGTCGCGTGGAGATGGGAGGTAAGTATGAAGTGTAGAATATCAGATGGGGTTATTCATGAAAACGCCCAGCAACACTGTCTACGCGACAACGAGTAGCCGCTCTCTCCCATAGACTACTATGAATCCGTCAACGGACTGGCAGGGAAATGGATGTTTCAGTGGAAGATAGATACCTCGACCCAAGCGGGAAGGCGGCGCGTGCACGGCAGGTCGTGTCGTCTGGTTGCTATGGATACTACAAGCATACGGAATGGGGGAAAAAATGACAGACCGATCGCAATATCTACCATTTCCCCATAGCACCTATGGGAATGGCAGATAATTATTCATATATGCCATTGTCAAATGATACTTATTACTAGGATTGCATATTTCGCTATTATGTGCGTTTTCCCCTGCCCCATGATGAGAACAGAGTGAGTCTCTCACTCTTCGCCCACACCGTGATATTGAGAGTGATGAAGGTGGTGTTGGGAGCTTCGGAGTCAACTGTCTTTGCCCTCCTCAGCTTTGCGGTGTCACTACCATCTGTAGGCTGGTCTATCTTGAAGTATCCTTCTCCATTTCCTAGAGGAAGGCATATTTGCATCGAAATGAATTCTCTCATCTGGGAATTTTTAAAGTGGAAACTTGAAGTGGAAGCTCACCTCCGGAGATGGAGTAGATGATATTGCGTGCAATTTCCGGTGTAGTGTCCCCGTCACTTGCCAAGAAATTCGCTACCACCTCATCCTAGGTGATGGGTATAAGTAAAACATTTTTTAAAGTGACTATGTTATATACAGTGTGTTCCGAAGGTTTAGTGGGTCAGAACCCACTAAAATAAAGATAGAGACGAGGTTAATGTAAATATATTGATTTAATTGCACTCCACATGACCAAGAATATCCCAGGTTGCAACTCCTACATCAATATTTGATATGGCTTCCATGGACCACGAGGAACTTCGGATTAGCGTTCGAAAACCCACAATCAATCGACGGATGACATCAGTCACATTGGTTTCTCACTCCACTTAGAATCCCGGTATTGATTGACACCAAATTAGGGGTGGGGCTGACGCATAGCACTCTGCTAGATCCTGTGACATTGGTTTTCCAGGTGTTCAGGTCCGGACAGTTCCTTGGTAACTATACTTCTTCTATATCATTACCTTACTCTCTTTGACGAAGCAGAATGCAAAGCCAAATGTGTGGCAGGTGTTGCATCAACACAGCTTTTTTGTTGGCCTGAGCCGATCACCAGCATCTTCCTGTAGCCCATGTATATAAGGGGAATGTTTTCACATAGGCTGACAATGCATTAAACCACATTTCCTATAGGTGGGTCAGAAACTTACGGAACACGCAGTATGCTTTTCGCTCAGATATCCTTGGAATATATAAAATTTCAGGATGTACAAAGAATCTATTTGGTGTGGATCACATCATCTACGGTATGAATCCTCATTGCATGGTCATCCTTGCACGACTAATGGCATTATGATCACTGCATGAGCATATTAATAATTAATAATTTGAGAAAAAAATTGGAAAATTCTTTAAAACTAGCAAAATTCACAAAATAAGCCCCTTACGATCTGGATTCTGATGTAGAAGCTGTCCTGGAGATTAAAAACGATATATCCATTTCTTGCCTTCTACTTCATTTTAAATCTAATTCATGAATTTAAACAGCTTTTGCTTTGGAATGAGTCTTATTGCAATTATCAGCATTTTTCGATCTTAATTTAACAGAACGTATTCTGCATCCTGATCTAAGGTGAAATTCCTTTCTGGAAGCAATTTGGAATGGGACAAAAAAAAGGCCAAGCAAGAAATCCCCGGAATGCATTCATACGAGTGAACTATGCACGGAAGTTAGGTTTCGGTATGATTCTCTTCGTTATTGTTCCCTTGCCGTGTGATGGACTCCTCCCAATGTTTACGAAGCGCTTGGAACATTGGTTTTATCCGTTTTTTGGTAACTCCCTTCAACGCGCTGGTCGCAGATTACTGGAGAAAGTCTGTCCCGTCGAAGCGGCAGGATTTCAGAAGGAATTTCATCCTGTGAAAGCAGCGTAAGATGTGAAGATGCGAGGTCCGATGAGCGCGGAAGATGTGCGGGTAATATTGCACGACGATTGGTTAGAAATTCCGTGACATGGTCATGGTACTGCTTCAATGTACGGACAAGCTCAGGACAAGACCCAGGACAGGTTCCTCATTAAGGCTTTTCCATGACCGTCCACTGAGTTTGTCATCGTCAACGGACTTCCGCCTTCCACGACATCTCTCGCGTAGCACACACGAAAATTAGAAGGAATACTCTGTTTCTCAGACAGAATTTCGTTCCGAAATGCTGCCGCCTCAGCGACAAATACGCTCTCCTGTCAGCTGCGACCAAAGCGTTAAAGGAAGTTGCCAGAAAGGAATACAACCAGTGTTCCAAACGCTTTGTAAACTTAAAAAGGAGTTTATCACAAGATGAGGGAATTATTTCGAAGGGAATCATTCTGAAACTTAAATTCCGTGCATAGTTCACTTGTATGAAGGCCATTCCGAGAACTTTTTGATAGACCATCGTACTGCTGTTTAAATGACCTCCATGAGGATGAGACTTTTGTGGAAGCACCTAATTTATTTAATGATAAGCATTATTGCTTCAGGATTCATGCAAAGAATCAGTAACATGATATGAAACTTAAAACACTAATTTACATGATAAATGCCTGATTATTGTCTGTAGCTGCTAGATTTCGCTTCTGCGATTTTGTTTCATGCGTTATATACAGGGTGCCCATAAAAGAATGCAACAGTTTCAAAAATTAATAACTAGATAAGTAATTGATGAAACGCAGTGATCTTTGCATCGAAATGAAGGGGATGACAGGGAGTTTATTTATATCCCGTTATAGATGTCGCTGGCAGCTCGAGATGCGCGCGCAAGGGAATTTCCTAATTGGTGCCTATTTTGGCGCGCGCCTCACCCCCATCAATACAATGACCACCGTTCAGCAGAAGGCTCAATGCGTGCTTTGGTATGCGGAGACTAAGTCATTCATTACAGTTCAGTATAATTTTCAGCGGAAAACACGATCGCCGTGGATAATTAGCTTGATTTGTTAGAACAGTGTCTTCCCCCAAGTCGATGACATCGAACAAGAAACTCGAAGTGCCATCGTTTTCCAAGAAGATGGCGCTCCGCCCCACTTCTCCAGATGTGTACGGTACTCTCTGAATGAGAGATTTTCAAATCGGTGGATTGGACGAGGTGGACCAATCGCCTGGCCTCCAAGAAGTCCAGACTTAACTCCGCTGGATTTTTTCTTGCTGGGATATGTGAAAAACATCTACATTCATGAAAAACATCTACATCTACATTCTACGCAAAAAAAAATCCGCGACCTGGACCATCTGCGAGAGAGAATCGTCTCAGCAACAGTAACCATCACACTAGAAATGCTTGACAGGACATGGGGAGAGGTAGAGCGTCACTTTGATGTCTGTCGAGCTGTGAATAGTGCTCACATCGAGACTAATTAAGGTTTGTAAATAAACTCCTAGTCTTCCTCTTCATTCTGATGCAGAAATTACGGCATTTCATCCATTATTTACTGAGTTATTAATTTTTTAAACTGTTGCATTCTTTTATGGACACCCTGTATTATCTTATTACGGACTGCTTCCTGCTGCAATAGGGTCATTCCATGTCAAATCAACACAGCCATTTACCTCACACCCTCCGATTATCATATGTGCTGAACTTGTAGGGGGCATCGGGGGGGTGGGAAGTCGTCACTGCTTCAGAGCGTATACCTTTTGTTCTAATCAACAAAGCTGATATGTAAGCCTATGTAGCTATGTAGTACTATATTTATTAGTATGATATTTTTTCCAAGGAAATAAAAATGACCACTTTTTTGTAATTAATGGTCAAAGGTCAGATCCTAGGACCATTGACTTTTGTTTTTTATTGAAAGTCCATGAGTAGCATATTGCTTGAAAGGACATGAAGAACCATTTTAAATGACACCAACATCAGGTTTTTTTGCTGATTGGAACCAAAGTTATTTGCACTGAAGCGGTGACGACTTGACCCAAAATTGATCACTTTTTGCCGCTTCCAAATTGCTACATCTCTGGAAGTACTTGAGGCAGAGAGTTTCAATTCGGCATAGAATGATCTTTCAATGACTGTCACAAGTGCAGAACATTTCATGGAAATCGAAGGGGGTTAGGTCAAATTGTCTTTTTTTTGCGTTGATTTGATATGGAATGCAAGGAATCTAATACTTTAATTCGAAGAGGTCAAATGTTGTGGTGGTGGTCGTGGTCGTGGCTGTCACCCCCAACGCGCAGGCCTACGATGCTATGCCATTCTGGGTCGTAGGCCAGGCCATCCACGGCCGAAAGCGCCAGGCCCACAAGGCGCCTTTCCAGGCTATCTAATACTTTAATTCGAAGAGCCCGAGAGTTGTGGTGGTTGTGGTTGTCACCCCAGCGCGCGAGGCCCTACGAGACTACGTCACTTCAGGCCATAGGCTTCAGTCACTTCAGGCCATCCACCCCTCAGAGAGCCAGCTCCTTGAGGCTATGCCATTCTAGACCATAGGCTTTGCCAACCAACGCTTTTAGCGCCAGGTCTATCGAGCTTTATCAGTCTGAACCATAGGCTTCATACTTAGCTGTGTCAAAGGGTGGTAATAACTGAATGTGTGTCACGTTTTCACTGATCGACTGCAAGTTCTCAATTTAAATGCATTCTTTGCTGAAGTGTTTTTTCTGTATTAATATTTTTTCCGTTAGGTCAGGCGTGGCGGTTCGGGACATCGCTTCCATGCAATAGTTTTCTGTTTGCGTTTCATGTCATGACCGATTTATTTGAGTTCTCATGATTGATGAAATCAAAATAATAACGTAAGTTCTTTCTTTCATACGTCGCGAAAACGGGCCGCTCCTCCCATCAAAATGGTGGTGATTTTTGCGAGGTGAGGTTGAACGTGAAAAAAAAAATGTTGAAAGAGGTCCCATAGGACGGCGATGAGGCAGCCGCTGCAGATAATAAACGATTGGTGCTGGTGCGGAAACAGCGTTTGCCACTGCAGTTGCGGTGGGAATTGCATAAATCGGTGCTAGCCACAATGGCTAGAATGACTGATAAACAGTACACAGTTGCACGTAGAGTGCATAACGCTGAACAGCAAGAGGCAGCGAATGCTGAGCTCAGGAATAGGAGAGCCATGCAGCCCAATGGGCAACTTGATGCAAGAAACGCAGCACTCAGGTGTCGAAAGCCGGGGGTGCTGGGAATTGAATCCAGACCTCCTGCTTGCCGGTCAGGTGGGCTATTACACCACGGAACTCAGAACATTTTGCCATGCCTCTTCCTGTCATCTCGATAATTACAGTTACAGCGAGCACTGTCATGTTGTACATTTTGCTGTAGGGAGAGGGCATTTCTTTCACATTGCTGCCACAACGGAAAAATGCTCCTGCTGCAACTCACACTTCACTCTGAGGCTCTGAAAGTGTTGCTCACTTGTGCTAATGTGGATAATTAGTAGCTAGCATTGTGCTGCACATGCACTAACTTCCCTCTGTGCCGTCCAACAAGTTCTTGGGAATGGCCCATACTGTTTCAGAATCATTGGTGTCTGTATCATATGCTAACGCTAATAGCCCATGAGCTAATCAGTAATGCAAGAGTATTAAATGTGCTTGGGAGAAGAAATCAGCAAAGTCGTCTTGAGTCTCATGAAAACGTGCTAAACCGTTCANGTTTTTTTGCTGTTTGGAACCAAAGTTATTTGCACTGAAGCGGTGACGACTTGACCCAAAATTGATCACTTTTTGCCGCTTCCAAATTGCTACATCTCTGGAAGTACTTGAGGCAGAGAGTTTCAATTCGGCATAGAATGATCTTTCAATGACTGTCACAAGTGCAGAAAATTTCAAGGAAATCGAAGGGGGTTAGGTCAAATTTTCTTTTTTTTGCGTTGATTTGATATGGAATGCAAGGAATCTAATACTTTAATTCGAAGAGGTCAAATGTTGTGGTGGTGGTCGTGGTCGTGGCTGTCACCCCCAACGCGCGGGCCTACGATGCTATGCCATTCTGGGTCGTAGGCCAGGCCATCCACGGCCGAATGCGCCAGGCCCACAAGGCGCCTTTCCAGGCTATCTAATACATTCGAAGAGCCCGAGAGTTGTGGTGGTTGTGGTTGTCACCCCAGCGCGCGAGGCCTACGAGACTACGTCACTTCAGGCCATCCACCCCTCAGAGAGCCAGCTCCTTGAAGCTATGCCATTCTAGACCATAGGCTTTGCCAACCAACGCTTTTAGCGGCAGGTCTATCGAGCTTTATCAGTCTGAACCATAGGCTTCATACTTAGCTGTGTCAAAGGGTGGTAATAACTGAATGTGTGTCACGTTTTCACTGATCGACTGCAAGTTCTCAATTTAAATGCATTCCTTGCTGAAGTGTTTTTTCTGTATTAATTTTTTTTTCGTTAGGTCAGGCGTGGCGGTTCGGGACATCGCTTCCATGCAATAGTTTTCTGTTTGCGTTTCATGTNTTCCTAAACACCATCACTATCATATTCCAGCTGATTCCAGCTGAATCGTTCATTATGAACGGTTTAGCACGTTTTCATGAGACTCATGACCGATTTATTTGAGTTCTCATGATTGATGAAATCAAAATAATAACGTAAGTTCTTTCTTTCATACGTCGCGAAAACGGGCCGCTCCTCCCATCAAAATGGTGGTGATTTTTGCGAGGTGAGGTTGAACGTGAAAAAAAAAATGTTGAAAGAGGTCCCATAGGACGGCGATGAGGCAGCCGCTGCAGATAATAAACGATTGGTGCTGGTGCGGAAACAGCGTTTGCCACTGCAGTTGCGGTGGGAATTGCATAAATCGGTGCTAGCCACAATGGGTAGAATGACTGATAAACAGTACACAGTTGCACGTAGAGTGCATAACGCTGAACAGCAAGAGGCAGCGAATGCTGAGCTCAGGAATAGAAGAGCCATGCAGCCCAATGGGCAACTTGATGCAAGAAACGCAGCACTCAGGTGTCGAAAGCCGGGGGTGCTGGGAATTGAATCCAGACCTCCTGCTTGCCGGTCAGGTGGGCTATTACACCACGGAACTCAGAACATTTTGCCATGCCTCTTCCTGTCATCTCGATAATTACAGTTACAGCGAGCACTGTCATGTTGTACATTTTGCTGTAGGGAGAGGGCATTTCTTTCACATTGCTGCCACAACGGAAAAATGCTCCTGCTGCAACTCACACTTCACTCTGAGGCTCTGAAAGTGTTGCTCACTTGTGCTAATGTGGATAATTAGTAGCTAGCATTGTGCTGCACATGCACTAACTTCCCTCTGTGCCGTCCAACAAGTTCTTGGGAATGGTCCATACTGTTTCAGAATCATTGGTGTCTGTATCATATGCTAACGCTAATAGCCCATGAGCTAATCAGTGATGCAAGAGTATTAAATGTGCTTGGGAGAAGAAATCAGCAAAGTCGTCTTGAGTCTCATGAAAACGTGCTAAACCGTTCATAATGAACGATTCAGCTGGAATATGATAGTGATGGTGTTTAGGAACAGAATCTCCCTGTGTACTGTAAGCTACATCTGTATAAATGTAATGAAGCGGTTCAATTCCGAATGGGTAATGCGATGAAAAGAGGATTGCCAAGGAGACGTTATGCTCACAATAGACTATTCAAATGTCCACCTATTTGACGGCCAGCGTAGCGGCCGCAGGCCACTAGTATGTATATATTCCTTGTTAGGTTCTGGGATATTAATTCAATTATATATCCTGGAAACACCATGTGGATATTTGCCTCAGAAACTGGAATTAGAACTAACACGAATGCGCAAGAGTTGCAAAGTTTTTTATTTAGCGTCCATGGCTTGAAATGAAATTGGTGCAAATAAAAAGATTTATTTATTCTGGCTTGAACAATGTGCTTATTTTGTTGCTTATTTTTCGCCGTTTCCCGCTCATTTATGCTGACCTAATTATTTTCGTTTGCTCTTCATCATAGTACCAGAACCATGCAAATATTGACATTGTATTGTTGCAATGGAGGAGTAGGTGAAGAACTCATACGGTAGTGTTGCTGCCGTAGTCTTCTTCGATGTCGACGAAGGAATCGAAATAGAAGAACCGTGGAGGGGTATCCTGGATGTCCTCTACTTCGACTGTAATTGTTGCGCTTTCTGAATGAGGACCATTTCCATACTCGTCCTGAAGATCCTATAGGTGAACGAATATGCGGAGTATGGCAAAAAATGATCAACGACATTCAACAAAAAATATCCGAGCAATGTGGGGCTATTTTTGCGAAACATTCATTTTGCATTTATTAGTACTTTTGCTACTGATTTCCAAAATAACATTCGATTTGTATAGCTGAAGAAGTAATACGTACATATTGAAATGAAGATAATCATTGAGAATGGACAAGAGCTTCTGCTGTTTCCAGATTGGAGAAAACACGCGAGTACTGTCCCTCCTGGTCATCCAGATCTCGCCGAATTCCTCTTCCTTTTCAATTCATTCATGGGGTTAATCGTCTCTTGCAGATGGTTTTTTCATTCCCAATTGCAAGTTTATTCCCAATTAATAGCAGATGAATCAATGACTATCAATTTAGAGGTTTCTCAACGTCCTTTCTGAATTCACCTAGACATCAGTCAGATTCTGCAGGTAATAAAAATAAATACTATCGACTTAGAATGAATCAAATGATTGCTTAAGTCATATCTCGCCAATTTGCTGAGAATGTAGCATCATTTCATTTATTTCAAAGTGAACAAAACTGCAAAATTGGCTTCATTCAACATCATTTATTTTATAAATTTAGGCATGGCAAGCCTGACATTTGAAATGGACCTATCCTTGAGCCGCAGAAAAATCAGAATAAACTTTGGGTAAACTTTCTGGATTGACACGCATTTATTCAGCTATTATTCATTTGTAATAACATGAAAATCATATGCAAGGGACAACCAGCCCTATGAAAGAGGTTTGAACGGAAGAAGGGCTCGACGTATTCTTGATAACAAAGGACAGCCCTCGATTTTATTCCTCCACTCACCAGCAAACAGGAACTCCATTGGCCATTCATAAGGTTCAACTTCTTTTCTATAATTATTGACTGCATGTTTCGGCTGAACACTTTTCGATGACACTCTAGCAATCGGAAACATACTCCTGAATGCGAAGGGAAAGTTCCACGAAAATATATTTGTTATAAGCCGCGATATTACAATTTAAACGCATTGGCAATTTCTGCCATACTATGATTCGGAATGTTTCGCGAATGTTCATGCTAATGGAAAAGGTTAATGACGAAGGACTTACTTGGACTATGATGGTAAGTCGATGTGATGTCTGAGTTTCAAAGTTCAGTTCGCGAATAACGTTCAAAACGGCCACATTCCTGGGGGGGTTACTGCCAGGTTCTTCGAAGATTCTCAGCTCAAATGGGACACTTGAGTCCTGTTGTTTGTCAAATAGAAAATTCTGGAGGTCTAGACTCATAATAGAAAGGAATGAGAAAGCCAACGCCTTCATGGACAGGAAAAGGATTTCATTTTGCGTCACAATGTTTTCCTTTGAAACAAAACGTAAACCATCTCCAAATCTGAACCCCGGAAGTAATGTTTCAAAGCTCTTCCGATTTATCATGATCGAAGAACTTGAAATGATTGCATAACAGTGCACGGTGGAAAGAAGGTAGAGGCAGATGGAAGGCGAGTGAAGGAGGACCACATCACAACGTTCGTAATCTCAGAAGCAAAGATCATTGTCGTTAAAATATGAATTTGAATATTGACTTGATTTGTGGTATTCACCGACTAGCGTTACAGGGAAATTCAGGTTTTGAATGTTAGAATAAAATGTATTGAATAATTTCTTTGGAATGACTTAAGTGATAGCGGTCTTTCACTTTTAAATTTCCCTCCCATCATCGAAACATTAGAGGTCCTAAAATTATATTCATGGCAGGATTATTTTCTTACTGTTTGTGTAATCCGCTGTATTGTTGCAAATCAATGAATATATATGAAGACTTCATGTGTGATTCCTTGTTAGAAGTAAGAGTCTTTAAAATATATTTTACAAGTATAGTCAGGAAAATATATACCGTTTATAACCGTTCAATGACCATGACATGCGAACACGAATTGAGGACAGTCTGTCAGTCGGATACTTCGTTTGTCTTAACGGTCTGGGGTTTCAAGGACGAAATGCCAAGGAATTTTGAAAGGCTTGCGGATGATCAAAATCACTGTCGAAGTTTCCTCATTCCGCAACTCAGAGCTTCGTAAAGGACGCCATGGCGTTAACACCGCTTTCTGCCGGAGGTTGGCGTTTTTTCTGTCTTGCTGAACGGCCCTATAAAAGTTCACCCTGTGGGACATAATCAGCAATCACTTACACCACTGCTCTCTCCTCCTCGATGCATTGCGAGAAAGTTAAGTACGGCTCATTCCTCCTTGATTATGATATTCGTGTATTAACCCAGTTTGGAAAAAGACCCTCCAGAAACAATTCCCTAAAGTCGTCTTACCACGTCACAGCAACAAAACGACGAACGGCGAAAGACAAAGGTTGAAAGACAACGACAACCACCGATTGGCATTGGTATAGTTATCGGCCGCTGTGAGATAGCGGCATTGAATTTCTAACTGCAGGAATTGCGTATTGTAAGAGACCCCTTTTTTTCTCCGACACCTTTGCGCTAAAGGAAAAAAAAAATCCATGCCCTCATTTAATTTCTAAGAGCCATTGGATTATTACTCAGGAGATTATTGCGAATAGAACATTTAGCACTCACTAGGACAGTAGGTTTTTGGGTACTAATCCCTAAGGGTAAATAATCGACTCCATCAGAATTATCTGTTGGCCGGTTTTTTCATTGTTCCCCTTGTACTCATTGAGCTAGGCGGTTTCATTTCTTTACAAATCAGTCAAAGAACAATTATAAGAGGTCGGGCGATTAATAGGTATACCTGAATAATCAGTAGTACTAAGATTTG
>CAJPEV010000034.1:0-36611 GCA_905338385.1 Darwinula stevensoni
CTAGTGAACGAAAGCGTATTTGTGAGGCTCGATCGGTGTGACCCATAACCCATAACTTTAATTTAAACCTTGGTTTTCTAAGGGGTGTGGCACCTGGCCGACGGAGTTTAGTGGCCCTGTGCCTGATATTATCATAAGAGGACGCTCGATTGGTCAATATGGTTAGAAATGGGGATCATATGGGTGCAAAGGAATCATTTGGGGGTGACTGCACCCCCCCTTCTTTTTTTTTGCACCACTGCTGCTTACCCAATTTTTTTACCCACGAGCCGCCACTGCATCCGACACAGGGCCACTAAACTCCGTCGGCCAGGTGCCACACCCCTTAGAAAACCAAGGTTTAAATTAAAGTTATGGGTTATGGGTCACACCGATCGAGCCTCACAAATACGCTTTCGTTCACTAGTAAAGTACATGCCTTGACTTGAACATGTCTTCAAGTCAATCGGTTTAAAAAGAAAAGAAGATATATATGATTTTTATTGAATATCCTTTTTGTAATTTTACGTTTGTATTAAGACAACTCCACCATGTCAGATACTCATGAGATATTTTCTTTTGTCTTGTTTGCTGGGATAGAATTTGGGCCAGGCGCAATTTCAGCCGCCTTCTTATCTGCCATAAATCGAGCATTTTTCTTGATCGAAATGTATTCTGGGCGATTGGCTAACCATTCAATGAACCCTGATGGAGTACACAAAAAAATCCTAACGGTAGACATAAAACACAAGAGATTATCTGCTGCAAAATAAACCATTGAATCGAGGCTGATTTAATGTTGACACTTCCACCGTGAATAGCGCAGTATTGAATCAATGTTTAGTCAATGTGGATGCATAAACGGTGACGGTCGTCGCGTTGAGTCAATGTTGATTCAACATAGAAGTATAAACCCTCAACAGTGGTACATTCAATCCACACCAAGTCAACGTTGAGTCAATGTTGGGTGCTACCTGGGATGAAGACTTGCAGGACCCAGGGGCTATGGTGCAGAAGAAAATTATGCAGTAGTCTTATAGATTTGGACTCAAGACGCACGAGCGTTCAGGTCTAGCCATGCCTCGTTCGACTCAAACCGATCGTCTCGCATTCTAGCCCTAACCACTACTTCCGCAATATTTCAGTTGTGATATTTTAATTATATTTTAATAGGCATTTCAAGCAGCAGAAAAACACGAAAATAACGAGATATCAAGCAATTTGGTGGTCTTCGAGGGAAGCGAGAGGTAGCCCTCTTGTCGTCTCGCCTCACTATGTCAAGCTGAAACTTGTTCGAGTTTTACATTAACTGAGGGTGGCATCAATTATTGCTTCTGAAACAATAATGGATGTCACCCACAGTTTCACTTCAGAAAGTGGAAATGCCTTCCATTTCGGCGTCATTTTGGAGGCTAGAGATTGACTCTTCTCCCTTCTGGGGGTGGCGGCGTGGGAGTCTCTTTGCACAGGGCGCCGAAATAACTAGGGCACTCCCTGGGGCCAAGGGCCTCTTGCTTTCGATACTGTACAACGTATCGTATCATAGCTTACTGCACTCCCTACTCTTTCCCACCAGGTGTCTCCTTCGCATGGTGCTGTAACATGGCAGCGCACAATCCAATAGGGCACGCAGCATGTTCGTCGTGTTCTTTTTCCGTTATGAAAAACAGCTTCCAGTTATTGATTTATCGCATGTCGAGTTGGGGAAGTACAGGGCAAGGAGATGATTGGATTAATAGTCGAAAATGGTTCCTGTAGACTAGGCCGTAATGTTAGGCTTATCTAAGACTCCGCTTACTTTTGGGGGTACAAGTCTTGACTTACATAGGCTGGGGTGTTCGAATAACCGTTACCAGATAGTAATCACGACCACATAAACAGACCTATTTTTTCAGACTGAAACCAACTACCCCATCAAATGGAAAGAGAAAACAGAAAGGGGTAACTTTTTTCATGTCTTAGTTACACTTTGATAGGAACGACCTCCTTCACATCATGCCAAGATTGAAAATGTTCAGGAAGGAGGCAGGTTCTGTCTGCACACTTAGCAGATGAAAGTAATCACTATTATCATATACTTGAAATGCCAATTTATCAAATGGATGATCCTCGAAGGATTGAATAGACAGAATTATGTTTCATTGATGATTAAAGTCTTTTTGGTGAATGTTAATTTCCTTCAAAAGGTCGAAATGCAGGAAAAAGTAAAACCAATTTTGCATCAAGGACACATTCTGATTGATTCTCTGTGTGCCTTAGGCTACATAAAAAATATATACTTTGGAATCTCATATTTCATAACACAGTCCAGGAAATACAGTGAAAACTCGTTAACTCGAAATATTAGGGACTGGGCAAATCATTTCGAGTTATCCGAAGTTCGAGTTATCAGGAATCGCCCCCCCCCCCCCCCCTCACCCCTTGACTATTGCCTTGACATAAGTTTAGGATTTTTGCATTCAAAAATTGTAAATGGTTTAAGAATACCCCCCCCCCCCCCCCCCCCAAAAAAAAAAAAAACTCGTTAAGGGACATAGGGGACAGAATGGCTTGGAGTGAGAGCGATAGATTGACAGAGCGAATGTTGGAGGCTTTTTTTATAGCCTAAGCTTTTCGGTTTTAATTCTCAGGTTTAATCCTCTCCACAGGCGTCTGTGTGGGAGGAGGGAGAAGCAGAAAAAAAAGAAAAAAAAGAGCATCCTCCCGAAAGGGTTTCTTGTCATTCATTCGATTCAAAAATCGAAAAGTCTCACGAGAAAAATTTTTCCCTCCTTCTCACCCTGAATTCGAGTTAATAGTGAGAAAATCGTTATAGGGAGTGAAAATTTCATTCGAGATAAGCGAATTCGAGTTAAATGGAGCTTTTAACATGGTGTCCTACGGGGTTCCGCCAGGACCAAGCATTGAACTTCGAGATAAGCAGAATTTCGACTTATCAGGATTTGAGTTAACAAGTTTTCACTGTACATGACTTCATATCTGAAAGTCTAGGATATTTTGCATACATTTTGGATGGAAAAATGATAAGAAAGCCTTTTCAAGAGAGAAAAAATCTATACCCATTGGCACATGGGATTTAGAGAACTCTCTTGTTCCTGTCAATCTCTAGTTTTTTCCCCCTTGAATTTAGCCTGTATCCAACTTAGGAATAACATGCTGTTATCCACTGGTTTTTTTTTTTTCTGGAGCTGTTATAAGAAGACAGAGAATTACATATGTTTTCTGAACAATGACAATTTATATTATACAGGATGAAATGAAACCTTCTACCAGAAATGATTCAATGGTGCAATGCATAGTAGTGCTACTTCAATTAATAACCAGAGCACAGCTGAGCCGGAGCATGCAGCTATACAGCCAAAATGATTAAATAAAACATATTTATTCACCCCTGTAAGCTTGCAGTGACAAACCTTTCAATTCCTAGACATTTCTATGAATGAACTCTTTGGTGTCTGGTCATGTTCATTTAACTCTCCTTCAACGTAATGCTTACTTATCAGCATATGTTTTGATATTCTGATATCAACTGGAAAAGCTCAGGTAGATTATAAACTTTTTCAGATAGATAGGTGCTTCTTTCTGTATACATTATTATAATCCATCAAATTATTTCTCTAATTCTCATTTCCACTCTTCAATGGAAAGTGTATGGTGGAAAAATCACTTCTTTAAGGTGCAGTTCCTTAAAGAAGTGATTCTTCATTGCTTTAACTGAGTTCAGTCAGTTAAGAAAACAAAAAAATACAAAAGGTAAGTATAATATATATATTCTTGCTTTAAATTCATGCTTGTAAATGGTTTAAGAATCCTTGAAGCTGATTTTACTGCTAGAATATTGAGCTGTTGATAATGATCATAAAATGGCTTTAATTGCAGGCCACAGTGTTGAATGCTTTTCTGCTTCCTGTTTCTACATCCAGTCTTGGCTCTCTCTTAGGACCCCCAACCTTTTTGTCCCTTTGGAGCAGGTTTTTGGAAGGAATCAAGAAGGGAGAAGAGAGGACATAAGCAGAGCCAAGGAATCCAAGTTGGGAATGAAAGAAATTACAATAAAACACTGATTCACATAATTCCTTGGAGCCAGGATTCTCAAGGATACCTAGAGGAAGTGTGAAGCACAGGCAATAAAATATGAAGAAACTTTTGAACTGGTGTTTACTGTGAACCATGAAGAAAAGCTCAATGTTTCAGGGACTGGAGTTCCCTGCAACAGGAGCAAAAAAAGAAAAACCAGGATATAGAGAAGAAGTTTAGGGTGAATGAAAAGTATTATTCTTCTGTTAATGACTGACACTCTTTATTGTGAAACTCCTTCAGCAGGTGATCAACAGACCTATTTGGAATGAAGAAGATAGGACATTTAAGAGACAAAAGCAGTCAGTTATCTAAGTTAAATTAATTACTGCCCTAACATGGCAACACAAAAGTCAAGTGGCATGGCTCCAGAAAAATGAGCATGGTGCATTTGCAAGTCTGATATCCATATATTGGGGCAAGTGAGGATGAAATTTAGTCAGCATTGTCATTGCCAAAAAAAAATCATTGGACAGGAAAGGTAATGATTCTTTTCAAATTGTGTCACTGACCTCCTTTTGTCATGACAGGGTTGTACAGAAAATAATTTTGGTTCTTAACTCTTTCTAAGAAGCATCACCATTGCCCTGCATTGTCAAGTCTTTGGGATATTCTCTAGTGTACAGATCACAGATCCATAATGATCCAGCCCCAGTATGAGTGTTTGAGCTGTCACATGGTGCCATTTGATGTGGCACTTCCAATGTAAACCTACAAACATGACCAACTCCAGGCTATCAAAGAAGCTCTGGTGTGTGCTCCTCCTTGGTCTTCCATGTCTGGGATTCTTCCTCTATGGTCGAAACATGTCCCCTGCTGCTCGCTTGCATTCCCACATGATCAGATTCCCCACTATCCTCAAATTCAGACCACAGTTAACTCCAGTCAGTGAAAAGAGGAACAAAAGTGCTACCTCTTATGAGTGGACCCAGTGGAATGTGTCTCTGCAAAAGGTTGAAATGCTTCACCAGGTACTCAACCCACCCAAGAAGATACAACGCAGGAAATACCCTGGAATGCTTGAGAATCTCCACAAGAAAAGCCTAGCTTCGATGAACAATTCCTTGAGTCAAAGACTGAATGCTTTCAAGAGCAACAGTGCATCACTGAATACCACAATGAATGTGAATTCATCATCGGGCTCCAATGACACGGTGGAAGAGGAGTTTCCTATTGTGATCGAACCATTGCCTGGCATTTGGAGGAATCTATCAGGCCCTCCTTGTCCACCCATTCCTCCAAATCTGAGTGAGTCTGTCATGTCCCTCTAGGATGATGAAAGGCCTTTTTTTTTAAGCCTCTTGGTTTTTTTTTTCTTTTCCATTGAGTCAAAAGATTCATGAAGTGGGCCCTGTTCTCTGGAAGTACATTACTTGCATAAGGCAGCTGGAAAAATATCATCAAAGCATATTCTCTTGCCTATCTCAGGTTGGGCTTCCAATAAATTTTGAGTCATCATTTTGCCTTTGTCTTTGTTACCAGGCGTGGGGGAAAAAAATGCTCTGCTGTTGAAATTTCTATGTATAAAAATCAGTCAGAGGTACAACTATATATGTAACAACATGCATGCATCTACATGTTGCCCAGATATTTGAAGAAAAAAAACAATCCCTATGCTGGTTTAGCTGCACAAGCACTTGGAAGTTTGTGAGTTTAATATTTGGAAAGCCCTGTGAGTCTTACAGGGATTTCCTAGGAAGTCTAAGGAGACTCACTGAAGATATACGATGCAACTTAATAATGCAACTTGATCCTTACAACTGGATAACAACATTCACTGATAACTTCCTTTGAAGAATAGCTTTTTTTAAATATTAAATCAGGGCATGCTTATTTCCAGAGGAAATGCTTCAATATCACTCTGTCTGCCTCCTTGAACACCATGATTACAATTGACGCAATAGATTAACTGACATGAAAGTGATCTAGTGCAAGGCCGTATTTAGGGGGGGGTTCATGGGGTTCAAACCCCCCCCAAAATATCTTCCTTAAATTCTTGCCATACCGTCTATCTTTAATAGCTTTTGACTTATTAAACACTGCAACTTACAGGAAAATCCAGATATGTCAAAAAGACTTACAATGACAAGTATAAAAAAAATAGCCACAGTGTGTACACCAGACCTCATCCTGCCCCGAAATGAAATCCTAGATATGGCCCTGATCTAGTGGACTGGCTTCCTTTCTAAGAGAGATTAACTATGGGTTGGGATTTAAAAATATTTTACTCACTATCTTGAAAGTGCTTCTGTGGCTATGCCAGATGTATAAAATTTCTGAAAAAACTTTTTGGATGACATGTAGGTGCATATATCCTGGAAAATGCATGACTGATTATCTATGATATAAAGCCATGTGATTTGAATATTCCAACATCGACAGTATCGGATATAAAGAAGTGTTGCAGTAAACTCGAACAGGATGCTGTCCCTCACTTTGAAGATGCATGAATTGAAGCAAAAGAATACTTAAACTAATGTACTAAATAAGGTACCCTCAGGGGTCTGAATTTTGAAATGCCACCTAGCCTATGACCATCCCTGGACCAAATGAGGAAGCCATGCAAAGTTTGGTTAGACTGGGATCAGATGTCTGGCTGTGTATAAGGGACAGACAGACAAACGCTTTGAAGTATAGTATTGATAGATATTTATTTATTTAATTAATTATTTCTAATAAAAAATTATATAAAATATATATATATTTTTCCTCTATAGAGGGAGAGCTTCATGTTCAGCTGAAGGCTCCCTCATGGGACACATTGAACAAGATGCACCCTGAGCTGGAAGTTGGAGGACGGTATCATCCAAGGGAATGTGTCACATCAAATCATGTGGCCATCATCATCCCATATCGAGATAGGGATGAGCACCTGCAAATCCTACTTCAGCATCTCCATCCCATGCTACAGTGCCAACAATTGGACTATGGGATCTATGTTGTTGAACAGATGGGTATGACCCATTCATTCCATCATGTCTGAAGTTGAGAGCAACCATGGCCTGCTTGTTTAATATTCTGTGATAGCCCCTTGAATGATGTGAAAAGTCTTCCTGAAGTCTTAAGTTTCTACCATTGATAAAGTCTCATTTTACATTTTTTCCTGTCTTAAATTGGACTGCTCTCTGCAATTTTACTAATGACTTTCCTATTGTTGTTTGTATATATATATATTTTTTAACTTTTTCATCAAAAAGGAAATTCAATGTGCTGTTGTAGGAAAGCTTGTATGTAAGTGTGGTGCTCTCATTGACACCTGTGGAAATACTACTGCTTCATCCTTCAAAAAATGTATATCACTACTCAGACTCAGTCAGTTGAACATCCATTTGGTTTCAGAGACATTTTTAACATCTATGAAATGAAATTGATGTTTAAATTTTTAACACTTTAATGAAAAATCTACGTGCATTTATAAAATCGAAGAAGAGCATAGAGTGGAGTGCACGAACCTTCTCTTCTTTACCCCAACCACCATCCATTCCCAAGCACGCAGTCTCCAAACGTTTTCTTCTATTATCCTCTTCCCATTCTTTCTTCAAATCCTCCATTACATCATATTCACCATAAATGACAATACTCTAAAAGGAGGCTTGTTAATGGATTTTCAGGATTACACAAATTATTTCTTCATTAGTTTAATTACTAGAAACTTTTGTTTCTATATATTTTTTCAGATAGTGTAAGGTTCTTAATTGATATGTATTTTGATATTATTAGTACCAGTACTGAGTTGCATCCAGTGAATATACAGCTCCCAGATATCAAATACACCAAAGCTTTACTTCTCCTATTTCTAAGAATTTCAAAGGATAAGCTTGACTCAGGAAGCCACAAAGGAATGAACATTTCCCTGGTCAATAGCAAGTTGCTTTCTTTTTCAGACACTCGTCTATTCAACCGTGCCATGCTATTCAATGTTGGCTTCCATGAGGCTTCCCTTTTATACCCATATGACTGCTTTATCTTCCATGATGTGGACCTCATTCCTGAAGATGATCGGAACCTCTACACATGCACTACTGAACCTCGGCACATGTCTGTCTCCATCAAATCATTCAACTATAGGTGTGAATCAAAAATATTCCTTCCTTTCAACGTTTTTGCATGTATTTAGGCTTAGCTTGGGAAGGGTATGGTCAGTGATGTTGACCTGTAGAAGTATGGAAAATACAGGGTATCCCAAAAGTCATGCAACCCAGAACCTAAAAATATATTATAAATGAATGAGGGAAGGTACAGTGACAAGGCTAGTCTTGTTTGGAAGCTGTAGAGATGACATAGAAATTACAGTCACATATAAACACTCAATCCATCCCAGATGATGTTACAGGAGGCGCTAAAAGTGTCCACCATATTGTCAGCACACTGCAAGTAGGGAAGGTCCCTCAGATTGTCGTACACATTTTTCTTCCAAACAAGACTAGCCTTGTCACTGTACCTTCCCTCTTTCATTTATAATACATTTTTAGGTTCAAGGTTGTGTGACTTTTGGGACACTCTATATATAAGTTAGGGATTGATGTGTTGCACTACACCCCCCATTGCAGTGATTGATTGCAGACAATTATTTTTTTTAAGTTGCTAGAAGTATGGGAACAAGATTCCTAAATGCTCTTGAACAGCTCATAGGAGTGGCACCTATCAGCTGTTCAAGAGCATACCATGTATTCTTTTCACTGAATTTGGACCAATTGAGAAGGGAAAAGAAGGAAAGGAGAGGGGGAGGGGGGAAAAATGGAGAAACAGAAGGAGCACAAGATTAAAACTAAGAATGCTGAATGGGAAAGGGATATGGATTATAGGGTGATGGGGTATTGGGACATGGGCCATGGCATATTTTTTTGGGGGGAGGGGGGGGCAGCAACCCCACCTGGTGATAATGGAGATAATATTTTTATCCCTTGATATTGCTTGGGTGGGGTGGGCCCACTGTTGCCTGCCCCCTCTGTCTCTTCCACCAAAATACACCACTGAACAGGGGAGATGCCTGGTCCTAATGACATCAAAAAGATGACCCCCTGCATGGTGGGAAGGGAAAGGGTAAAATATCTGGTATATAGGATATGGCACAAAACAAAAACAAAAAAAGATTTAAGACTTTGCTCTATATATCTCTGCTCCCACTAAAGCTATTTCCACAAAACTTTCCTTGCCTATGATTGGAGATGGTTCCAATTGCATCAGAATGTATTGTGCCAAGGCAAGGTTATGAGCAATTACTGTAAAGAAGTGGGTCATTCCATCTCAAATCAACCAGAGGCTGGAGCATAACCCCCTCCAATATTGGCAAAAAAAAATTTTATGTGGTACCCCTCATGGCCTAAAGTATGAATGAAAAATTTTGGCCTTAAAAACAACTTGTGATTTGTGATTTTTGCCTATTTCAAGCCATCACATCTCCTTAAGCAGAATTGGTTGGGACAAAAATGGGACACACACCATTAGATCTTTTCCTGCTGATTCCAAAAACATACATGATGATAGGGTTTTATGAAGATGTTGACATTTTGCAAATTAATGAATATGCCAAAATTTGGCAAATATGCTTTATTTCATTCAGTATTGTCTTGAGGAAAAAAGTATATGAAATAACTTTGAAAGTCTAACCTTTTTAAAGAACAATGGTGTTTCCTGTGTTCATTTAGGCCAGAAAGTTTTCAGCCCACATGAGCATGAAGAGGTGCCCCTTTTTCGAAATTTCACAAAATTTAACAAATTATTGTGCCAAAACAGCGCCATACCCAAAGCCAAAATTTTGCATTCTTACTTTGGGCCATGAGGGGTACCACATAAAATTTTTTGGCAATATCAGAGGGGGTCATGCTCTGGCCTCTGGCTGATTTGAGATGGAATGAACCAAGTTGGATACTGAAAATAGACAAGAGCTCATGCTAGAGGAGTGGAGTGCCTTCACCATGTGGTTGCATATCATTCAGGCCACATCAAATCTCTGTTTCATTGAGAGTTATTCTTTGAGCTTGCCTTTTCCTGCAAATGGTTGTAACAGGTAATTTTTTCTGATGAATGTTAAGGGAATCAATAAGCATGAATACAGAGAAATTCCTCAATATTTTTAAATTCAGTTTTTCCTTGGTTTACTTTAGAGAATGAGGCAGAATGGAAAACTAGAGTGTCCATGTTGCCTGTCTCACTGAGCAACCACATACAAGGTCAGGAATGTCTTACTATATATGTACTTCTTTTTAAATCTGATATGCCCAAAGGCTTCCATATCATGACCTGTTTGGAGGGGTGTCGGCTCTCTCCCGGGAGCAGTTCCAAGCTATCAATGGCTTCAGCAACAGTTACTGGGGCTGGGGTGGGGAGGATGATGACATCTCCTATCGTCTCCGTACCCGTGGTTATTACCTTGCTCGCTATCCATCCAACATTGCCCGCTACATCATGCTCAGTCATCCAAAGAGCAAAGGCAACCCTAAGAGGTCAGTGGTAAAGAGAGTTGGTCTGCTTCAGGTGCATGAGAAATGGCACTACCCATTTGATAAGGCTTACAGTACAGGGTGTTCCTATTTAAACGCAACATAGGAGATTTTTGCCGCCTGTTTGTGTAGTTCAGCACGTGCCTTATGGCTCACTGGGTTGCATATCTGGAAGGATGAGACCTATCACTCTGGCGTGTTTCCTGGCAGATAGGCAACCAGGTGGACCTTATAGTGTTTGCCGATCTCCACCTACAGGCAGGAAAATATTCCCTATGTTGCACTTAAATACAAACACCCTGTATATCTTTGCAGTATGCAGGTATTGGCAGTCAAGGAATTCCAGTGTCTTGCCTATGAATTAAAATTTATATAAAAAATAAGTTTTCACCAGCATTAGACTGCAAGTAATTGCAGGTGTAAAGCATTTCAAGATGTTCATCAAGAATCTTCAACTGTAAGGTTTTTATAGGTTCAGGTTTCGAAGATCAGCTTTGCTTTCTTCTGGTGGGAACCTTTTTTTTTTTTCTTTCTTCAAATAGAATATTCTGGTTCTTGAAGATTCTAAGTTTCTGCTGTCCAATTACATTTGGCAACACAAAAGGATATGTTTATTCAGTTTAACCATGGGTTTGCCGAATGCATTTTCAAGGACCCTAACCTAACCATGGACTTACCCTAAACTTCTTCACTTGGACATATGAATGCAACTCTTCATTATTCACAAAAACACAGTATTTTCCCCCCATTGATTCTTCTATGCAGGAACCAACTGCTCAAGACAAGCCGGAAGCGGATGTCAACAGATGGATTGAACAGTCTTAAGTATCAGCGCGAAGATCTGGTGTTCAGGCGACTTTATACGCTCATTCAAGTCAGACTTTCCTGATTGTCCCCTTTCTTGATCTAGTCTCTCTGCTGTGATATTCCTCACTCATTCAGACACTCCTCACCTAGCAACACAAATCTCCAATCATATCACCAATAGTTCTTTTTGTAAGCATAATAGATTCAACATTTATCAATGATATCATTTCATGATGGGTGTTAAGCAGTGTTGAATCTAGCTTCTAGTCCAGGTGGCATTCAGATGCATTTGTTCATTTGAAGTTACCATGACTTCCTTTTCATATGGTGCTTCCATTTCTGCAATGTTGTGTATGTGACTCTCAGAAAACAAATTGTTTCATTTATGTGCAATAAAAATATCTTGCAATTTGAAAGAAGAAATAAGCTTCCCAGATAGGAACATTTGCTTATTGCATTTATATATTTTTGGTTGTGTCCAGTGTTCAAATCCATGAGAAGCAGAAGTTCCTGTATACATGGTCATCACTGCTTTTCATTGCTGAAATCACTGAGTAATCTCCCAGATTATACTTGTCAGGCATGAGTGTCCTAATTGTGATTCCTGAGATCTGTGTACCCTCTGTGCCAATTAAAGGAGTTCTCCTGTTGATTACACAGTAGATTTATTCCGTTGACAGCTTGTTGGTAAGATCACTGAGATTTTTATGCATGAAAAATCATACTTGAAAGTGAAGAATCCACACACTACTTCCATCTTTCTCATCCACTCATGATGTTGTCTTAATACAATCAGCCTTCACCTTTAGATCTGAAATAAGAAACCAAATTCATGGAATGAGATTTTGAAACCCATGAACTTTAATTAGTTTGTGCTGTCAAACTTACATTTTCAATTTCACCCTCGCCCTCACTATAGCCTTCCTCGAAAGTGATATCTTCATCCAGACCTTCTTCCACGAAGATGTTCTCGTTGATTTTTGCTGAAATGGGAATGAATGCACTTTTGAAAAAGGTACAGGAATGAAATGATGGGCATCCATCCAGACACTTGAGAAAAAATTAGAAGTATCCCAACCCTATCTAAGGCTGCCATACCAGCAGTTTTTGAAACATTGATGCATCACCAAGATATATAATAGAAAATACAAAGTGAAGCAAAAAGAAAAAGGCTGCTCTTTGAAACTCTGTGGTGTTTTACAAAACAGTAAACTTGAAAGTATTTACTTCTATGTACTTTTTCATCCATTTATCACATGAGCAATTTTACAAAAGCAAATTGAATTTGTGAGTCCACATTGATGCTGACCTTCAGAGCTGTGACAGTGTCCAGGAATGACAATTTCTTTAAAGGCTTTTTTCTTCAGTTCTCCAAAATCCCCAGAACAGATATATCCCCTAACCACCTCCTGTCTTCTCCAATGTCTCTAGCAATTTGTAGCTGAGACTTACATCCTGAGAATATCATCTTAAACAGTCTTCTTCAACATGAACACAGTTTTCTTCAGTTTCAGCTAATTTTGACCTACTTCTTCAGTTTCTCACACCTTGCAAATCAATATTTTCAGTGAAAAACAAATTTTTCCCATTCCTTATTCTTGCATAACATCATCCTTTCATAGAGACTAAGAGTGGATTTTTGAACAGAGAACTATACAATAATGCAACTTTATTTTCAGAGAATATAATGTATTTTTCCTGAAAATGAAGCTGCATTATCAGATAGTGCTATGTTCAAACACCCATCCTTATATTTTCATGGGCATTCATATATTTTTTCTGGCCTGAAATTGGGAACACTGTGCATTCTAACTACCCTCCTACTAATACTGAGCCTTGTGTAAAAACAAAATTCAAGTTGCATTTACAAAATTGATTGCTCTGGTGGTAAAATGGACAAGAATTTTAATGTCTGGAGGATGTATAAAAGTCACCACAAATAGAAAACTTTTTGCTGTGCTACTTCCTTTCAGAAAGCCAGAGTTTCAAAAAGTACCACTTTTATTTACACCTTTTCTAGTATTTTTAATGAGTACTGGAGACAAAGAAGTTCTGAAATTGATTCTGAGGACATCAAGTCTAGTACAGAATCTTACATGGTCAGCAGTCTCTTCTGCACCATGCTGCTGTCTTAGAGACAGGTGACAAGATAAAAATAAGCCACCCTTAAGGAGTAGTTTTTTTTTTCTTCCTTTATTCTTCCATATGGCCAGCACTGGTTTCTGGTCCTTCCCTGTTTGATCCATGGAGGGGAGAGTAATTGTGATGTATGATGCATGGTAAGCATCCTGATTTCTCTCCATGGATCAAACACCCTAGCAACTTGTTGAAATTGCCTCCAGAGATGATCTCAGCCTGGCATTGCCTTGAAGTTGGACACTCAACAACAGTCCTATGGTGAAGTAGCTTGAGGCGCAGAGAAAAAAGAAACCGACACCTTCAACAATGCTGCCCTCTTCCCCAATCCTGGCATTTAGCAAGTTTTCTCCACATTGCCTCCTCTAGCAATCTTGAAACTTACCTTGATTTTTCTGCACATCTTCATGAGTTCTGCCTCTTTTCACCAGTAAAAATATTCTTGATAATGGGTTTGGGCAATTAGTATGATCCCACAGCAGCTACTTAAATTAATTATTTTGCATTAAATGAAAATTAATTAATTGTTTTCTCCATTAATATTCATCCCACACACTTGAAACTCTAACTGATTTCATAGTTTGCTAGTATGAGGTTATGTGCCAAATTTCATCAAGGTTACCAATTTCTTATTGGTTGTGCTTTGTTTTTGGCCGATGAGTATATTAAACAGGGAAGAATCATGCTTCTTTTATTTTTTTCCCTGAAAAGTAACACATCTTGCATTCTGCTGCCGGGAAAGAGTATAAATCCAGTGTATGGACTTATGGAATTACAGTAGTAGCTTATTCAAGGTGGTATGAATGATCAGAGAAGGCTGAAAATTTGTTCACATTTTCTTTCATCCTTTTTGATAATTTCAAGGGTCAACAATTGGTTTTAGGTGCATTAATATTTTTAATAACTTTTACATGATAAATGTTCAGCCTAAAATTATTCCATTTCAAATTGGCAAAAGTTGAAAACTGAGTGGTTATGCAATTTTCCTCATTAATTAAAGCATTTATTTGATATACATTTATTGATCTGCTAGGATCAGCTCATTTCATGCTATAAATTTCAAGAAAAACTTCCTATGAAGTATCCACAAAAGTAAAACTAACCACATCAATTCAATGAAGCTGTCAAAGCATTTTTAGTTGACTATGAAAAAGGATTTTCTTCTCCATAAAATTGAAGCCTTGTTCCATCAATGGGACACATATTAATGTCAAAGGACATATTGCTGAAAAATAAATTTTGTTTAATTTGTCCCTCTGATTTTATAACATTCCCTTATATCTCAGGGCAAAAACTCTTCGTACATTACAGAATGTAAAATAAATTATCATGGGCAAAAAGACAGGTGCTTAATGTAGAGAACAGACCTGTCTCAGGAATCTCTCCATAGGCCTTCAGATTGCGAGCCTCATCTGGATTGTATTTTAGAATGACATCAGCCTTGGCATCTTGATAATCCCGCAATCCCACCAGGATGATGTCACCTTGGTTGATCCACACCTACCAGAAAAACAAAAACAATTCCAGAGTCACCCTCAGCACCTCAAACCTTAGCAAGCAGAAGAGGACAAGAATAGAAGACGTGCCTTCTTGCGCAGTTTCCCACGGATGTGGCAGAGTCGCTTATTGCCATCAAAGCACATGGCCTCTAGTCGTCCATTGCCAAGCATCTTGGTCACTTGAGCATACTCTGTTGGCACAAGAATGACTAATTTGCACATGGTCCACACTAGGATCTTCAGACATAGAAAGCATGAAGCATCAATACTCAAATCATCTTAGAGCATTTTTACATTCAAAAGTATGCTAGTACTTGCAGGTACCTCGTCATTTGGTTACACATTAATGGATTGACCCTTGAACCTGAACTCTTTATCCTCTCCCATCTCAATCCCCTTGGCTAACAATTTTAGTAATTTTTCAGTAGCACAGGTCAATATTTTGGTCTGGCCCTGGTTGTGCAAAAATTGCCACAGGCTGATATTTCAGTGATAAAATATTTTCTAACTGCTGATCCCTTACAGGGCTGACAGAAGGTAGCTCTAGGAATACCGCTAAAGTGTGGTATATCTCTACTTAAACATGCATGGAACTTTTTGCTCATCCCTTGCTAGAAAGCATGGTACTAAGAGGGTTAATCTTATTGTAGTAAGTGCTGGTCCTTTTATATTGAATATCATGGATTTTGCAATGAAGAACTAAAATAATATTGGAATTTGAGCATACAAGCTCTTGATCTCTTTTTATTCAAGCCTGTGTGCACCCAAGCAGTTGTGTGATTCAGCTACATTTAATTTGTCAGCTTTGCCAACAAAATATATACCTTGCATTATCATGATGAGCTATCAGGCACAAGAGCATGTGCAATGACTCTGGAATCCCACTTACTCCTCCCTCCCATCTAAACCCCACCCCCAATTAACACTTTCGCTCACATATAACCTGCTTCCAGGTCATTTGCGTTGTTTTGCTCACTACAGTCCAGAATCTTGCAAGCTCTTCCTTTCATGTTTTGAATTTTGGCATTGCTTCTTGATAAGGAATTTAAAAATAGGCAGTTTCTTGACTTGTGTTTTATTACATCAAATATTCAAAATGAAATTTTGCACGAAGGTGAAATTACATCTTCCACATTTCTTGACATCTTGGGTGCATTATGTATAAAAAGCATATAAAAATGAGAATCCAAGAACATATGGAGATTTCTTTTGTATGTGAACTTATCAAAGACTTACAGAACTAGCTTCCATACGAGCAAACTATTTACAGAAGTTTCAGTAGGGTACTTTGTATGGTAATTTGTAGGGTACCATCACCAACATAAAGTTTGCAATTGTAAATCAATGAAACATCCTTAGAGCTCAAAAAATGAGATGTTGAGCTTTTCATCCATGATCATGAAGTCCAGATCCAATCAGCCTTAGAGTAGGAGTTTTTGGACAAACAGAATAGTATTATTGTATGCATATGCTAACAGTTATTCTTGAAAAATTCATATCTTCCCTATAGAAGCTGATCAACTTCTGGCCCATAGCATTCATATGGGACACATTAGAATTTTGAATAGCTTCTGAATAGATTCTGGATTAATAATATTGGGTGAGTCCTGCTCCCCTCCCCCCTAGAAATTCCTCATAAGCCAATTTTTAGGAAGTTCTGTCCCATAATATTTCATTTGATGCAGCAGATGGAGAATGTAGGAAACTTCCAATCATCAGAGAGCCCTAATTCCCCTTTAAAACGATTTTCTGTGAGTGCTGACTCATTTCATTCTAAGGAGTCAAAACTTTCAAATCTACCAATCAAAGAATGGTAATATGTTCTATCATTAGGGAACCCCCAATTGCCTGCATGCAAATTTTCTCTGTGAGTTCTGCCCCAAGGCAGACAGACAAATGTAGGCTATTATACAGATATACAAGAGACTGAACCACCACTTCCAGGCTTAATTTTGTCTTGAATGATAGAAAAATATCCATATGGCCATCAGACTGATCTAGACTTACCTAATAGTGTATTCAAGCCATGTGATAAAACCTAGATGTATAAACATCTATGTATAAGTAACATGGGACTCAGTGAGTTAAGATTGATTAGTCAATCAGTAAAGTCCTCTGAAAGTCAGGAAGACATGATTTTGGATTGACTCCACCCCCATGGGCTTCAAATTTTACCCTGTGCCTACCATTAAATTGTAAAATGGTAGTTCCCACTTTCAGATATGATACATTTTCCATATGAGCTTCTTATGGAAAAAAAGGCAAGTGAATTCTATGGACTCCAATGACTCTTTTGGAAAACTAGCAAGGTCACTAGGTCAAAGTTGCATTGAAATAGCAAATTTTGGAAAGCCTTGGCTCAATGATATATACAAAGATGACTGGACATTTCTTATACAAAATATAAGCTGCAATATTGCTTTCCGTGTTAAAATAATCAAATAAGCTATAGTTCTACAGAAGCACATAAGCTTAAGAGAAAAGCTCACAAGCTCTATAGAAAATCAAACGTGGACCATTTTTACTTACTTTTACTTTCTAACATGTACTGGGACAGACACTGACAAGGAAAAATGCTACTAACATATGAACACATAGTAGAGGAAAGAGGATCCCTGACGGCATTGCCATACCTCCCCACAATCACTGTTTTCCTCACTATATATTCTATTTCATGCTTTTGGGGAAGGTAATGGCAACTTTGATGCCTCTCAGGCCTGTAAATCTGGCATGTGTGTGCTAAATTAATTTCCCTTTCATTGCAACCAACATCACCTATTGTTCTTCAGTATTATCAATTTTTCACTGTCTTACATTTTTTTTGGCCCACCAGGCAGTATTGCTTTCTTTCTGCACTCATAGGTATTCTTTTACTCTGATGATCTGATGATCTACGGTGATGATCCAAATCATTGCAATAAATCCAATTCAGTCAGTTCCCATGCTTCTCCAACATTAGCAATGACTATGCACACAAGGTATTCCTTGAGGACTTCAACAGCAGTTCCAAGGGTAAAGTGTCAATCTAATTACACTGTATAATTCCGTCTCAACATATTCAATATATTCACCATTCATCAATAAGGACCTATATATACTCTTGTCTTCTTTGTCTAAGACAGATTCATCTTCCCTCCAGCCATTTCTCAACCTCTAGAAATTCCTTGGCTATCTCTTTGGCCTGGTCCACTTGAGATATGATGATGATGTGGGGCTACCCAGGCCTTGAAATTGGGTAATCACTTCCACCTATTTTCTGGTAACAATCAGGCCTGGATTCAGTTGGCATTTGTCTTTTCCTGCATCTGGATTATGACATCCATGCAGCAGAGGAGCTGAGAATAAACACATGGGTCAGAAAGATGGCCAAGAGGATGTGTCCTTGAAGAGTTTCAAATTATTTTACTGAGTGAGATCTGGTTTTCTGATGGCCAACTGCAAACTCGTAAGAATCCTCATAATGTTAGTGATGTCCATACCACTTTTCTGCCCTGTCAAACTTAGAACATCCTGGTAACTCATGAAGAAGGTGAGGTTGTTTTTTCTGCAAATCAAGAACCAGCTGAGAACCATGCTTCCCAACACTTCCAGAGCAAAGCATGTATGACCAAACTAATAAACTCCCATGAATAATTTTTGTGGACTTGAGTCAGTATCAACCAAAACAACTCAAGGTATCTATGGCAATTTCAGATCATGGATATTATTTTGAGGCAACAAGCATTGCGCAGGTTAGCCATTGCCCTCTAAAACTACAATTCTGAGCAAATTATCAAGACTTTGTCATTTCCTTTTTTATTTAGAATATTTGAGAAACATAAAATGCTAACTTGCAATATATGCAATTTTCTTAAAAAGAAAAATACTGTCCTCTTGTCCAAATTTGTTTGAGTAAGATTCAAGCATTGAGGAGAGTGCCAGCAAAGAACATCTTCAGTGTTTCCAGATGCATGCTTTCACCATGCAAATGAATTCATTTTACCTGATTCTGAACTTAAATAACTCTTCAGTAGACATAAGTTTAGGGCACTCCATGACTTTTGCTCAACACTGAACTGGGTGGTGGCATATATCAACTGATCTATAAGTCCTGATGGGATGATAGAGCTGCCACACCCAAGTAATATGTTTTGAAAACTGCTGCCATGGCAGCCCTAATATTAATTGCCTAAACTATGCATTCAAGTAATTTGCTACCTTATTCCTAATTGCGGGGCTTCTTTTAAATCAATTGGCCTATTCTCACCTTGTCCATCTTCTTTGAAGACCAATTCCCTCTTCTCAGTTTCATTTTCATTCTTACCTCGACGCCTGTTCTTTCCTCCCTTTCCTAAAAGAACAAATAACACCAAACATCAAATGTGAATTGTTCTAGGCTTTTCCAAACCTTAGCATAGGCTACAACAGTGACTTTAGTACCCTTAAACAGAGCTGTCCTCCAGATCCCTCAGAATCCACTGATTGCCACCCTATTAGTACAACCAGAGTTGATTAATATAACTAGGGTTGTCCTTTTTCTATGGCTTATATTTACAATACCTCCTCAAAGCCTCTTTAAATAAATAAAAATACAGTGTTTATCAAGTGAAAATGTGAGCAAATTTTCATTACTGAATCTGAAGGGACCAAAGGTTAGAGATACAGAATCAGTCACACAGCATTGAAAGGATAAAAGAGGTATCCTTTGCATATGAACACAGAAATGCATTCAATGTTTAATAAATAAATCTATGCTGAATCAACCACTAAGTCCCAAGCAAACACAAAACCTTTGCCATAAAAAATCTAGCACGTGAAACAAGAAGATAAGGAATGGCAAGAAACTCTTACACAGACTTTCTTTTTACATAAATTCCTAAGGAGTGCCCCACATTTAAGCATGAAAGTAAAGGGTTGTCTTTCTGCTAACTCAGGGTTACACCTGGCCATGGCTGTCTTCATATTTTTCTATAGTTCAGATGGCTTTAAAAGCCACAAGGGCCACACATGATCATCACCTGTGTTGAGCTAATAGCTCCTTTTTCTGGTACAGTATGAACTCTGCCTAGGGTTATTAAGTTCAGGCAGGCTTCATCCTTTTAACACTCTCCCCCATATTGGCCATGTCCTCATAAATTATATATACACTCCATGCATCCATGTAGTCAATAGACCCAGTTCAATTCAACCTCTACACACACAACCTCATTTTCTGCATTTCCAAGGTTCATGTCAGGAGGTACTTTCACCCCATTATGACATTCCCAGCCAAAGTTAAGTATGCACATAGAATGTAATAGGCCTACTCCTTTGAACTGTTTGACTGCCAGCCCAAAAATACCTGGCACACAAAGGGTTAAAGATAGATAATTTTGTCTTGACAGAGACATTTAACCTCATTTTTGAGCAAGTAAAAGAAAGGACAGCTAAATCGTCACTTAGAGCATTCCACAACTTTTCAATGATAAGCAGAAAGGTGGTGTTCTGCATACTTGCAGTCGTAATCTATCCCAAGTTTCAGTTTAGTCAAGCCAGAGGCAAGGCTCAGAACAGTCTTTACATTAACTAACATTAAACTCCATTCATTTTTTCAAGGTACAGTGTAGCCTACTTGAATATGACAACATCAACGTAAATGCTCTGATAGGTTATGCCTCATACATAAGTTAGTCACTCACCCTTATTCTTGGGCATGTTGTCGCTCCTTAGTGGTCACAACGGGCACAAATAGGTCAGAATATACTGGTCCTGATCTTTGCAACAGGTCTGTAGTTGCAATGGAATCTCAAGCCTTTAGAATACACGAGACGTATGCTTTCCTTCGGGTCGAATGTGGTGAGAAAATGCGAGAGTTGCCAACTCTTCATTGGGTTTCTGAAAAAAGAGCTGCATCAGGTTAAATTACTTTCTTCATGCACGAAATGTATGTAAAAGTAGGTCTATGCACTATTATTCTTATCTGTCTCGGGGAATATCCTGTCTACGCTCACTGTCAGTGTTTTTCACTTGAACTAGACAATATTTCACTTGATTTGGACACACGTCCATGGGACGTTCCTCATACATGAGTGTCGAAGTCAAGTGGAAAATTGTCTGACTCAAGTGAAAGACTGTAGTCTGAAAGTTGATCCTATTACGTCACAGGACTAGACTTCGATTTTGCACAATTTCACATGCGAGCAGCCATTGCGAACTGTTGGCAATTAATGCCTGCTCGGGTCGAGACGTCCGGTCCTGCGGTCTCTCGGTGGTCCCGCGGTATAAGAGAAATGTTTGACGGTCTACTATTATCTTTGTATGAAGACAGGGGAACACCTCTACTATCGATTCATTCAAGGACAAGTACTACGAGGTACACAAAACGCCCAAAATCTGTATTGTAGTATATTTGCTATGTTTATGCAAAGATTACGCTATGTTTAATGACACGTTCAATTTACAGTTACACAAGAGTCACTTTCAATTTGAGTCAGATTTGGCAAGGTTACGAGCGTGGGCCTTTGTTTACGTCGAAGTCGAAGATGCTTGACAAGAACGCTCATGTGGAAGCTTGCGTGATATCTCAGTGCATTCTAATTTTTTTTTCGATTAGACAATGGCCTTAATACGAATGCCAAACTTTCCACATTCAGAATTTCTTAAAATTCAAGGACAAACAGTATGGTCACAAATGTTTTCAGGAATCCGAGCCTAGTGGACCAGTCTGGCCCGTTCTGGCTTAGAGGTTGAGTTTTCATCATAACCTAACTTACTGATTACCAAGCGAACAGAATAACATTAGCACTAAAGCTTAACTATCTAACATACAATTATATAAGTAGGATGATGGAAAGAACCAGAAATCAGAATGACTCCAAAAATGGAAAATAAAGAAATTTGGTTGCAAAAAGGCAAAAAAACTATCTGGCATTCCATGAAGGTCTATTTGTCATTAGTCAAGGTTATCCAGTAGGTACTTAATGAGTTTTGCTTTGAAGTACTTTATCCATGCCTGATGTTATATGAATTTCCAATGGTATTTCATGGAAAGCCTTGCATAGCAAAGAGATAATTGATAATTTTGGATAATTTTGAATTGGCTGTAATTTAAATTCCTCTACTACTGCTCCTAGTTTGATGGTCATGAGTATTACTTATCAATTGAATAGAAAAATTTGTTGAAGTGTAATCATGTATAATTTTCCCTCTTCTCAATGGGTATTGGAATATATAAATTACAAGGCAGTGTCTATTGGCTGAGCCAGCGCAGACATCACATGAGGGACAAACTGGAAGTAAACTGACTCGTAATGTCTCCTCAGTTCATGACACCTAGATTCTCTACAAGAGAGCTTAGCTTCTAAGTTGTGGCTGAGCTGGCTTTATGAAGTGAAAAAGGATCTCTCAGGTTTGGCCTAAAATTCTTAAAAACTGCTGCATGTTCCAGAGTGGTGGCTTTCATCATGTTACAAGTACTATGTATGTTGTTTTAAGCAATTTCAACCCAAGAGTACCTATTAAGATGCAGGATTTCACAAAAAAGCCCTATCAGTGTGCAGGGAATTGAGCCTTTAATGGGTGTTAGTTGATTTCAAAACAGGTGCCCCCAGGCCAAGAAAGAATTTCCCCACTTCTCAATATGGGACATCTTAAATTAGTTTAAGTGCATGTTATCTATTTTCTATCCTGACATAATGTAAAAAGTTTTTAAATGACCATGATATCCTTTGATGATAAAGACCCATGTGAAAATTCCATGTATGACAGGGTGTATGATTCTGTATGGTCATGTATGATCATATATTTGCCATATACCACCATATATGTATTCATATATTAACAATTGTATGGTGCATAATATATTTTACCTGCATTGCAATATTATATATGATGGGTAAATGGCATCATGCCTGATATGTGGTGAATATGCATAGGCAAGTTTTATGGTTATAAGTAAAACATAGCATGAGGTCAGTGGTGTATTTTGATTGAAGAGTCAGGGGGGACAGGGCAGCAGAGTAGAGGCACCAAGCCCTGTCCCAGGGATGCCAGGGGGGGGCAGCTGCACTCCCCTGCCCCCTCCCTAGAAAATACACTACTGCATGTGGTTGTTACACATGAAGGCAATTGACCTTCAGATGCCTCTGCAACTTATTTTTAATGCACCTATTGTATTTTGCATGAAATATTAAGTACATAGCCCTTAAAGTAATTTGCCAAAAGTTTGATTTTGAACTCCCCAGCTGAAAGTCCTTGTTGGAAACAGCTATAATTTCCAGCTGAACCTCAGTTGAAAATTCAGACCTATTCCAACTGGGTAGCAGCTGGAAAGTAAAGTCAGATCCAGATTGTTCCTAATTGCAATACACTGGTAGAATGAAAATGCTTTTTTTGGTTATTCTTGCTGGAGGTCCATCTACAGAAGCAGCTGAATTTCAACTGTAAATTCAGCTGCATTTCAACTGGAGGGTCCTCTGTATAAAATTCTAATGGTAAATTTCCAGCTGTAAAACAACCTGTATCTACCATTTTTCAGCTCTTTGCCAGCTGGAAATGGTCAGAATATACAGCTTCTGTCCACCTGAAAAATTCCAGTGAGGATTTCAAACTGGGCCCTACCCTCTCTAGGTAGCATAAGTGTATCGCAGATGAAAAAGTGTGGGAGGAGGGGGGGGGGCATGGGAACTTTGGGACATTGTTATCATGCATCTTTCCTTTGTATTAATGGTTTTTTTTTTNTATATTTTCATTCTTATATGATTTTATGTGACTTATGTCAAACCCCATACATGTTTCACATATGTTCATATATGTATTGCACTATATGGTCATATATGCCCCTTATATGTTGGACTGGTTAAATATATGGCCATTTCATATATGGTCTTATATGAAATTTTCGCATGGGGAGCTATCTAGTTTTATGTTGGTAGGCTGAAAAAGATTGCTCAAAATCTTTCCTTGAGACAAAGGAAGCACCTTCCTCTAGCTTGAAAGACGCCTGTGTTCTGTGGGCTGATGAAAGCTTTATAATGTTAAGAGTGATGTTAGAGATCACTATTCTCAGCTCAGCCCTGAAGTTGGGGCCAAGCCAGCTCAGCCAATAGACACTGCCAAGTTATTTGTTGCTTCAAAGCTAAGCTTTTCTGCATTTTGAAGAGGTCTAAGGGAGGAGTTTTCCATCCAACTCAACCCAAATTGACTGATGGACTACCTTTTCCTTAATGAGGATCTCCCAATCAAACTGGAAAAGTTAGAAACCCTAGGCCTTAGGTGTTGCCATCATATTCCTAAGTTCATATCTGATCTGTTCATATAATTCTGAGTTTCAGGTGGGATATAGCAATGAGAATATTTAAATGATTTTTGAAACCCTTCAAGAAGGGAGTTGGTGTCTTGGAGTGTTCCCTGTTTTCCTCTTATCTGAGCCTGTGAGGAAGATGTTTCTGGGCAAGTTTTTCGAGGTTGTTGAATTACGGGAACATGAATTCCCATCTCTCAATGAAAATGAACTATTTATGGCACAGTATGCCCTCCTTGCTGTGCTGGGGTTCCTCTCTGTGTCATATGTGTGGAAAACATATTTGCACCTCCGGCAGGTTAGTGGCCCTTAACTGCATGCCTTATGTATAGCTTATCTTCATGTTGCACTTATGTTGTGAAACAGTTTTCAGATGGAAGCATGTTTTTTTTTATTATAGAGGAGATCACTGAGGAGAGCTGATGCTGTTCCAGTAGAACTGCAAGGAGTCATCAATCAGGAAAAATTTGATGAATCCCGAGATTTTGAGATTTCCATGTGCAACTTCCATCTTCTCAAGGAGTTCTTCCACCATCTTCTAGTCATTGTGGGTTGGGTTTTGTCTTGAGGATCGCTATCCTATAGACTGGGCCTAATGTGTTAAAATTTCAAATATGTTAAAGTTCATTATTTATTCCCAGCAGAATTACATAGGAAACCATATTAAATAACCCAATTTCCATTAGCAATTGAGGTTTTATCCTGTTTAAGTAGGGGTTTTGCATTTGGGCTGTGAAGCTTTTTTTTTTTTTAAGTTAAGACAGATTTCTTATGAGTTTAATGAAATCATGATGACATGACGATAAAAAGTCCTGTGTTGCCAGACATGCAAAATTTTGTTATTTTCTGGTTTCTTCACCCATCCCCTACTGATGCCTGTGGTGGGGACCAATACCAAGGTTCTTTTGTCAAAAGAAATGGGAGAATATTGGCACATGCCTTGTTTATCACTCTCATTTGATACTTCTCCTGTTTACATATGTTTTGATGAAAAAAAGAATGCAGTCAACTCTCATTTATCCAAACACCAGTAATCCAGAACTCCCTTTTATTTGGCCATGTGGAAAGGTCTGGGCAGAAACCCCATAGGACCTATAATAAATTTCCTCAGTTATTCCCCAGCTCCAATTTATACTGATTAATTCTCTGGTCCTTTGGGGCTTTCTTGCTAATAATCTGGACCCCTTAGCAAAAGAGATTAAATACAACAGAAAAAATTTTCTTCTGTACTTTTCCCTCACCCTGGAGTGAAAATGAAAGAAAAAACTCTCCTCCCCTTTCTTAAATTGAGAATCCTCTCTTCAGAGAGATTTCAACTCTTTGCTGTGATTCTTCATATTCTTTAGTCAGCTTCATCTGTCCTTGTCATTAGAGCCTGGAGAAGTTAGAAGTTTTGAAGTGCTTGCTTTTCACCCATGTCTAAACATAGGTGAAAAGCAAGTTGTGGTAGACCTAATACATGATTTGAATATTCCAACATCAACAGTCTTAAACATGAAGAAGTGTCACAATAAACTTGAACCTGATACTGTCTGGCCTGTTGTCCCTCATTCATGGAAATGCAAACTGCATGTTTTGCACTTGTTTCTGTGAAATGGGCTCTTCCACACAAACTTGCAGTCGTTGTTGGGGGCACATAAGATTAGAGAGCTATGCTGTCCCTGGAAAGTGCATTTTAAGCACATTTTTTGCACGAATCAAACCCAAAGAAAAATTGAGATTTATTGAAATCAACTGGTTGAAATAACAATCAGTGATTTCCATTTGCATGGGAGAAAAAAAAAATTAATAAAGGAAGTCATTTTACTGAACATGGAGAGCTCCATATTCTTCTGGGGAGAGGAAAAAAGAGAAGAAAATTAAGTTTTCAATAATCTTGACAGTCACTAGTCCCCTGAAGTCCAGATTAACTGGAGTTTGCTGTATACTGTATCTGGTGATATCCTCCCCCCCTGAAATAGGACATGAAATTGTCTTTGAGGATGTAAAAATTTCCTTCCAAGTAATTTTCCTTAAGCTCAAAATTTTTAGGGAGCCTCAACTAATGAGAGCCAATTTTTGATTAATTGAATTTGGATAACTGGAGTTGATTCGCTTCAAGGTGACTAGTTCCTGTAGACCATGGCCTAATGCTTTTTTTCTACTGGGACTAGCCTACCTGAAGTTGTCATAAACCTTTGTTGTAGCACTCAGCATGGTCAAATAAAACCTACTCTTCATTTCTGTTTTTTCAGCTAATCTTGGTGTTTGGAGGACTCCCATTCGTCTGGAAGTTGTCACATAGCATCTTCAGCTGTCTTTCAACCAAAGCTGGGTGGAAGTTGAAGACTGGGAAACTTGGGGAGGAGATTATTCTGAGTGTCTTATGCATGTTTCTCCTCAGCTGGTTCAATGCCCTCCTTTCCTTCCCGTTTGCAATCTATGAGGCTTTTGTCATCAGGGCAAGACATGGAGTAAAGAAACAGGTTGGTGACTATTGCTTGTAACTTTTTTTTCCTTTCTTTTTCTCAGCTTCCTGACAAGCAAGGAGCCCACACAGAGTAGTGTAAGACTGGGAAAATCAGGTACTGTGATGACACCTCCATGTCATATGACCCCCCTGTGGAGGTCTGCAATGAGCAGATGCCCATAACGTGCTCCCTGAAATGAATAACAGCATATGACAGGAGATCCACCTTAATTTAACAAGAAATGCTTTTTGCATTGGCGTAGAATGTGCTTCCATGCCTTGAAAGCATTTTAACCACCATTGGAACCCAGATTGAACCATTACTGCTAATCACATTTGTTGTTGTTGTTGTTTTTTTTTAAAGAAAAAGGACAGGACATACAGTGGACACTAATGACAATGGATCTATTACAGTACACAGAGAGAAAGGAGGTACCCATTTGGCACAGGCACCACATCTGAATGGCAGTCCCTTGGGCTGGAACACCCCTCAATGGTCCTATAAAATGGTCCTGCCAAAGGGGCAGTTCGTGGGTTACTTAAGTCCATGACTGGCACAAGTGATTCTTAAAGTGTACTGCATCCATATCTCCAAGAGGTGGCACACAGAATGGCATGTGTTTTCCTACACTAAGCAGACACTCCCCATGAAAGCAGGTGGGTTGCCTGTTTGTGGAGGAAGAGCCCACTGCCACCCAGACTTGATCCCTCACCTCCCAGGTTTCACTCAGAAGCCAGAATCACTCTGCCACTGAATCCTGGTTATTAATCACCTGTGCTATGCATTATGGTTGCAGGGCACATGACACAGTGGTGGTGTCATCTTAACACCTGTCTTATTTGTGTTCATTAGCATTTAGATTTACAAATTAGCCCAACATCCAATTTTCCCTATCTTATGTCACTCTGTGTATGCTCCACAGCTGCCTGAACAATGAAAACGACTTTTGGAAGTCCCCTTACAAAGGCCCTTGAAAGTAGTAATATATGCCAATCGGATAAGTGTAGCTCCTAAATTGATTCAATCCAACAAGTCTTCCTGACCTATTTCAAACTTGCATTGCAGCTATGGGGAAAATTGCATTACATAGCTGTTAATTTAATCCTGGTATTCAAACAATAGGTCCTTGGGCAATTCATCAAGGTATTATTGAAGGAATATTTCAGATGCATAAAAATTAATTATTCTCAACATTGAATCCTTTAGTGGAAGTTGGTAGCACTACTTTTACTACAAGATGCATTCTAAAAGTAAAAGCCATTGATTTACTATTCTTGGATGAGGAATCCCACAGTGCTAAGGTATGCTGATTTTCAACATAATCTCAGTTATGAAGGCCTTCCAAGTAATTGTTCATTGACTTCTATGTCTTGTCAACAAGGAAAAAGAAACAACCTGGGATACAAAAGCATGATCTCCCCTTCACCATGACAATGCTCCCTCCCATAATGTCAGGAATTTTTTTTTTTCATGTAGAGATCAAACTTCCTTATCCATTGTAATTTCCCAACCTTGTTTTTGGTGATATTTGGCTGTTTGGAACTATGAAGGATTCATTGCTTGGAAAGATGTGAGTTCAATAAGTGTTCTTCAAACTTCTTTTATCATTTGTAAAATAGAATATTTCTTGAGTCCCTTAAGTTACTTTTGCTGAATCCCTCAAGAGCTAGGTAACTTGGAGGGAGTGATCATGAGAAAGACAGTGATTATGTCAAAAAGTAATACCTTTTGCAAAACCATGTAGAACCCCATTCAAGATCAGTAAATAAATGGGTTTTACTTTTAGAACTCATACAGGTAATCATTACTGCATTACCTATTTTATTTATATATTTATTGTAATTATTTTATTTTCTGTAGACTTGGTGGCAGTTCATCAAGGAACACAAAAAGTCATTCTGGGTAGCCCAGCTCTTCATCCTTCCCATCACAGCTGGATCAGTTTGGTTTCTGGGATCTCAAGGAGAATCTGCATTTCATAATCTGTGGGTGGTGTCTGCAATCACAACACTCTTCCTTACCACCATTTTCCCAACTTGCATGGCATTATACTGCAGCAAGACAATTCCACTTGGGGAAGGTTCCCTTCGAACTGCCATTGAAGACTTTGCTTCTTCTGTTGGATTCCCACTTAAAAGCATCTCTGTCCTTCACAGTGAGAAAAGTCCATTTTCCTCATAAGCTTGCTCCTAATACTTTTAAAAGTCATTCTTGAGATTATGTGTGCTAGATTACAAGTTTACACAGGATGGCACAAAAAGACTTAGACCATTTCAAATCCTTATAAAATTCTTATTTTTCTTCTGATTCTTCTGAGGTTAAGTCTTTTAAAAAGCACAAAAGAATGCTTGGTGCAGTACACACAGACACTCGCTGGCCAGAAATGCCATTTTTATTTTAAGACTTGCTGCATTATGAAACTTCTTGGTTGTGTTGTGCACTGGTTAGTTCGTGAAATTCTTTCTGAAAATTTTTGTCTGAAATGCCTTGCAACAAGAAACGGATAAACAGTTTTTTTAATATACTTTGACTATGAGTTTTTTTTTCTTCAGTAGGTTACACCATTTCAACAAATCTGGAAAATATATATAGCGTTAGTAAAACCTCTCGAGTTGCACTTTTAAAAATAAATTTTATAATAAATTAAAATATTCTTCTGATACTTTAAAGTATCGGAAGAATAATAAAAAAGTTTGGGATTTGAGATGGTCTTAAGTTTTTGTGCACCACCCTGGGTATGAGTATTCTTTTTTCTTCAGTTATTTGCACCATTTCAGCAAATCTGAAAAGGAAAAGACAGTGTTAATAAAACTTTTTGAATTGCACTTTTAACCCTTTCAGTCCATTCCATTGGACATTGCATTTTCATTGTTTCTTTGGTAATTTCTTGGGATTCTCATGACTTTGCATCCCATATTACACTACAATGGACTCAATTATGCATGGCTCAATTCTGTTGGAAGCCTTCTCTCACCTGTCAGTTTTGTAATCTTCAGTTATGTAATTACATTTAGAATATATAATATATGGTATATGATAAATTTATACAAAATATAAAAACAAACGATAGAGCATAAAAATTTAAAGTAGAATAGGAAAAGAGCTCAAAAATGAAAAAAAGTATATCATTCTGGTGGTGGCCTTAATTTCAGGTCTGAAAGGGTGTCTCAGAAGAATCAGAAGAAAAATATGAATTTTATAAGGATTTGAAATGGCCTAAGTTTTTGTGTGCCACCCTGTATCTTGTATTGTTTAGTTTCCTTTATTAGTGCTGGAATTTTCAGTTCTGTTAGCAGTTTTTTCAATTTTTTTTTATACCAATGAGGAAAACATCTAGAGAAAATCAATTCATAATAAATCTTATTCATAAATCTGTGGCAAGATATGGCAGGATGTTGTCAGTCTAAGTTTTTGCAGATGAGTGAGCTTTAGTCACAAATTAGAAAATCTCTTTCATGCTCAGGTTCTTGCAAACAAGACAAAAATAAGGTTTTCACATATGGAGTATGGAGACGAAAGCACTTGGTACTATCAGAAGCCCTGGTTGAGGTCACTGTGACCAAGAGAACAGTGGAAGAATCCTTTCCCACAGCCAACAATACTGTCAATCAAGTTTCCAAAGCAGAAGGAGATGATAAGGATGAGAATGAGAGACCAAAGGAGAATGATGAGAAGGAAGAGAAAGAGAAGAAGAAAGAACTGAAAGTGCAAGAGATCCTGGAGGCCAAGACTGTCAGAACTCCATTTACAGAAAGTGAAGTAGTGGCTCTGGTAACACGGGAATTTGGGCATTGGCATTACAATCACAATTTCATCTGTATCATACTTACTCAGGTGACTGTTTTTTTTGAAATTTTGCATTATTCAGTGGCACATTCCCAATGAAATTCCAACTTTGCTCCTTAATGTTCATGAGGTAATATCAGATCCTTCTCATGTGCCAGTACTTGGCTGCTTCAAAAATTCTTAGCTCTATTTCCATGATTTTTTTACGCTATCCATCAGCCAGGAATGGCCATTATTGAAAGCCATCCTTCATGTGCTTCCTGTTCTAGGTGAGCCTGTTCATGGTATCTGTGCTGATTGGGTACCTATATAGCCAGCCAGTCATCTGCCATGCATTTGGATTCCCCTTTGATCATCCCATCCTTATGAGGCTCTTGGTCATCCTGGTCTTTGTCCTTGTTCCCTATCGAGAGGTCTGTTATCATCACACATGCCAAACTTAATTTTAATTACTTTCCCATATGTCAAATTAAAGGAAGAAGGGGAAGTGCTACTGCAGTAAATGCCACTTATTCCCAATCCCGATAAAGACTACTCTCAGTTATTAGCAGCTTTTTCTGGGAACCAGTTAACTTTAACCCAAACAGAATTTGGTTATTTGCAACTGCCATCCCACTTATTGACCTCTTCCTGTGTGTGAGAGCAGAGAGTGGTTTCATCAACAGCTTGAGTCAGATTGACCAACAAAGTTGCTACTGGCCAGTAACTGATTTCTGTACCCTATTCCCCAATAAAAGTCATGGTAATGCAAGCCATTTTGTGAATTTCTTGAGCAGTGAACATGGTGCTGTGTCTAAAGTTACTACTTCCCAGGTGTAGACCTGTCTTTTACTGACAAATATTATGTTCTGGAGATGCTGCATGAACCCAGTGCTAAGCAAGTGCAAGTTATTGAGAACTTTGATATGTCCCGTTTAAGTATTTCAGGCCTTTTCAAGGAGTCTTGTTGTTTGTAAAAGAATACCAGTAACATATAAATATAAAATAGATAAATATATGAAGCATTCATTATGTAAGATTTTTTGTTGTAATTTCATGTCACTCACCTGCAGTGCTGATTGTAGTATACATATACTTGAAAATGGACATTTCAATATTGACAGTTTTCAGATAACTTTTTGCCAGGAACCAAGTGGTTGGTAATAAGTAGAATCTACTATAATGATAGAAGTCATGGATGTTTTCAAGCAATATAACTCTACAACAAAGATCCCACAGACCCAGAAAGCTTTGAAAAGTCAAGGAAGTTGAAATGTGACAGGAAACAAGTCAGACAAAAGTAAAAAATTATCTGTATTTCCCCAAAAATCAGAGAACTGCAGAAATCTCATCATTGGTAGCTCATGAAGAAGTGGGCAACAGTACTTGAAAGGTAGAGACTGTCTGCAAAGAGGCATCTTTTTTTAAAGAAAGTTATGCCCAAAAGGACCCAGGATACACCTGGATGAGTCAGAGATCTTGGTTGCCAAATTTTTTTTGTAACAAAAACATGAGAACTATTTCCCTAACTTTCACATGACATCATCTGCTTCCTTTCCTTGTTTTTCAGGAAGTGTATTTTTATCATTCAAGTATTGTATAATTTATAATACATGGATTTGTGTCATTCTCCTTATAGATAATGGGCTTCCTTTGCACCTGGTCCAGACGACGATTTGAGTTTCAGGCTGATGCCTTTTGCAAGGCCCAGACCAAGGCTGAATCCCTGAAAGCAGCTTTGCTGAAGCTGAATTGTGATGACCTCAGCTTCACCGTTGATGACTGGCTTTTCTCTGCATGGCACCACTGCCAGCCCAGACTTCTTCAGCGTCTTCAGGCTCTCCAGAAGACTGAGTGAAAGCCTGTCTTCCTCGTACATGGTATCAGGGAAAGCCAGCTGTCATGGCCACTTCAGCCAAAATAATTTTTTTTTCTCTCTGAAACTAAGGAGATCTGAGATCCCTGGACAATATTGATGCCTCTCAGAAGATCAACTAAGTACAAGGGCCAGAGTACAAATGTACAGCTTTACTATGCAACCTAATGTATAGGCAGCCATGATGTGGTGCGTTTGGTCTCATGTATGTGCCAGTAAGCTTTCTTTTATAGCTTTATATCGAAAGTGAGAGCAACTTCTTCCAAAGATGATCAAATCTTGTATGTACTGACATTGTGTTCCAAACTATGATGTACAGAAGTGTAATGTAAGTTTCTTTTTCTGCTGGTTATACTGATTCTTGTGATGTATTATGGTATTCAAAAAAAGGCTTGAAACATGCATGCATGGACTGGCCTAGCATTATGTTCACTTTCATCTATCTGATTTTGTCTGCATTTCTTTGCAGTTTTTTGTCGTATTTTTTGTGTTATTTCTGTTTTGTTTTTTTTTTTGTTTTTTTCCAGGTGCAGACTACTTATTTTGTTGTGTATTTTTTAAGGATGAATTGTCTTTTTATCCACTGGTTACTAGTCGCTGCAGATCTGCTTATTTACCTCCCGGTTTTGCTCAGCTGCATTTTGCCAGAGTGATGTGTCTCTTTGAATACAATTCACTTCACTAGTGTTTCAGGCCAGGTTCTTTCCCAATAATATATAAGTCTTGGCATTTTATGGATATGGCCTATCTTTGTACTACCATGAATGAATTTTCCCCTTTGCAGAATAAACTTCTGACAACTTAGTAAATAGTCATCGGTAACATCATTTGTGCATCTGCATGCCGTTGTTGCCGAAAATTTTCATCTGATGTAAGGTAGCTGATTCTACAGGGTGGCCCAGAAGTAATAGGGCAGTTAGTGGTACAATCAGCAGTCGCTAAAATTTTTATTTGCAACCTTTATTATTAGTGATTATGAAATTAAAATAAAAAGCAATCAATAATCAAAATAAAAATAATAAAAATATAAAATTATAATTATAAAATATTGTAGTGACTGCTGATTGTACCANAAATTTTTATTTGCAACCTTTATTATTAGTGATTATGAAATTAAAATAAAAAGCAATCAATAATCAAAATAAAAATAATAAAAATATAAAATTATAATTATAAAATATTGTAGTGACTGCTGATTGTACCACTAACTGCCCTATTACTTCTGGGCCACCCTGTAGTATCGTGCAATGCAATCGATTTTCACTGAAAAAGAATTACAATATTGAATAAAATACCCAGCGATGGATCATGGCGCAGGAAAATTCCAACTAAGCATGCTTTACGCGCAGACCCCTGCAGTGACAAAACCTCTCGTCCTCGATCTGTGAGTCTCACCGACATGTCTAAAATGTCTGTCAGGAGGATGTGAGCCAGGCTACTATTGGGCTTGTGCTGTTGATCGCCTTTCTATGAATAGCCCTCACCTCTCATCAGTAGATCGGTACACTTCTACAGATAAAGTTTCAAACATGCCCTCGAAAAAAAAGGGGTCACATGGTGAGCCCCGGCGTAACAATCCTGGAATGCGGCTATTCCCTCGTGAACGTGACGACCGGCTCGAGATCCCCACTAGAAGGTAGGAATCGGAGATGCTCTTCCGCCATCGCTGTGTCCTGGCGTCGTTCTAGGTAAAATGGGCATGGGATCTCTGAGAACATCCATTCAAGGAACTGTTTTGCAACTAGCTGTACGACAGTCTCTCACGAGTGTGAGAGCCTTGGACACTCGACCATCACTTTCCGTGTAGAGTCTGGAAAACCTGCACTCTCAGGATTCTCCGCGATTCATGTCTATGCGGGAGGCTCGTAAAGGTTTCCTTGGAGTTGCAGGAGTCATTCCATGTGATATCAACACAACAATGTAACCATATACCTGACCTCTTCCAATTTTTATGAGAATTTGTGGACCCCTTGAGAAAGTAAATTTCAGTTTCCTAGGTAAAGTGGTTTTTGAAGTACTGCGATTTGAACATGACCAAAAAGAGGCGATTTCTGATCCAGTGGTCATCGCTCAATTGCCCCTAAGTTTTACAGTAATTAACGTAAATAGACTAAATTAGTGTCATTTTCAAGCTCTTTTAATGCATTTTTACATGGGTTTCATGGAGTGAGTGTGCAAGTGAAGGTCAAAGGTCAAACCTTTTGGTCTTTGACATTTATTTGCGGAGAAAAGGTCAGTTAATTTTTTTTTTCCAAATAATTAACCCGACAGTTTTATTTTTGAACGCACCAAATTTAAATTTGATTGAAAAATACGAACAATAATGTGGCAGTGAGTGATCAAGAATCTGTAGAGAATGCGCTTTGGAAGTCTTGATGCATCTGGCTCGGGCAAAAATTTGTGGATAAAACTTTCGCTTGAGGTAGTCAGAACAAAGCAGTGTTTTAAAATGTTGTAATAAACAGTTATAATTAGTGATATATAACTAATTTCTAGATTTTAAAATCGTGATGTGTCGTTTTTTCTTCCAAAAAATGTTTGACCCTTTTTCAATTTGTAGCTTCTCGTTAGTGGTTCAGACTATCACTATGCGCTTTTGAGGGCTGATTAAGACATCAAATGAGCACAAGCTTGCAAAGTTGTATCAAAATCCATCGATTCATTTCGGAGATGCAGCAGCTTATTCTAAGCCAGGTTGCGTCAGACCATTTCCGCCGGCCGCACTCAGCTCGGGCACAGCCAGCCAGAGTGGAAACACGCCGTTCCCACGTCGCAGGAGAATGCGAACCGTGCAGCGTTTGGGTTTCGATCAATGTCACGTGACTGTTCACTGACTGACAGTGCATTTCGAGCACATCATCCGAGTGTCAAATAGAGACAATTATTGACGTTATCTTGGTCGTGCACATCATGTCAATCATCCTGTATGAGGCACAATAATGAATTTGGAATAATGCGCACATACAGTTCTGGCCGCGCTCCCTTACTGCTGGTACGCTCTGAATAATCTGTATTTCAGGAACTAGCGAATTAATATCGTTATAACTTTCCATGCATGTGCTCATTTGATGTCTTAGTCAGTCCTCAAAAGCGCACAGCGATAGTCTGAACCAATTACGAATGGCTAAAAATTGAAAAAGGGTCAACATTTTTTGGAACAGAGTGTATATACTATAGGGTAAAACCACCTAAGTTCGGACACTGTGGCAAACATTGCAACAAAACAAAGCATTCGCGAGGTCGCCTTCAGAAACGGTTATTCCTAACATGAGATGAACATGTTACTGAGCGAAGGAAAAGCGGTGGCCATGACGACTTTGCACGATTCCAAGACATTGAGCTTAAGCCAATGCTATATCGCGAACAGGAGGAATTATTCAAGAAACCTTAAGGAGAGAACCTTACTTTTAAAACGTGACATTGTCGTTTTCTGTGCTCAATTCTTACTTCCCAGGAAACTAGGAGGACATGGAGGCCTGTTACGCAGAATGCATGTGCATTGATAAGATTATTGTCCTACTTTCGATGTGTCCGAACTTAGGTCAAGAAATGTTTGAGAAACTTAAGTTCGGACATCTACATCCCAGGTAGCACATAACATTGATTCAACGTTGATTTGGTGTGGATCGAATGTTTCACTGTTGAAGGTTTATACTTCTACTAGTAAATTTATGTTGAATCAAAATTGATTCAACGCGGTGACCATCACCGTTTATACACCCACATTGACTCAACATTGAATCAATGCTGCACTATTCACGGTGGAAGTGTCGACATTAAATCAGCCTCGATTCAATGGTTTCTTTTTGCAGCAAAAAATCCCTTGTTTTTTATCTTCTCTTAGGATTTTTTGTGTGTACTTCATCATGATTCGTTTAATAGTTAAGCCAATTGCCCATAATACATTACGATCACGAAAAATGCTTGATTTAGGGCAGATAAGAAGGTGGCTGAAATTACGCCTGGCCTAAAGTCTATCGCAACAAACAAAAAGAAAAAAAAAACTCTCGCGAGCATCTGACATGGTGGAATTGCCTCAATAAATGCGTAAAATTAGAAAAAAGTAGATTCAATAACATTCATATAAAGGCTTGGAAGGGGGCAATTTAAACGCATTGCCCTTCCAGTTACTTCCGCAAGTGTGCCAATTTTCCTGGCTTTGATACATCTTCTATCTATCTATCTATCTATCTATCTATATATATATATATTGATATATACATTAGCCATGTGTATATATAGTGTATATATAGTGTAGTGTATATATATATATATATATATATATATATATATATATATATATATATATATATATATATA
>CAJPEV010000034.1:38237-229585 GCA_905338385.1 Darwinula stevensoni
TTTTTTTTTTTTTTTTTTTTTTTCCCCCCCCCCCCCCCCCCCCCTCCGCTGGTGCCCGGGGCGATCGCCCGCCCCTAGAAACAGCCTTGCTTGTTTGTTTGGGAAGGGTGTGCGAGTGGTGCCCCCGCACAGGGCGCCGATTGGCTGCCGAATTATTACAAAATATGAATAAAACTATTTAAAAAATTGCAAATTATCCTGAATTTAACTAAATTAAACAGATAAATTAATAAGCAATATCTTGTTGATGCTGGGGAAGCTGGAGAGGTATGGAGAGCAGTGGCGTAGCGAGGGGGGGGCTTCAGCCCCCCCAAGTTTGGTTCAAGCCCCCCCAACTCTGGTCGAAATGCGTCTGCCCCACCCCGACGCGGCGAAGTTAGCCCCCTCAATTTTCCGCTTAGCCCCCCATTAGCCCCCCCAACTTTCCGCTTAGCCCCCCCCATTGACGAAAACCTGGCTACGCCACTGATGGAGAGAGAGGGGGGGGCGCTGGACTGCTATATCTCACACAGGGCGCCAAATATCCTCAAGGCGCTGGGCCTGGGGGCTGGAGCGTTGAGCGGGAGGAGAGGAGGGGGGGGGGGGGGATAGGGGGATTAAGGGATTATCACAAAATAGGGGCATGGCTGAGAGGTGACAGTCACATTGGGGGGGAGGGAATAGGGGAGATTGGGGTTCATTTCCTTACCAAGCGTCTCTGTCCAATAATCACACGTATCCTTCTTCGGTCTATCGCTCCCCTTCGACCGTCTGATTTCCCACATGATTTTGTAATTACCTGAGTCCCCCTATCTTTCTCGGATGTAAATGATGTAACATCATGTAACACCTGATCGTCATCCGTCGCGGAAACTAAAAATGTAATATGTGACCAGATGCCCTTGCAACACTGATGGATAATGTCGTCAGTCATTTAGGCGTACACGTGCTCGAGCCGCTTTTTCGGTTAAGTTCGTAGGCAATTGACCGCTTCCATTACTCCTGAGTTTTCATTTAAACCTAACGTTAAGCCTACTAGGGGACTACACAAGTCTATAGTTGTTGCCAGTTGCCATGATACATTACTGCCCACTGAGCAATCTTGGGAGCATCCCAAACGTGGACATCGAGAAATTCTATTTTTTTATTTATGTTAACAATGACAAAGCTGAGAGTAATGGAAATATTAAGGATAAGAGGAAACATTGCATTGATAGCTGTGTGAATGCGTGAAGAATAGGCAGCAGGTGGCACACAAAGTGATTCCCCTAGCCTTAGGTGACCAGACGTCCCGATTTAGGCGAGACAGTCCCACTTTCAGACCACATGTCCCGGTGTCCCCAGATGAAGTAAGCAGGGCGCCCAAATGTCCCACTTTTGGAAAATGTCGATGATAGAATGATACGACGGTTGAATTTCTAGCCTTGTGAGTTTCAGAACTTCTCCTAAACATATTGTTTAGGAACTAAACCAAGCGAATATCATGATTATGAATAGCATATCTTGAGTTTTTTTATCCATGGCAACTGCATAGATATAAATTGGCAATGGGAATATGGATTACCAAACAGCTAATGTGCCTAAAAATTTGCTAGTTCTTGTTAGCAGGCACTGCTCGTGCTCACTGCCTCCCTGCCATCGTTTACTTTTATATTGCATGAACAAAGTGATACCCTTATACCTCATAGTTATCTCTGAGTTGGGAAGTCTCCAGGTTCTGACTTCCCATCCGCGATTCCAGACAGGAGTCAACTTTCAGAGACTGAACTTGACTCGTTTTGCGTCAATTGAGAATGAATTTAATGATTCTCAGAGATTTCTTTCAGATATTTGATACCTTAATAGATGTTTTCAAATTGCATGGGAAAGTGACTCCTGAGAATTTTTGAGGCCAGGCCTCCCCTCTTGCCAAAAATGGGTCAAAATCCCTGCTTGCTGCAGTAAAGTGAAAATGTCACAGAAATGGCACAGAAGCGTTTTGCACATGTGATGCTGCTGACATTTTTTTCTGAAAACAGAAGTACCGTGACTCGGATGAATCATGAATAATGTACAGTTAACGAATTTCCAGTTGCATGCCTGTGCAGTAAAATCTGGGCTGAATCCCGAAATTAACTCTGTTCATCTTTAGCTTTGTTTCAAATATCAAATGCACTTGTATTATTTATTGTTTAAATTCTGTTTCCACCATTTCATGGAATTTTTTGGTTTCATTTTCTATGTTCGCATGTTCGACGTTGTTTCACAAATTTCCTCTTCTGGTGATTTGATAACACCTTGCATCCAGAGACATTTGAAAGACAAGTTATACAAACTTTCCTGAAATTCCCTCTTTAGGACTGTGGATGCACAATTAAATAACAGCTCTATTTCATGTTTGGCAATAATAAATACAATTGTCAGTCCAACAAATACATTCATATTCTTTTTCAAGAGGCAAGGGGAAGTATTTATTGGGCGTCCCACTTTTGCGACACAGAAATCTGGTCACCTTACCCTAGCCCCTAGCAATAGAATGTGGAATACCATTTGACATAGGGTTGGGAGTGGTAATGCTCTTAAATCTACCTCAATAATATGGAAACAGTATTTGAAAAGGATATACTGTAGTTATATGTAAGTGGTGGTAGTTCCTTTTATTTGGTAGAAGTATTGAAGAAGACTTAAATGCGTTGAAAACCTAAAATGAAACTGTTATCAAATTGCTGAGAAGGATCAAATGAAAATTAATGTTAAATTTGGGGGGAAAATAGATCATCATAACATCTGGGAGTGGCTATAGATGAGAACCAAGGATGGGTTGAATGCATAATGTGGATTGCTCAGATGGATGGGATCCTGTTTAGAATTAGAACATATTCCATGGTGCCAAAGAGCAGTAGCAGAATACTTTGCATTAATGCATTCAAACATGAATTATTGTCAAACAGCATGGTGAACAGCCAGTGGATCAGACTGAACCAATAAAAACTGTAGGAGAGTTTATGACTAACTTGTTTTGCTGGGCAAATTTGGCAATTTGAACCACACTTAAGATTTTGGAACATTCCTCCATTCAGTGAGTTGATAGAGTTAGTGAAACAAGTTCTGACACTGTCCCTAATAAAGTCCACCCCCTATGTCACATAATTGAGTATGAGAAATTCAATCTGCTTTTTTCAACCAAATTACACCAATATCTGCTCTCAAAGTGTAAATTGACAGTGTGAGCATCTTCCTTTCAAATGGAATAGACCCTAAGACCAATTTTAAAACATAAGTGAGGGGATGGATTTAAGCCTAATGGGATTGGAATTAGCCTTGAATTTGCCTTGAATTAGCCTACTCAAAAACATCATTTCCATTTTGTTATTGAACTTCAGCATACAAATGATTGAAAAGAAATACTTCTGTAAGACAAGAGAAGCATCAAAGGGAATGTTTGTATTGTTACAGCTAAAATAGAGTATAGAAAACAATCTTAGTGAAGGCAAGGATTATAGCATTAGAATCAACTACCACCTAGCCTTGGACTGATGGAGAATTTTCTTTCTTTCAAGAAAACCGCTTGTGCAGTATCTTGTAGGTTCAGGGTATTGTTTAACACTTATTGATTATGGGCTTATATGCTGTTGAATTTCAAACTCTGCCTATTTGATTGCCTTTGAGCATTTAGAAGTTCTCTATTGGTCTAAAAGTCATTCTATCTACATCAACAACTCTTGTGTGTTTTCTGGATTAAGATCTGTATCTCATTATTTGTTTCTGCATATGTTGAACCCTTATGTCCAGATGAACTTCAGTTTATTGATGAGGACTGTAGTGATATTGTGCAAGGTGTTCCTATGCAAGAATTATACATATATTCTTCAATTATGAGCATGCATGCTACACTTCTATCCTTAGAGTACTCTCCACCACATAACTATCCTCTGGATAAGTTTTCACTAGCAGGTCATAGACCCATATGAATAGTGACATAGGTGCTCAATGGTGATCATGACACATGGAAACATGTATGCAACAATGTCCAATGGATAGAGAGGAAAGCTTTAGAAATTTCAACTCCTACTGTATTGCTCTGAAGTGCGTTTACAGCCACTCTGGGAGCTATAAGTGTCATATTAGCTCTTGGTTGATGAAGGGATGAGTGCTTATCTGGTCAGTCCTGTCCCCTCTTGCTGGAGGGATATAGATCTTCAAGTGTTAACGTAAGAATGCGAAAGTTGACCCATGCACAAATTTGGACGGAATTCCGGTTCACTTCACGGACCTTGCCATTATAATGACATACTGCCCTCTGTGTCTTCGTCTTTGAATCCATGTTTTAAGTGAAGCTTAAAATGTGTCTTACAGAGAATGCATCATTGTTAATCCTTATAGTCAACCGGAAATGAGCTCCTTAAGTTACATCGTTCTTACTTTAAGTGAGGCATGCTGAGATCATGGTTATGAATGTCCCTGGTATATATTATGTTGTGGTACTTACTGGTGCTTCTAAGCGTTGATGGTCATAAATATAGTGTTCTAAGGTAGCTAAAGAGTATGCTGTAAGAAATGGTTACATCATTATGTTCTTGGGATTCGATATTTTAGAGGGTCAATTTTCTGGACCAAATCGCGGTGAGGGTCTCTGAAACTCGATCTCTAGTCGTAGGTGTAGGCAAGTGAAGCACATGCCTAAGGTCGGGAATTCTGCATTCATATGTACAACGGCACGTCTCTGGTGGTGCTAACCGTACATCTATCTTTCCATGGTCAGCCTAAGATCTATATTAAAGGCCATGGATATTCTAATCAAGTTTGACTGTCAAGCAATATCCAGCTAGTCCCCTCTTTGAACCTCTCAGGCAATTATGCAGGGAAAATACATTCTGTCCAAAATTGGTTGTTCCTGGCTCTGCAAGCCAACACGGCGAGCAGCGTGCACATATAGAGGCTTTCTAAGGCCTTCACGCCGGGTGATGGATGCTTAGTGAAGTTAGGAAGCACTATCACTGGCCGACTTTGAGGAACTGCAGGGTCAGCTTTTGATTGGTTCAATTCATGCGTCCAGATATATTATTGCATTTCAATGCTTCTCACAATATCATTACTAATGATGCAAAGGCTTTTAAGCTGATATTGTAGATCATAATCCAACTTTTACAGATAAACACATTCACAACCCTGCGTGAGGCATTTGTTCATTATGGAGCCTCTCTTGTGCAAAACATCATTGTACTAAGGAAACGGGCTCAACTTTCGCGTATTTACTATGCATGCAGGGATGTGGAATGGTGATGAAGCATGCATTATGAGTGGGGACTGCAATGTGTATGGTGTGCATATATTTGGTCCATTAGCACAATTATAGTTCATTTGGAGAGGATGTACACAAATGGTCTAGCATTATTTGCAAACAGGTTTTCATTCTAGGTTCAACTGATGTCTAGGTTTTTGTCAATTTTTTATTTGCAGGTAACATTGACCATTGGCCTTGTGAAGCAGTGAAATAGAGATGGTCCTGGTACCAATATCTTTCCTTGGGTTTGGAGACCATTCTTTACCCTCTGAAGAAGAAAAAGACTTTGCTCAAAATGTCTTGTTTGCAATCACTGCATTTCTCTGGGCTGCTTACTTGTGGGAAACTTTTCTATCTAGCAGACAGGTTAGTTAGGAAGTCTTTTTTTGTCTGACTCAATATAGCTTAACTATATAATTGAGTCATGTCTTTGGTGTGCTATACAGGGTGGACCAAAAAAACCAGACAGTTTTCAACAATACACTGTACTGCACTCTCTGCTTGTATTTTTAAGAGTTTTGCAGCCCTTGGAAGATTAATGACTGAGCATTAAAACAGTGTACTTACATTTCAAATAGCTTCAATAGTTTCAGAAATTAGAAAGCTCATATGAACTGCTATCAAAAACTGCATTTTTTTTGTAGCAGTGAAAATGGACCAACAGCAGCTGAAGGTCACATGCCATCTGTGTCCAAGTGCATGGTTAATGCACTTTTTGCATGTTGTTCATGTGAGCTCCCAAATTTATAAAACTGTTGAATAAATGTGAAATGTAAGTGCCCCAATTTATAGCTTATTCATTCCTCTTTCAAATGCCACAAACTGCATTAAAATATATGCTGTGAGGGAAGTATAATGTATTATGGAAAACTGACCAGTTTTTTTTTTGGCCTACCCTGTATACGAGGTCTGACAATAAAATAACGAGACTGACAACACTGTACTGCGTGTGGCAACACTGGGTTACTGGCAATTGCTGTAACCTGTTAGTGCATGTCTTAAGTCTCTGCAGTAACAAACTTGTCGTGATACTTCTAGTGATTGCAGAGCAGTACTACTTTACCTAAGGTAGTGTTAGGGGCACTTGTCAAAAAAATGGGTGATAATATTATGAACAAAGAATTAATGTGGAATTTCTAATCAAACTCGGGAAAAAACCAACTGAAGTCTTTGAAATGTTAAGCTTTCCGTTAAAAATCAATCATACTGTCTCTCTATTGATACACAGTTCTTCGGCAATCATTCTTACAATAAGACGACGATCACTTTGCACCAGAGTTCTCACATTTTCAATGTTTTCATCTGATTTTGAAGTTGTCCAGGTTGTCTGTCAAACTCAACTTCTTCCCTTCCTTCAGGAAAACATTAACAACATTCAAATTCATTTTGCTCTGGACATAACCTCATCTCCATACACTTGTTTCAACATTTCAAAGACTTCAATTGGTTTTTTCCCGAGTTTGATTAGAAATTTCACGTTGATTCTTTGTTCATAATATTATCACCCATTTATTTTACGAGTGCCCCTAGCACTACTTTAGGTAAAGTGGTACTACTCTGCAATCACTAGAAGTATCACGACAATTTTGTTACTGCAAAGACTAAAGACATGCACTGACAGGTTTCAGCAATCGCTAGTAACCCAGTGTTGCCACACGCATTACAGTGTTGTCAGTCTTGTTATTTTATTGTCAGACCTTGTATAAATAGGATCTAGGCCTTCCTTATTGATGAGTAAGATAGATTATGATACCAAAATTTTTTTCCATAAAAATCAGGACATTCTTTGCAAATTTTCCTTTAAGTTCTTTCTACAGAGCTGAAAAACCCAAGAATGAATGTTAGTCAAAATATTTTTCTATACCTCTTTTCTCTTTATTCAACCTATGCATTGGTGAGTGTTCCAACATATTTGATTACATTTTTCAATATATATTTGTCATTGTTCAGCTACTCATGGAAATCCTTGTAGCTGAGATGAAACATTCCCCCACAACAGCATAACCTTGATCCTTTGGGGTTTGAATTAAGACTTTTAATGAGTTGGCATTAAGTTCCTTCTTGGATGAAATTTCTGTTGATCACCAATAATTCTGTTGATGATCACCTTCCTGGAGAGCATGGGAGCAGAGCAAAAATACATTTCAAGTTAGGAAGTGGACTTTTTTCCTGCCAAAAAGCTTGTCATGACAATATTGACAGTGGAGAGTTTTTGTCAGTAAAACTTGCAACATCATCTTTAAAATCAAGTTTCAATGAAGGCAATCAAGCCAACCAGTCAACGCATTGTGAGACCATTAACCCTAGAAGCAGCAACTGCCAATCAATCAACGGTTCACCTGGCACAGGATTTAACCTTGCCACCTCTAGGGTTTTAAAAAATTATCTGCTGCTGTCAAACATTCCTTGGGTTATCATCCCCTGATGCTCATGTAGTCTTGGAAGTTTCCTTGCATTGTGAAGTTATGAACTGTGCATCTTTGGCAGAGGAGGATATACCTCAAAGTACAGAAGATGCCACCCAATTTACAAGACATCATGGAGGAAGAGGAGTTTGAGAAAGCAAGGGTTTACAGCTTGGATAGAGCCAATTTCTCTTTGGTCAAAGAGTTATTTGACCAATTAGTTCTCACTGTAAGAAGCTATTCTTGTTCCTCTGCAGTTTCACCTTGCACACATTCCTTATCTCTCTTGGTTTCATTCCTATATTCCAGCTGGTTTTGTTTGGAGGCCTACCCTTGGCTTGGGACATTGGACGATCAATGACAGACTGTTTCTATACCAAGACTGGTTGGAAATGGGAGAAAGGCTCACAAGGAGATGAGATTTGGCAGAGCTTGGCTTGCGTCCTTGTCATTAACACTTTCAACAAAGTCATCAGCTTGCCATTCTCAATTTATAGTACTTTTGTTGTAGAAGCCAAGCATGGCTTCAACAAGCAGGTAAATCTTGAGTAGTTTTATCTAGTATACCTTTTGCAAAAATTTGTGCAATATGGTAATTATTCAAGTGAAACTTTGTCATTACATTTTTTACATTTCTCTCCCCTAAGTTCTTCACAGGCTGGTTAATTTGATTGAATTTTCATCGAGTCTTTTTCCAGTGGGAGTCCTAGTTTGAGTTCTAAACTCAAATGTGTTTGATGTGATTCCAGGAAAGTTCCTATGAAAATCAATGTTGGACAACTGATTAAAAGGCCTACGCTAGGACAGCAGCTTGACTGCTGGATATTTTGCAACACTTCATGTTACCACAAAGATATTTCTTGCTTGTGCTGTCACGTTCAAAACCATAATGACTTATTTTATGATTTCTTTGAGGGCATTAAGATCATGACCACACCTTCTCTCCTTCACTCCTTGCAGATCAGGGAGTAGCCCTCTGCCTGCTTGGTCCAAACTGTATTGGAAAGGGTTTGCTCCTGCTCTTCCTTAGCATATTGAAGAGATTGTAATCACAAGATACATTATAACTTCACATGAATCCATGATACAGGTGTAGTGTGTCCATGGAGAGAAATTTTTAGGACAAAAAATTAGAACCTCTTGGTTGTACAAGAGGTAATTCGACTCCCTAAAAATGAAGAACTCTTAAGATTCCAGGAGAATTGGATTTAATGTTTGGAATTGCATGTCACATTTTTGGGTCTCAGAACCTCATTTCTTTGAAAAAGAAATGATGCAGTTCACTCAGATGTCTGTCTGCCTTTATATCAGCACGAAACTTTTGGCTATGTCTGCAGAGATACTGTTACTTCTCTGTTCATAAAATTTTCACAGCATCTCACAAATGTGATGTAATTAACATTATATTTTGCAAATTTCATTCATTTAAAAATATATTTAATCAATTTGATAAGTTGAAACTCACTGAGGAATATAGAGCCAAGTGTGGATGATCATTTTGCAATCACTCTGACCCCCAACCATTTGATTATTCACTATCACTTAGCATTATTCTGTACATTTCTTCCTCCTCTTTACTCTTCTTATCCCTCATGTTTTGACCATTTCTGATGTGCCAGGCTCACTGCTTGACTTGGCATCACACAGCTTTTTAAGTAAGGACTCTCACTCAAATTTGTTTACTTGAGCCAGTGACTAAGTGTTATTATTATTAACCAAATATTTTGCAATACCTCCTCTCACTTCTAATTGATCATTGTTTCTTCCTTTGCAGACACCATGGTTCTATGTGAAGGACCAGATCAAGGCTTTTCTTGTTGGGCAGATCATCACATTCCCACTCATAGGTGGATTCATTGCCATCATCCAAGTTGGCGGGGACTACTTCTTCATCTTTCTGTGGCTCTTTTCTGTTGTTGTGATGCTCTTTCTCATGGCCATCTATCCAGACTTCATTGCTCCATTATTTGACAAGTATACCCCATTGGAGGAGGGGCCCCTGCGGACTTCCATTGAGGAGCTGGCTGCATCACTCCACTTTCCACTCAAGAAGATTTATATTGTTGAAGGTTGGTTCACATACAGGACTTTTTAAATATAGAAATCACCCAATTTTGCTTGGTCATAAATGTTGAATTTATTGGATCCAGCTGGTACATGAAAGAAGTTGCTGTGTCAAAAAGTTTTTTTCTATGCCTTCCAGATGGCAATATATGTGGATAGGGAGCACTATGGTTACTTATACATTGCATAAGGGGTATATATGATACCATGGTTGAAAAGGTAGCCATTATTTACAAGTAATTGCCATCTATGAGGGCTGTTTATTTAATTCCAAAACAATAGCTATAGTGATAATGAATCATACCATGTAATGCTACCTAGAATCTTTTGATCTTGACATTTGTGACTGCATGCTAGTTACTAACTAATATGGTGTGGTATTTGATTCAAACTTGTGAATGCATGTTTTTGCTCTTTGCTGCTATCCTGCACTGGATGTTTCCTTAGAGATTGAATAGCATTGTAATTCATTATTGTGTTAGGCACAGATCAACTTCAACTGACAATAGCTGAAATGGCTCTCACATGTGAAGATGATTCCCAATCAAACATCACAGTGTCTAGGTGGCATAAGCTGCTTGTGCTGATGAATTTTTTGGAGATTTTCCATATATTTCCAATTCTATGCAGCTGGTTTGCATTGATACACTTTTTACATGGAGTAAGGTATGATGCCACATATGCTTAGCAGAGTTATGTCAAAAAGGGGAGGAATTCAAATCCTATCCTATTCTGAACTACAGGGTGGACCAGAAGTCTGGAATCATTGTATTGTACACTTTTCTCTAAAAGTGTTCATACTGCCATCCTAATTGGAAATACATGTCACATCTTGCTTGTGTGCTGACTGTGACTCTTCTGAGAGTGTCCAGAGATATTTTGTGACATTCTTCAGAGATACATAGTTTTAATTCTTCAATTTTTCATGATCTTTATGACTTTTGGGTCATTTTGGACTTGTCCTTCCATCACCCAGTGTGGATTGTTTGTTGCCCACTATCGACAAGTATGCTTTTTAAGCTATGATTCCAGAATTCTAGTCCACCCTGTATATCAAACCTCACTCTACTTGTATACTCCCATGCTTCTGCAAACTTTCTGGCTAACCCCCTCCTGATTGGAATATTATGAATCCCATCTTACAGTACTGAACAAATTATTAGAAATTTCAAGGAAATTCATTTATTCATACTTTGCAAACCATAATAATATCATTTACATATAGTAAGTATTAGAAAACTGTAGATTACACCTCCTAAGTCCATTCAGTATTTAATATGACCACCCTTGGCCTTGATCAGGGCCTCCACTCTCTCTGGCATGCCTCTAATGAGGGTTGAACAGAAATTCCGGATTTCATCTGATCTAAACCAAACCTCTACCAAACGTTCTATGAGCTTGGTTTTGTTGGTAATAGGCACTTCATGGATTCTGTCCTTGAGTATGTCCCACAATGACTCAATAGGATTCATGTCTGGGGAATTCCCAGGCCATGGTAGTACATGAATCCTATTTTTGTCAAACCACTGGTAGACCTTGCGTGCGGTGTGGCAAGGTGCAGAGTCCTGCTGGAAAATACAGGGGTTATCCTGGAACCAGTCCTTTATTTGAGGTTTTAAACGTGAGTTCAATAAGTCCACATACTTTTCACCATTCATTGTTCCCTGAATAATGTGTAACCGGCTTGTGCCTTGGGTGGATATTGCCCCCCACACCATCACTTTTGAAGGAAATTTCACCGTCTGTCTGAGGCAATCCTCCCTAAATTCTTCTCCCTGTCTTCTACGAACTGTCTGAACTCTGTCATCTAATACTTGAATAGTTGACTCATCAGAAAATATAACTTTTGACCAGTCATCAGCATTCCAGTCTTTGTGAGCAAGCGCCCAATCCAAACGACATTTCTTCATTTTGTCTGTCAATAGAGGTTTCTTCCTAGGTCGGTAGGCATAAAGTCCAGCTTCCATCAGTCTTCGATTAACTGTCATACGATTCACCTTTATACCTTCCTCTTGCAAAACAGATGCAATTTTCCTGCATGAAGCCCTTCTATCTGACTGACTGAGGTGCACAATCTTGCGGTCCATCCGTGGAGTAGTTTTTCTCTTTCGGCCACATTTTCCTTGGCGCTTCACTGCCAGATCACTGCCAGTACTCAAGAGTTTTTTTATTCTGCACACAGATGCTGTTGACACTTTCAGTTTTTTTGCTATTTCACACTGGCTCAATTCACTGTTTTCGAGTAAAACCTGAATTTGTCCTCTTTTACGAGGACTCAAATCGCTCGTTTTACCCATCAGGGGGTTGGTAAATTCAAAATTTCTGAGACATTACAAACTTTTGTCCAACAACAAAGAAACAAGAACGAAACTGAATATTTATTGGATACTAGGCTGAAGTTTCATCCATATCACCCACCCGGATACCCCACAGTGAGGGTTTTTCAAAAATCAGAGGTTTCGCTTAGAGATTTCTAATAATTTGTTCAGTACTGTAGATGCTGACAATTTTTGAGTGCAGAAAATTATTTTTATGTCATTTATCTCTGGTGTAATATTAGTGCACATTTTTTGAAAAAAACTGTACTTTAAACTGTTGCCGTTTATAGTATACTTGTTGGTATGTGAATAGAAATTCTGTATTGTTTTAGCATGTAGGCTTACTCCTATCTACAGGGTGTTCCAGAAGTTGCACACCATATGTAATTTTTTTAACCATATGGAATATAATTTTTCTTTTGTTACAGATTGATTAATTATGGCATTAACTAAAGACAAGCAGGTGGAGATTATTCTGTTGTGTGGGAGTGCAAGTAATCAGGAGGTAGCAACAAAATTTAATGAGCCACATCCTGACCAAGAACCAATATCCCACACATCTGTAAGCAGATTGTTACACAAGGTCAAGATTCAGGTCTCCAGACCTCTCTCCCTTAGACTTTTACTTGTGGAGACATGTTAAAGTGATGGTTTACTCAGAGCACATCTGTGATGTCAATCATTTCATACAATGAGTTATGAATGCATGCCAGTCCATCACTCCAGAAGTGTTAGAAGATGTTCAAACTTCATTGAAAAACAGGATTGAACTCTAAATTATTCAAGACGGACAACATGTTGAACTTATACTGTGATTACACATTAGCTAAAACCATTTTGTCATATAGTCTAAGGTGCACACAACTTCTGAGACATTCTGTAGTGAAAGCCAAAGGGATCCCAGTATGAAGTCTCTCTGAGTTCAGGCTGCATTACGAAGAAATATTTGAGATTTTACCATCAAGGATTTAGAGATGCACCAATACTTATCAGTATATTAATCAGTTCTTATCATATTAATAGTATAATTGTAACCTATTCTTTTGCCTCCTAATACCTAGAGGGTATATTTCATTCTGGATGTCAAAGTCTGTGATAAATGAGGATGTGAGCTTGTGGAATGATCTGAAAATAATGTCCTTCTGGACATGTATGGTTTCACCGGCTAAAGAAAACAAGTTTCAAAAGATAGCTTACCCCATCTTATGATTGGGCAGCCACTAGGCACATCTATTACCAGATCCAGATTATCTACCTACAAAATACTATACTATATATAATACTATACTACAAAATATCAGGTGTGGCAAAGACCCCACTCTGAGTTTCTTTGGAGTTCATGTGGTAGCAGATAGGATGGCAAAGTATTTTTGCAATGACTTCTATTTATCATTTAAATATACTAGAATTCTTGTTCATCTTTCTCCAATCATTTTAGCACATGAATGAAATGTGAAAGCCACTTCATTTTTATTTTTGCACAAGAAAACATTCTGGCAGAAGAGTGGTTGCTACACATTGAGTGCACCAATCTTAGGCCAGAGCTACTCCATCAGCACATGAAAATGCTCTTCTTTGCAAAAGGATGGGTGGGTGGACTAGAATTTTGCTAGTATTTCCTGGTAAGGGATGAAAGAAATGTAGGCCTTGACCTCTCAAAGGCTGCATTAACCTTGTATGCATAACCCTATTTACCCGTGTATGAAATAAACCTTTTGCTAGCTGCTGGTTCAGAGGCACCACAAGTTTTCAAAGTGCAATGCTCCTTTTTTTGCCTCACCTGATGTAAGTCAAAGGAACCAACAACAAAAATGTAATACATCTTCACTTTTCAGGATCAAAACGTTCAGCACACAGTAATGCCTACTTCTATGGATTCTGGAACAACAAGCGCATTGTCTTGTTTGATACACTACTGAAGGACAAGTCCAAGTCAGAGGAAGAGAAGGAAGAGGGAGACCAAAAAGATGAGGATGAAAGGAATAAAAAGGAAGATGAAGGGGAAGGGAAAAAGGAGGACAATGAAGTGGAAGAGAAGAAGGAAGGAAAGGGCTGTTCAAATGAGGAAATCCTGGCTGTGCTGGGTCATGAACTGGGGCACTGGTACCATAATCATGTCCTGAAGAACATAGTCATCATTCAGGTTTGTCTCTTGCTCTCATCTCCAGTGGCATTCTGCACTTGTCAAGACTGTCGTGTAATTATGAAGTTGTGAATGACAATGAGACAAGTGCAAGAGATTTCTGCTGATTGATTTTGCAGTGATTCCATACTTGGTGCATGACTATTGCAGAGTACCTCAATTTCTGCCATGTGTAGGAAAAGCACTTGCCATATATCACTGTGGAACATTTTCAGTTTTTAATTTCCTAAGAACAGGAGTAGGCTCAGACTGATAGCATGAATCTGAAAATTATGTAGATGGTGTTATTATGTGTGCAGGCAAACTTGTTCCTCATGTTCCTGTTCTTCTCAATGATCTACCACCAACCGTTCATTTACCATGCATTTGGCTTCATGAATGAGCGTCCCATCCTCATGGGCCTCATTATTGTTCTCCAGATACTCCTACTTCCCTACCAAGAGGTCTGCATTTTTTCTTGTCCACTCCTCATCAAGTAATACACTGACAGAAGTCAAATATAACTGCCTTGAATTGCAGGTCCTTGGCTTCCTGGTGACAGCATTGAGCCGGCACTTTGAGTTCCAGGCAGACCGGTTTGCCAAATCACTGAGGAAAGCAGGAGAGCTCCAGTCAGCACTGGTGAAACTGAACCGGGATAATCTTGGCTTTCCCATCCATGACTGGCTCTATTCTGCATGGCACCACTCTCATCCACCCCTCCTCCAACGCCTGGAGGGTCTCCAAAAGGGCGATTAATGGTTGGCATTGCTTCCAAGCTGTACCAAGAAGGCAACATTTGTCTAAACCGAAATTGAATTTGGACTAAATCAGCAGAACTGCTCATGTCCTCATGAAAGTCAGTTCAGGAGTGGATGAAGGTGGACTAAATCTGCCAAGTGGGCTTCATCCATTGCCAAGTGCAGGATAGTTTATTGTTATAACGGAATCATTACAAGTTGTTGTATACCTTGTAAGCCTAAGTGACAAGTGATTCCTGTGATATTTGTTAATCAATACTATTCCACTTACAGGGGGAATGATATCCATGACTTCTAGAGTCTTCATCTGTAAAGTACACCTTACTTTTAGCCTATCAGTTTTGTTCCTGTATCCCATGCTGATACAGTACTGTCATGGTGTCTCTTGTCCCTCATTGAATTGCATGTTAAATTGGACCCAAACATTTGTCTCTGTTGTTCATGCCTGTTCAAGTCAGATAATTAGAAGTATGTCATTGGAGAGAATAATCATTATGCTGTTGTTTCTTTTTGTGAAAGATTCTTACCTAACAGCAAATGAATCACAGGGAAGAAGTCAAGGGCATCTCCAGCCTTGTGTCCAGCCTTTGGGCTTGTATGGGGGAAGTATGATATATGCTTTTTGCTGTTATTCCAAGATTTGATTGACCTGTAAAATGTTTTTCCACTTGGAGAATTGGTTGTCACAATAATGTGAGGTGAGATACAGATATGTGTTCAGTGCCTTTCATTACAACATTCAGTGGGGGGTAACACTTAATTTGAACCATGTGATATCACTCTTGGAAGCATAGGCGTAGGAACGTCCCTGGAAGCAAATGAGATGGGTCAGTTCTTAAATTTGGAAAATCACGATGTAATTCAAACACCATCAGGATATCAAATTCATGTGAAACTAAAAGGCATATATTCTCCTTGCTTCAGTTTTCTTTGCAAATTATTTCAATTATTTATCTAATTCTAAGAAGTCCAAAATGTCTTGATGTGCATGCATCAATGTGACGTTTGTCAGGCTCTGTGGTGTCATCTTCCTCTGCAGTCAATTCTTGAGCCGCCTCAATTCCGAAAAAGACCTGCTGATGCATACACAACATACGTAGCATCAAACCGCATCTTTCGCTGGCAAGTACGAAAACCATGGCCACATATCAAAGTACTTTGCATTGAACGCCCTACCCCTTTTCTTGGGAAATTATATTTTTGCGACTGAAAAGGGCCATTTTCACTAACATGCATAGGTTCCTGTGCAATCTTGTCCATAGGGACAACCGATAACACAACACTGTTGAAGTTTTCCATTCCTGAATTTTCTTCATATTATGCTGTCTTTGGTTGCGTAATGAATCAAAAAGCGTTCCAGTTTAAGCACTTCTCTTCCATGACATGGCACTGAACCTCTATTCACTGTTCTATCCTTAAAATGTTTCCAGCTAGACTCATGACTGAAGGGGACTGACTCCAGGACCTCCTTTCTTAAGACTTTAGAGAAGGGAGGAGAAGTCTAATTGGATGGGAGATCTTGAACCTGAGACAACAAAAAAATACCACTGGGACCTATTAAGTGTGCCCTACCAAGCCAATCCCCCTCAGGCGTTAACCTTGCTTCAGGCTAAATTTACTTTCCCAACTCCGCTGAATGCCACGAAGGCCCGTATTCACGTCTCTCCCCTAACCGTTAAGGGACCCCTAGATGTTCCGTATTCACGTTCCTCCCTTAGCTAAGGGACCTTTAAACCTGACTCTAGTGCAGGGGTTCTTAACCTGGGGTCCAGGTTGTCCGTGGAGAGTCCATGGAAAATTAAATATATAATTGAAGATAGCTCCCAAAAAAAACAATTTATAATCACAAATCCAGGTGTTCCAAAGTTTCTGATAACCAGGGGTGGGGGTCCATTTGAGGATCTGAGGGAGCCGTTGGTGCAAAAAGGTTAAGAACCTCTGCTCTAGTAGAAGATAGGGAAGCTTTCAATTTTCCCTTCTAGAAGCCTGCATGTTCAATGCTCTCACATGTAGCATCTCATCAATGGATTTTTCTCATGGCATTTCGTCACTTATGAGTGTCTAAGGATGGAAATCCCCCCCTAAAAATCCATTTGTCCTTTCATTCAGGTTTTCCAATGGAAGGACGATATCAAGTGAATCTCGCCGCTGCTATATAGAAGTCACGTCAGAAATTATATCTAGGGTTACCATCAAGGCCGTATTTAGGTTCATGGGGTTCAAACCCCCCCCCGAAATATCTTCCTTAAATTTTTGCCATACTGCTATTCGTTAGTGTAAACGGTGCAGTACATGGTCTTTTCTATCTTTAATAGCTTATGACTTATTAAACACTGCAGCTTACAGGAAAATCCAGATGTCACAAAGACTTACAATGACAAGTATAAAAAAAAATTGCCACAGTCCATACGCCAGACCTCAACCCCCCCCGAAATGAAATCCTAGATACGGCCCTGGTTACCATACGTCCGATTTTTCCCGGACACGTCCTCATCTTTTACCTTCACATTTCCATCCGGGCGGATTTTTGAAGTATCGAATTTGTCCGGGAATCATCCTCTAGACACCAATATTCCGAATTTTTTCGGACCTGACAACATTGGTGTGACGACACGTCCGTAACGTTTCCTGCTTCCTATTCCCTCCATTTGGAGTCTCTCTTCAAGACTTCATGGTCACCATCTCATCTTCGCATTCTGTGTTGAGAGTCAGCAGGTCTCACATCTGAAATTTCCACATCTTCAATGCTTTCATCAGCCAATTCAAGTTCTTAGTGAACGAAGTCAGATACTAGATACAGATACTTTACTTCACATATGATGCTACCTAGAAACTACAGCGCCACCTAGAGTCGCATGGTTCATGCTATTTGCCAATACCGAGCTCCTTGTGCCCCATGTCCCATAAGAAACGGAGGTATAGAAGCAGCAAATCGCCGATAACGCTTAGGTACTTCATCGGCGCGCCTCCAAACCAGCCTTTGATGCACATGTGCGTCATCGGCAGCGAATGTATTGTTGTACTGTGAAGCTCTGTGAGCGTTTTTTTTTCTATTTAAATTTATGCACATTGTGGCCAAGAAATACCTGACAAAAAAGCTCTGTGACTTGCATTTTAAAAAATAGTAATTAAAATAATTTATACTCCATAGTATACTTCATACTGATGAGTTTTAAATATTCACATCTGGTTTATAAATTGTTTAACTATTAAAAAGCTGCGTAATTGCAACAACGTTCTGGCACGCATGTGTCACTGTTACCCATCACTTTGTGAATCATGCCTATGGTAATTTTGGCTATTTCATGTTCGATGTTTCGGCTTAATTCTTTACAGGACCCTAGTCTGTTTTCGTAAACGGATAACTTTAAAATGCCCCATTGAAAACAAATTGGGGGCTGTAAAGTCAGGGCCTCTGGCAGGTGTAGAACGCGAATCTGACTCCTGTCAATCCGACTACTGTAGTGTTTTTCGCATACGCAATTGTGACTACCGTAATCAATTTTGCGTAGCTGACTTTACTACCGTAGTGCTTTTTGCGTTCGTCCATTCTACTATGGTAGTAACATCAGCGTACGCAAATGTTACTACGCCCACGCCAAAATGACTCGTGAACAATTCCAGTTTTGCATATTTAGTATCTGTAACATCAACGAGGTCGTTGCAGTTTTCCAATTACTATCACATTGGAGGCTGATGTTTGTATTTTGTTTCCTCCCACTACATATCTGGAGGGTTGAATCGCACGGGTCAGCATTGGAGCCTCCTTATCTATCACGGTGACACCTTGCTCTTCATCCTCAATGTCCTCGCGGGGTTCGGAAAAAAAGCTACCCGGAAAAAAACCCCTCAGAATTGGCAAAGGCGGAAAAAAGCCACCCGGAAATAAGATCCCCAGAATTGGCAAAGGCGGAAAAGTGCCCCATCCCATTAAGTTCAGGTCAGATTAAAGACTTATTCATTTTGCGACATTTAGTGATATTGATGTCATGTAATTTGATCGACTTCACTGAAATGTTATGAAAAATGAAAGAAGTCAAACGTCAGCCCATTCCTTAAAGATGAATAGTATGGCCAACCCCTCGCAGGAAATCTTTTGATTGTGACCGTGTTGCAGTATGAGATGATTGCAGTCTCTGAACACTTCTTGGAATTTGTTCTCTAATAACTATTGCGCTGAGGTCATGTAAGGTTTTTATTTTTATTTTATCTCCCTCCTATCCACTTTCACTCCTTTTTCCGGGGGGTGGAGAGGATCAGGATTAGGTCCCCTCCTCAATCCACCTCCCAGAACCGCCCATCGCCCCAACCTACATCTCCACTCCTTCCACCCCCCCACCCCCCCCCCCCCCTTGAAGTGAGGATGTTCATAGCTGAACAGAGTCCTTCCCTTCATAAACCCGCCCATCCCCCCACCCTACATCTCCCCTCCTTCCCCCCCCCCCCCCCCCCCCCCCCCCCCTTGAAGTGAGGATGTTCATAGCTGAACAGAGTCCTTCCCTTCATAGTGAAAGTAGGAAAATAATATTTTAATAGTTTTAAAGAAGTGCTTCCAATCGAGCGATGCTTTGCATCTTTCATCGTTTTATTCTAAATGGAACCGAAAAATCAGAAATGTAACTTGAATAATTTGTGGCAATTCACCTTAAATATTAAAAACATGGATAATAATCAACCACATCCTTGCGTGAATGTGTCTCAACACCGCAAATGAATGTCTTTAATTATCTGATATGTATAAATATATATAAATGAATAATTACGAAGCAACTACCCCAGTGGCTTTTTTCCGCTTTCGTCAATTCAGAGGGGTCTTTTTTCCGGGTGGGTTTTTTTTGAACCCGACCCCTGTCCTCGCACGCTTATCTTCTCCACACATTTCAGACCATTACTCCAAGTTACTGCCGTGGGGTTCACAGAATCATGTTCTTCATGGACTCGGGGTACTCTCCATTACGGAGGTACGTCGCGATCGACTCGTAGCTATGGTCAGCCATCTCTCCACAGATACGTTTTCTCCTCAAGAGAACCACTGAACTGGTGCAACTGTACTCTTTCGCCCGTCCTTTTGTGTTTCAATTCTGTACCGATAAGTATCAGACATCAGGTCAAGGTTTTAGCGAAGTGGTAGTCTCCCATCCTGACTCTAGAGGCATGACTGGAAAAGAGATAGTGCTACGAACCTATAGCCCATTGTAAACAGTCTCGGGCCACAGTAGTACAGTAATTATTGCGTGGCAATAGTGGGTCCTGCGTACGCGGATTTTACTACGGCTCGCGTCCTACACCGGCCATGAAAATCTCAAAATTTTTTATTGAGACGGTTCAAAACAACTTTTTTTAAATTATCAACTCCTACGATGCGCGGGCAGTATGGGCAGTTGCTCCATCCTGTTGAAACCAAAATTTCATTCAATTCCCCCTCCTAAAGCTTTGGGAAACGGGCAGAACAGCCACATTTAAGTTTGAGCGGTACAACAGGTGGTAAAGTTTTCATCCTAAAACTCGAAAAGATTTCAACTTTCTGCAAACGCACCAAAAATGAGTGACGTACATCAACGGATAAAAAAAAAGTAGACTCTGAGTTGTTAAGGATAGCAGATTTTTTCTTTGCTATTCCTTCTCACGATGCAAATGTGGAGAGTTTTTTCGCTAATGCAAAGCCAGTGGAATGGAACAACTTAGCTGTTGAGTCTGTGAAAAGAGATCATTCTTGTGAAGTATAACTTCGAGCACATGTCTTGTAAAAGGATTTCACGGTTACTTGCTGAATCAACATCGAAAAATGTGTTCAACAGAAAAGTATGCATGGGCGCCGAAAAATTTGTATGAGGCCTGTGTGACATGCATTTGTTTGTATTTTTAATAACGTAGAAAAAAGAATGCAGAGGAATTTCTCATGTCTTGCTTATTTTAGTCATGGAACAGGAAATCTTGATTATCCAATAAAAATAAATATTCCCTGGATAAAAGAAGGTGTCCTCCTTTTGGCTATCCAAAATATGGTAACCCTAGGTATACGTGCCAAACCACTGAGTCTAATCTAGAACCTACCGTACCTCCCACTCCGACGCTGCGAACTGTTTAAATGGAAATGAAATATTTTCCTAGGGACTAAAATCCTCAAGCCAGTTCTAGAAAAAATGATTAATTATTGAGGGGGTGAGTCCCTTCTGCCAATTTTTTCTTTTTCTTTTTGGGGTGGCCGGTCCCCCATGAATCGTCGCCTATGAAACATGCCTTCAAATTACCGTGACGAAAATCAAGCCCTCACAAAACCTGGACAAAGTACCTTGAACGTGACGGCGATTTCATGGAAAAAATAAGTAAGTCTTCTCAACGGATTTGGAAAACATCCCTGTGAATTTCGTGGCAATATAAAATACGTTGAGATAATAATAACATTTTCGTGCATGACTTTTTTTTTTTACTGACCCTCATATATATAATTTCCTTTCTGTGCTCTCCCTCAGCCCCTTTCTGCCTCTTTGAGAGTTTGCACGTATATATACATATATCCTCCACTTTGACGAACTCAACGGGCCTTATGATCCTCCAAAATGGATGGAATAAATATTATTATAGTTATCATTAGGAAGAAGTCCGGGCTCGCGGGTGAGTTTTGGACTGCGCGCATTAGGAATCGAAGACGCCCGACCGTGTCATGTTCCGGTCACGCCAATGGCCGGTGGTATAATGCCGGTTGCATCGCGAAACTCGATTTGTCTCGTGAAGGCTGTTCGTCTGTGGGAACAGCTTTCTACTTTATTTCGAAGCTCATTGGTTCTTTCCGTTAGGGTGTATGGATGTATTCATGTTGCTTTTAGCCTAGAGCCATGGCCTCAATGGAGAACAGTGCACGATGTGCCATCCAGTCAACAACTAACTTAGGCCAACTTGTTTGCGTTGAACTTGGAACGAAGACTTCCTTTTGAAGTCGATTTCGCCCCCTTACCCTCCTTTGACTTACGAGGAATGACAATGAAAGCCATTTGAGTCAGTAGTCTTTGTCAAGTTGAAAATTAGCTGTCATTGCACCTTGAAATTCCTCAACACTTCTTCGTGTCTCAACTGTTTGTTCGTATGAGGAACTGGCGGTTTGTATATGCAAGTAGCCCTGTTGTGTACAGCTTTTGGCTTTCTGAAAACAGAAAAAGATGAACCCACAAATATATAGTGTAGGCCTTGGCCAACTGTATGAAGGGGAAGGGCAAGGGGGATCCTTCATTTTATGAACACCTCAGCAGCGCTGACGTCTTGTGTTCAACCCCCTTGTTCAGTGCGGACTATGGGGTACAGATGCCCTCATTACATGCTTGTTGAGCTGCACCTCTGACACGGTGCACTCAAAATTGTTGGAATCTCAAGCTATTTAAGTTTCATCTATGAATCAAAACACCCCCTAAAACATGATTTCATGGGTTTCCCTGGCAGGAGTCTCAGTTGTCCTTTACTCATAGATAAGTCAATGGGAACAGAAACTCCTTCAGTCATTATCTTGATTGCTCATACCATAGTAACAGTCACTGTTCAGGTAGGCTCAGGACTCCTACCAAAGCCTAGGAGAGAAGTGCTGCACCATCTTCTGCCCAATGGTTTTGTCATTCATCCTGGACATCCTTGGGTGTAGCTCAGGGTGCATGAGGGAGCCGTATCAGGAAAACTGAACTTTGGTCCAGAGAAGTAGCTCTGAGTGGAGGCTCTCACAGATGGCAATCCTACAAATCACAGTGCAAAGGTAGAGTGTTGCTGTCCACAAAACCTCCAGTTTGAGCTGCTTCTCAGGATTGAGAGATCTTAAGTCCAGTTCTTCAGACACGTTTCCCATGCACATCCTGAGACGTCCAGAATGATGGGATATCTCAGCCAGACACAACAATGAACATATGGGGTTAGCAGGCTGACACAACACGGTGTTCACAGGGGAGTAATGTACACGGACAAAGTCTACATTGTGGGGGAGTGTTCATGCAATGTGCACAATGTTCACATATCAAAGGATACCCAAGTCAAGATCTGTCTCATTAGTAGACTTACTCTAACTCTCCATACCTTTTCCTTGTCAGCTATTGACTTTCCCCAAGCATAAGTGTACCTTTAGTGTCTGTTATGCCTATATAAACTTGAAGTTTCCTTTAACTGTTGAGAAATGTTTGGTAAAGCTTATGGTTGCCCATGATCTACAAAATATAATAGTTAGGGATTGTCTCATGATCTTTACCCTTCAGGGTGTAAAGTTTTAAGTATGTAGACTTGGATGAATTGAACAGTAAGAGGAAACAGGAAGCTTAAGTTAGGTTCATTATATTTTTTCTGTGATTAGATTATAAGTCTGGCTGGAATTTTAGTCTCTTCCCACTGCCTTTGCAGTAATTGCAAATGGCTTTCCCTGTACTCAGCATTGTCTCATAATAACAGACTGGTAGAAACATAAATTGGTGTCTCCAATCTAGCATATAGTGTAACTGTGACACTGTAGTTGCCACTAGATTGCTTCTTTAATCATTTTCTCCATATTATGGCAATGGAAATTTATTCCAATCATGGTCTAAGACACTGGCTTTACATATGACATCCATGACAGGGCAATCAATCTATGTGCTCTCACGTGAACAGAGCAGCTTCATATTTTCTCATGTCTGGGGGTGACAACTTCTGAGAGGTCATACTCATCATTCATATTGCCTCCTCATATAGGCCTTATTGCCTCTTGCTCGCAGAGTGCAAAGCATGCTGGTTGACAAGTGTACCTCATTCAGATTAGCCTAGGGAGTGCATGCAATGAGGTGGGATGGTCCACCTTCAGGTCAGAAATTAGATAAGTGAGCACTCTGAGTTTGGTGCCCCCAAGGGTAGACTGACAGTCATGAAGTGTTGATGGTGACTGGATACCTGGCAACTACTGTGCTGTTGACATTGCTATGGTATTCTAAATAGTAGTGTTTATTGGCCAAGTTGGCTCTGCCTCAACTCCAGGACCCAGCTGGGAATCATGACTTCAAGCATCATTCCTTATATCCTAAAGCTTCCAGCAGCCCACCAAATGCATGCATGTCTTTCAAGGTAAAGGAAGGTGTTTCCTTAGCCTCATGGGAAGGTTCTGAGCCATCTTTTTTAGCCTATCAGCTTGTTCCAGCATGTTCTACATGTTCCATATCATGAACGGAGTATTAACATCCATGGATCTCATCGCAGGTGGTGTTCAAATGACATCCAATCTAAAGGCATTGTCAAGTCAATGATACATAGCTAAGGTACAATCTGGTAAAAGCACAAATCCCCAGATATCCTAATGTAATACATTTACCCCTTGATTTGATCTACTGCAACTAAATTTTCTTTCCTTAAGAAGGGGTTTCAATATAGGAATGATTGTTTCAGTTTGCCTACTGGACTTCTTTGATGAACGTTCTTGATTCCTTTGTCTGTTCGTCATAGTTGCATGTAGACATTGCAACCCTTGACTGTGACTAGAGTTCCTCTGTCCCATTCTCCCATCACTCACTATCCCCAACAACATTTTATGCTTCCTTATTCTAATTTCTGATTATGCTTCTGTCCATCTCTTATGACAAAGTAACCGAAGTTCATGTCAGGGTTGCATCCTACTCCTCTGATGGCAGAGGACATGTCAGTTGCTGTCTTGGGGGATACTTGACTGGAAGCCCATATTGTGTATGTGAGACAATTGTCCAAAAACCCATCTTGGGCAAAACATTCATTTTATTGATCAGGAAACCCTTGCTGCAGCCCTGAGACGATTGTCTAGAAACCCAACCTTGGCATACTTTCTCCTGAATTTCAACTGCTTCACCACCAATAATAGCTTTATTTCCTGGATGACTGATTTAAATGAATCATGTGTTGTACTGAAGCTCATGTGCCTATCAAGTTGTTCCTGATTGGTAGATCTTGTGCCACAATCACGTTCCTGTGAGAACGGCTGTAAGAGCCCTTCCATGTCTTAGACATCTTCCTCACACAGTTTTAAAACTGCTGGTGGTGTCACCAGTGATGTCAACTGTCCTCTATCCTTTGCTGTCCTCTCAAGAATGGGTAACCAAAACTCCCTATTTTCATGAAAATGTGATAACTGCACCAAAAGAGTTGAATAAAGCATGTGGAAGAAGATGGATGCTACTCTGGAACTGTATGACCTGAAGTGAAGTGTTTGAATGTGCTAGTACTGCTCTAATCACAGTTGCTTTGCCTCATCTCACCAATCCAATAAAGGATCTGCTCTGGGAAAATGTTGCTTACAGATTGATCAGCTGGTAATTTTGGAGGAATTGCATTTATGATATTCCATGTCTTCACTCCTGGCTTTTTGATTGGCTGTAGGGCTTCCTGAAGGCATGGGTCTACCAAGACACATCCAGATTATTTCATGAGTTGAATGCTATTTAATGAGAATTTTATCTTATACAGTTGGACAAGCTTCATGTTGCTGTTTAGATCACTATCACTTAGAAACAACTAACACGACCAGAGTAACATGCACAACTTCCTAAATATCTTGGACAGGCAAAAGGCTCCCAAATGATGTATATGATGATGACACCATCATTATCTCATGACCCTCATTCAATGTTACAAATCTGCATGCTTCAATTCAACCCTTTAACTCCCATGTTATTTGCCACCTTGCACTGAGCTAATGTACAGTTTTTAACATTTTAAATATGCTATCCTTTTGTATGCACTGATAAGCAATATATTGTGTGTGTTATTTTTTTAAACCATTAGTAACTTTCCAAGAAGTCCTGATTGGGCTGAGCAATGAGTGATGTTGATAAGGAAAATTGAAAAATGAATTTACTTGGGCATAGTAGTGAAATTAACCCTTTCATTTCTATGATGTATATATATGTCTGCCACTTTAAGTTAAAATAATTTTAAAAATCCCTCTCACATCAATTCATAACCTTTACTACAAAGGTGAGTGTGTGTATTTCATATTATCATCATATTTCATAAAACTGACAAAAGTCAGAAAAATCAGCACAGGAGGCTCCAAACAAATCTCATCATTGAAAGGGTCAACCTGTTCCTTAAGTCCCATTGTTGATTGCCTCCAAGTTCAAGCACACTAATTTCAAATACCATGGAAGGGACTTGATCATTCTGTATATAGCATTATATTAATAATATGATAATGCACATTATCATTGTATATTCCCTACAATTCCATGCCTTCACTTTTTAGATCAATATTTCTGCATTCTTGGGCTTCAGGTTAAAGATTTTTGGATGTTAAATTCAATTAATGAAATTGTTGGACCTCATCTAGGACTATTCATAGACTCGATCAATGTAAGAGTGACGCTTATATACTATGTGCAATGATTTTGTTTACAGATTTTGGTGCCCTTTACATCAGGCTCTTGGCTGCATTACCCTAGGCATAGCCTAGTGGTGAAAAATTCTCTGAAACCGAATAAAGAGAAACAAAGGGCTTAAACAAGGTGCAAGTTTTGCAACAGTGTTATTGTGAATCTAGTGTTCTGCAAATGACATGCTAGTCAAGAATTGTTGATGTTATACACAAGAGGTATATAGGGCATAATCATGGCATCTGCAGTGGCATCAAATGACATTTCCATGGAAGAAGTGAAGGTGATGGATGTCAAAGAGGAGCCTATGGATCAGTCAGAGGTGTCTGAAGAACTTCAGAAATGGATCGATGCAGGCCTTGATCCTCAGGTTGCTGAAAAAGTGGAAGAGATCTGCAAATCGGGTGAGCGTTTAATTTTTTTTATGGTAGCATTTTTTGCATTGTTGTGCCCTATGTATATTGTCACACTTTGCACATGACCTTTGCATATTGTAGTTGACTGTAGTCCTTGAGCTCACATGATAACGTAGAGCAGTGGTCGGCAACTGAATTTCATGGGGGGCTGGATGAAAAAATGCTGTGTGTTCGCAGGCCAACACCTATCAAGTGTCATTAAAATTTTAATTTTGATGAATGTCTTATATCAAACATCCAGCCAAACTGCGACTGTTAGACTGTAATGTGCGATAGCTGGGCCTGTGCAGACCAGAGGAAAAGCTGCTGCGGGCCCGATCTAGCCCGTGGGCCACCAATTGCCAACCACTGACAGTTTTCTTCACTGCGCCAATGGCGTCAAGGGTCAAGCAATTGTACCACACAATGAGAGATGGCGCCACCCCTGCCACGACATTAACCCTTGCCCTAGGAGGCCAATTCTTCAATACCTGCAAATTATATTATGTCTTCTGTTGTAACTCTCTGTACCCTGGTTCCCATTGTATGCAGACATGTTCTTTATTTGAGCTATAACGGAATATGCATAACTTGACCTTGTAGGGGATGGTGCACACTCATAAGGTAGGGAGAGACCATTGACTCTGACGAGCCCTAACCCCAGCCGAGTAGCCAACCAAGTGTAGCATGGTTCTTCACTGTTCAAACCCTTTGTATCCGATTACTATTCATTCCGTTGTGGACTGCATTGGCAAATCAAGGGTAGCTTGGTAGCTTGATTGGGCACAAGTATTGAGGGTGATGAACCACCCTCAATACCCCTTGTGCCCAATCCCTGTCCGATCCCAGGCGGACTGCATTGGCAAACCAAATGTGGCGAGGTTCTTCACCCTCCAAACTCCGTGCCCAATCCCCGTCTGTGCTCAGGCATCCTCTACACCAGTGGATCTCAACCTTAATTATGTCACAACCCATTGAGCCCCTTTTCGATATTTATGCGATCCAAAAATTTATAAACGTCCAGAAATAATGCAGGCATGTGATAAAAAAAATTAATTGAATTAAATATGGAAATGACTCTTTTAATATTTTTTCTTTGGGCACAGGTGACTCATTATTTTTCGTTTCTATTTCTTTACAACTTTGAACTTCCCCTGAAAGAACTCGACCTGGAAGTTGTTTGCCTTTTCTTGGAATTGTTTACCAGGAAGCCTTTTCCATCTAATTAAATGGTATAATAGATTTGATCATTCCTAGAAAATCAAGAAGAAATCATTACTTGAGTAACAAGAGAATTTCAGAATTTATCAATAAATTTATCATTTAAGAAGCCCACTTGCTTCTTTGACATTAAGGTGAGCAACAATTGTGTCCATTACCTACCAATTGTTGATTAGATCTCCTGACCTGGAGCATTGTGAGGTTTATGTCACCCCAAAGTAGAGATTGTTTTAAAGAAAAACCAATATACATATATTGGTAACTGAAGTTATTTGTCAATGTCCATCTTTTATTTTCCAGGGAAGTTGGACCACTCTGACTTGGATGAGAGGGCTCTGGAGGCATTGAAAGAGTTCCCCATCTCTGGTGCTATTGCGGTGCTCAAGCAGTTTGAAGATTCTAATCTAGATCATGTGTCCAACAAGTCTGCCTACCTATGCGGTGTGATGAAAACATATCGACAGAAAAGCAAGAGTTCCCCTGGTCAGCCACCTACTGGAATGAAGGGACCAGACGAAGAAAAGATAAATGTAATGCGAAGCCACTTCTTTGGTGGTTCATTTGGTAGAAGTGACAAAAATGTATTCTGAAGTGATTGAAAACCTAAAGAAGTTGTGTTCATGAATTTTTAAAATTATTATTAAAAAATTGCATAATGCTGAACAAAGCAGAATCCTAAACTGAAATTGACCAACAGGCCTGGGCCTATATGAATACATGGACTCATGGCTTTTGTAGATATGTGATGCATCTTTTTTGTGTTTTAGGCAATCTTGGAGCGCACAGGCTACAAACTGGATGTTACTACAGGGCAGCGCAAGTATGGTCATCCCAGCCAAGAAATGGATGAACCTGGCAGTGGTTGTGAGGTGATTTCATCTGCCATCAGTTTTACCATTCTTTGCATCTTGATCATTTTTTCATTGGGAAATTTGGTTACTTGTAGGTATTCTGTGGGAAGATTCCAAAGGATGTTTTTGAGGATGAGCTCATCCCCTTATTTGAGAAGTGTGGGACGATCCATAACCTTCGTCTCATGATGGACCCCATGACTGGAACCAACCGGGGGTTCTGCTTTGTCACATTCACCAGCAGGAGTGCTGCCCAGCAGGCTGTGAAGGAGGTATGCAACTTTCTTTTCTGTGGACTTTTTTCATCCAAGAATCATTTTATTGATGAAAGAGACAGTGAAGGGCATGAAGGTGCGTTGTCTTCAGCCAGGCTTCCAGGTCTCCTCTTTGCACCAGAAGATCCAGCCTCCAAACTCATTCCCCTCTTTTCCTCCTGATCTGTGGTTCATATCCTTACTACTTTTTGATAAATTTATTGGAAATCCAAAATTTCAAATTGGATATTGTTTGGATAGGGATACTAAATTTCATTGGTTGTGGTGTGGTTGTGGAAAAACTTTTGGCTGATATTTCTTTGTGTCTGCTTTCACCATAGTGCTAGCTGCTGGAGACAGTACCCATGGAGCCAGGAAAATTTTCCTTCAATAGAAAAATTTGTTCCTTTTTTTCCATCTGTTCTCGGTGCCTTCCCTATTGTTCCGGCCGAGCCAGCTTGACAATTTTGAAATCAAAAAAGGCAAGAGCCTGAAAGTTAACATAAGCGACCCCAACCTCCGCCTGTTTGTCGGGAACATTCCAAAGTCCAAAGGCAAAGAGGAGATAATGGAAGAATTTAGGAAAATTACAGGTAAATCCCCCTTTCATTATTCCTTCATTCTCGTGCTTGTTCCTTTATCCTCCTTTCTCAATCTGATGTTAGTTTTTTCATATCTTCATAGGGAAAGTTGTTGAATTTCCTGTTTCATACAAGAATATTTTTTTTTAGCTTTTTCTCTTTTGGTTTTTCTTATCTTACTCAAGAAATTACCAGTTTCAAAGCTTTGGTAAATATACCAAAGTCTTTCCTTTGGTGCATGCAAAAGTATAGGTTCCTTTCTTTTTATCAATACTGATGGAGCTGGTGCTCCTCTACATTCCATTTACTTGCAGCTGGTCTCATCGATGCAATCATCTACAGCAGTCCTGATGACCGGAAGAAGAACCGAGGTTTCTGCTTCCTTGAGTATGATAGCCATAAATCAGCCTCCCTTGCCAAGCGGCGACTCAGCAGTGGACGCATCAAGGTGTGGGGTTGTGACATCATAGTTGACTGGGCTGACCCACAAGAGGAACCTGACCAGGAAATCATGTCAAAAGTTGGTCTTCCATTTCCCAAGCCTATCACACTCATGTGCCTTGAAATTTCAGAATGTGGATTCCTGCAGAATCCATTTAGGATAATGCTAACCATGAAGGTAATTTTAGTTTTGCAGGTATGCCATGTTGAATGCTTATATTTTTTATGCAAGAGCATATGATGTCTGCATGCCAGAGCAAAGAATATACTGTCTTCTTTCTGGTCTTTGGCAACAAGGAAAGGTGCTAATGGTACTTCCAAGTGCATTGGGGATAACTTGGAGAAGCACTAATTTGCATATCTATCAGATTTCTGATAATGAGTTACATGGATTGCTAGCATCCTTGTTCCATGTCCCCGAAGAGGAAAAGTTTGTCAGAACCCTAGGTGATGCATGCTGAATTTATACAAATCTTGGATAATAATTGAAAATGACCTGTTGAGCCTTTTAATTGACAACAAAAATCTTAGCTCTTCCTACCACTCATGAAGGAACTTTGTGATGGTGGTCATATGGCTGAAAGTGTACATCTGACCTTGCAGGTGAAGGTTCTATATGTACGGAACTTGACACAGAAAGCAAGTGAAGATGATCTCAAGGAAACTTTTGAACGGTTTGGGGCAATTGAGCGTGTGAAGAAGATTAAGGATTATGCCTTTATCCATTTCTCAGATCGGGAGGATGCCATCAAGGCAATGGAAGAATTACAGGTGGATCTTTTGCTCCTGTTTTTTTTTCCAAGAGTGCAGCACAAATTGTTTTGCATCTTGCATGAGTTGATGTTGGTGACCCCACAGGGGAAAGACCTGGGAGGAGCCCCAATAGAAATCTCTCTGGCCAAGCCACCCTCAGACAAGCGGAAAAAGGAGGAGGTTTTGCGCAAGCGGGAAGTGCGCATGATGCAGATGATGTCATCCCGTGGAGGGTGAGAGTCCACTTTGCTTTTTCTACCTTAAAGCATGCAGTAATGATCCTTGACACTAAGTCCTCGAAAAACCAGTACATAACTAGATGGACAAGTCAGTCTTTTTTCACCACTATGAATGTCTCATGAGGTATTCTATTTACATGTATGCAGAAAAATTTATCTATGGTGCCTTTGGACTTATAGCTGTTGGAGAAATAATGTTGGACCAGATAAGGAAATGGGAAATGTTTGTCTGCCTTACATACCCTCTAGTCCAGTGGTTTCCAAACTATGGGTTGCGACCCACTGGTGGGTTGCGAGAGGCATCAAGGTGGGTCGTGTACATTCTCCCAGTGTGAAAAAAAAATCACTACATCTACATCCACTCAGGATAAAACATGCCCTGCAGAAAAGGATGATCAGTTTTCTTCACGTCATAATTACTTTGAAAATACCTTGTTCTGGATTCCGGTGGGTTGCAATTTAAAGAAGTCTGGGAACTACTGCTCTAGTCGAACAACCAATTCAAATGCATGTGAAAATTTATTGGAATCAAGTATCTATTTGACATGAACTACATCAGGCACCAGACTGCCTGTTACTTGCCTGTTTGTTTTTAAAACCTAATAGTTTTCCCTGTGATTGAAATTTTTTTTTTAAGACATGGCTGAATAGTGAAAGTGGGAACAGATATTCACTCCACATACTGGTAAAATAAGCTTGTGGTTCACTTTTTTGTTTTGAAAAAAGTTATCGTTTAAAAGAAAACAAGAAATTGAAAGTCAATTGTAATAAGCAGAGAAAGTGTGATTATTCCTTCACCTAGGGCCATATGGTCCTAGCTATGTTGGAAGTAATGATGTGTTGACAACCATTGTGTTTTTCCACATGTGAGACCATTATGAACTTCAGTTCCTTTTCTTGGTATCACTATGTGTAATCACTAGTAGAGGTTGGACTTTCATGTTCTGGTCTATTAGTTGGTTTATTCCCTTGTCACAGATGGTGAGGATATAGCATTTTTCTGAAGGGGCCACTGTGTCAAATCCTATTGAGCATATCACACATTCTTTATTGGGACAACAAGCATATGTGTGCTTATTGTCTGTACTTTTTCAAATTGTGCATTACCCTTAGTTTTCTTTTAGTTTTGCATATACAGTTCTTAAATGAAAATTTTTTCTGTGAATGATTCCCCCGGAGACGAAAAAAGAAAAACTCCCAACTTAATATGGTTGTAGACAAGACCATATGAGGTAAGGTATAATTTATAAGTTGATAGGAAGTTTGTACATGGTACAGGGTGTAACATTTGTCAGGAATCATATGGGAATAGTTTTAGGATTATTTCCTCCCATGACTGCTTGAAACTAACCAGCCAATATATAAGCTATGGTGCTAGAATCAACTCCCTTAAACCAACCAGACCATCATTCTTCGAAGCTATGATGCTGTGCCCAAGAAGATTCTTCAGCTGCAGACATAACTTACTGAAAATAAGTTGAATAGGAAAATTCTGCTGTTCATGAATGCCATAGAATTGCAACTAAAAAAGGGGAAGTGTTTATAAATCCAGATGTATTCACAGCTTCTCTTAATCATACCAGTCATAAACATTGATTAACTCAACCAGCCTCACAAATTTGCTACCAGGCAGAAACATGTTTGGATAAGAACTTAGTCATCTAGGAACAAAGTTTTGATGAAGAATCTATGGCAGGAATTCCTAAATTCAATGTGACTAACTTCCATGCCAAATTTCAAGCAGATCCATGAGGTATCTCCCACAGGTTGCTGGACACTTGAGTTGGAATGATCCCATTATTTTAACCCTTTTAGTGCTGTAGAGCCAATTTTTCAACCATGGCTTTTCATTAGGTTTCTTCCTTCATGTAGTTGGGATTCTTTTTGTTGGATGTTGATGTTACCTTCAGATACAGCTGATTCCAGATGCAGATACAGATACTACAGATAACATAAGTACTTACACATAAATAATATCTTTGCCACTTGTTGTGCCCCTAGGATTTTGTTTTATTTTAACTCTGAAGTGGTTAGCTATTTTTGTGTAAGTTTATATAATTTTGTTTCTTTTTATTTGCAGTGTAAGTGTAAAAGATGTATGACTATGAACATGTGTTTTGAAGGAAAAGTGGCTACTCTACACTAATATGATGATAGCATTTCAGTTTGGAATAAATTTAGTTAATCAATTGCACTTCAAAGTTGAAATTTAAATTGTGAAAAAGTTATTTTTGAAAAATAAATAGATAAAATTACAAATAAGCTATAATCCATTATACTCAGAATATCTGAGTAAATTAAAAAAAAAAGAATGTTTTATACTTTGAGAGTTATGATATTTTTATGAAGTATAGCAATTTAAGAAAAAAGGGCTTGGCATTTTTAGCTACTACTTGGTATAATGACTTGGCACCAAAAGAGTTAAGCATCACTAGTCCCCTTAGAAATGAACACCATGTTCTGTGAAAGATTTAAATTGTAAAGAGAAGATGAAACTTTCTGAAGCTGTTTTGCACCATGAAAATGATGCAGTACTTCTGTGAAACATCCTTTAAATCCTTTTTTATTGTTAGAGCAGCTAATGGAATCTTATTTCGGGCTGTATTTCAGGTTGTTGATTCCACCTGGTGGGATGCGTGGAGGTCGGGGTAGTCTTTTACGCAACCCACTAGGCCGTGGAGATTATGGTAAGTCTTCAGGATATTTTCCAGCCTTGGCCACTTCTACCCCCACTTTCACCACCTTCCCTGCCCCCTATTCCTTGGATGACGACCCTGAATTTGCTTACTACTACAACGATGCTTTGTTTGCCTACTACTAACTCCTGTTGTCCCTCTGGCCTCTTACCTTACCTGATGTCACATGGTTGCAACCTTGTTACCTGAGTGAGGAAATCCTGTTTTTGTCAAGTTTTCTGTGTTTGAGTGGATGGATCAAAGCAAATCTTGGGTTAAACTACTTGTCTTGCATGCATTTAGGCTCAGTTTTCTCATGGATATTGTCAAGTTAACATGTATGGTCTTGCCATTGTGACTTTGTTGATTGAATGGAATAAAGTCCCCTTCCTACCCTCTCCCCTTCCTTGCTCCTCTACCCTTTCTTCCTCCCCTGTTGCCTTTCCATATCTGATCATTGGAAGCTCAGAGCACTCAATTGTCAATGTGATGAAGATGCATGCTACCTGAAGTAGAATAGAAAACCAATTTGTGAAATAAACCCATTCCTTTCTAAAAGCATAGCAGTTGAAATGAGAACTGTAGCAGTTCATTTTCCTGACAGGAGACAGGCAACTTTGACATGAATATCTGATCCTTCAAAAAAAAAAAAAAAAACTAGCAAGCAAAGATATATTGGTATTGTTCTGGAAAAAATCTTTTTGACCTTGTACATTTTTTCTTGCACATGGGGAAAACTAATCCCTTTCATATTCTCAATAATAATAGTTAATGACAGTGGGTTTTTTTTAATCTCTTTTATTTCTGAATTCTCTTCATTGAAATTTTAATTTTTTAATTACTTTTATTGCAGAGCTCTTCATTCATTTTCTTGTGCTGCATTGCATTGACTGATATATTCATTCAGTCATGTTTACATTTTTCTTACTAGTAGCTTCTCAGATACCTTGATTTTCCATTCCTTGGTTTTTATTGCACTTAGCTTTTCACATTATAGCTTCATTTTCATTTAAAATTGTAGTGGAGTAGTGGCTAATGATTTTGGATCTTGAAGAAACTAATCTTCATGCTAATGATATCAGATTAATTTAGTTATTTTTTGTCAAACCTGCTTGTTCACCTTGAAAGTGTTTTGCATGGCAATTTCCTTTCATATGTTGCTTTTGTTTTTCAACAAAACTAAAGCCTCCCCTTCCCTCTTTTATGAGATCAGTTTCATCATGGATGATTCATGACACAGGTAACAAAAGCATAAAGAAGTGATCAGTGGTTCCTATTGAGAGTGGAGGTTCCTGTCTTGTATGAATGGAAGAAGGCCAATACAACCATTCCTCATAGCACCCTTGTAGAGATTTTTTTTCTTGCACACAAACCAAACGCACGATCAATTTCTAGCTCAGGCTCCCCTCACTTATATATCATTTTCAGTTCTTTTTTCATATTTTTTGGGCATGTTTTTTTGGGTTGTAGAAGCTCAGCCTCATTCATATTATTTGCCCTGAATTCACATTCCATTATTATCCTCATTCAAGTCATTTGTCACATCCTTCAAAATTTCCTCGATGATGCCAACACGCAGCATTTTGGCCCTCTATTCCAGATTATGACTACGATTACTATGGGTACTGCGACTACAGAGGCGGGTACAGTGATCCCTACTACGATGATTTCTATCGATACGACGATTATTATGATTACCCGCCCCCGCCGGCTCCAATGCCGCCTCCACCACCCCCATCTGCACTGCCCAGGGGGAGAGGCTTGCCCCCACCAATGGTTGGTCTTTTCCAAATTCCATCCTCATTTACTCTGAGGCTGAGTTGGTGCTCCAATTTCCTTGTATGGGGGTCACAAAACCAAAAATGAAAAACTGTAGGCAAATATCTGCTACCATGGTCTAGATTAGTATTTTCATGCCAAAGCTTTCTTGTCATTGACCCAAGTTCCAGGGAAGCTTTGGCTGTGTTCAGTTACCCTGTGCGTAGTTGGTTTGGTGGATATTGTGCAGTCTTCCATAATCAGATCAGGTTGTCTCCATAGTTTTGGCAATCCATTGATATTTTCTTGTGGTGATTGCTTCCTGCAGCATTTGATATTTTATTGCTGCAATGTAAGTAGGAGAATGAAACTTGGCTGAAGAACATGCAATGAGTTCGACACAACCACAGAAATTCATGGCAGTTGTTTGCTGGCGTAGAAAGGTTCCCCTTGATAAAACTTTTATACAAGGTCTTTCTTTAAAATCCCTCAAAATCTGCATTCATTTGTGGCAAGCATGAGTTCATGCTCAACTTCATTTATAGTAGAGGCTGTATAAAGATTATGCATTTCATCATGTTTTTTGAAGAAAATTGTTTAACTTGATGGAAGGTATATTGTTGAAGGTACTGCCCTTTGTTTATTTTTGTTCAATGAACATGAAGATGTTGGGGTATGTTTGATGTTGTAGGGCCGTGGTGGACGTGGTGGAACCATGGGTGGGGGACGTGGGATGGGCGGAGGGGGGCCTATGGGGGGACCTGGGGCCCCACCCCCACCTCCCTCTCCCACTATGCGGGGCCGAGGCCACATGAGGGGTCAAGCCCCCCGGGGATCCCCTCGAGGCAGAGGTTTCCCTCCCGGGATTGCAGGTCTGTTTCCCTTTTCTTCCCAGACTCCAGTATCTGACAACCTGAAAGTTATATAAATTTTAAAGTAGACTTGCCATTTCTCGATAAGTTCTGCTTATCTTGTCAGAAATTTAAGAAGTGGTGATTCACCATTTCTTTACTAGGATAGTGTTCTTAGTGAAAGTGTATTTTTATTATATTTTGTCCATGAAATTGAATGAGATCATGTGCTTGTAAAATTTCAAGCCTATCAAAATTGTAGGTTTTCTTCCTTGAAACAACTGCAAAATGTAAGCTAGTAAATATCTGAAGACCTTTCTATTGTTTTGTGGTGTTCCCCTCTCTCCAACATCTAAGAATAATGGTAATGTCATCTTCCAGCCAGGTTCTTTGCAAGGATGCTTCATTGAAATGATTTTAAGCTGGGAGAAATCTATAGCATGGTATAAATACAAATTCTCTGGTATATCTTCTGTTTGAGCATTTGACACTGAAAATGAGTCATAATTGGTTGAAAAGAACCATGAATACAATAGGAACTGTTATCGTTTCTGTTGATCCATCTTGCTAGAGAATCTGCAGAGTTGATCAGTCTGAGGGTAAGCTTCCTCTAATGCACACATATGCATTTGGTCCTCTTCATTTATTTGTTTCTTTGAAGCTTGTATGTATTTCTATTCAGGTAAAAGGAAGTTGGATACAAACCAGAACCAGGGGGATAGCAAGCGTCGAAGCCAGCCACCGACTGGCAACCACCTGAGCAATGGAGGTTCAACCAATGAACCTTTCTATGCTGACTCCTTTGGCCAGCAGTGGAACTGATGGAGATCCACTGCACCAACTCCAGGCCACTCTCACGGGATCCAAATCCTTGCCCGTCGTGTCTCTCCGTTTTTGTGAGAGATCTTTGAATGATTTCTCTTCCTTGTTTTGAATAGTTTTAATGACTTTGGTCCTTATCTGCCCCACAGTTTCCTTCAAAAGTTTTTCAAGTCAAGCAAGTCTCTTGATTCTGCATTCCCCCCTTGTTCTGGGCCCAAAGAAAGAAAAAGAAATTACACAAATCCCTCAACTTGAAATCTGGTTTTGTACAATAGCAGGAAGTTTATTGTTGTTGGACAAATTTTGCTTGCATTTCCTCCTGTTTCTGCTGTAGATTTGCTTGACATCCAATCCTAATTCTCCCTCTGTTGCATTCCTGGGATTGCAGTCAAATCCTCAATATGATGTCATTTTTAGATTAAGTCATTCCTTAGCCAGTGCCCTCCCTTCTCTGCTTTTTTTTTTCTTTTGCCCTTCCCAACCTAAAAAAGTGAAATTATTACAACTGCAGCACTGTTTATTTATTTATTTGTTGATGGGAAATTCTGTGTTGCCCTTCATCAAGAGGTCATCTCCCCAACAGTTGTCATTAATGGTTTCACAGGAAACTATCGACGGTAGGCACACTTTTCAGTGTTCAATGTTTTTGTTCCAAGTTCCAGTTACTTAGGTACCTAAGCACAATTCATACGATGAAAAGTGCAGAAGGGACTTGAATGCATTTGGGGTTTTGCCTGTATGATGGCGACAGAGAAGTAAGCTTCATGGCACCATTAATCTGGTCTGCCGTGGTCTGGACTGATAGCTCGTCTACTGCAGTGACACATTCTCACTGTGAACGCATCAAGGAACTTATCTTGGAAAGCAGACACATGACTGCGTGAGACACTGCATCCACAATGGACCATGATTCTGCACAATATTGCATTCACAATGGACATTGAAAAAATTCTGCTCTTACCTGTTATTAAAGCATTCCTGTTTTACCCTGTGGGTTCCAGAACGATTGACGACAGAAGACAGTTGAGAGTGTGCATATTTGTCAAGGCATGTTTGACATGGTATTGCTATCCTAGCATGAATTATCAGAGATGAATCCAGGATCTTATACTATGCCACTCCCCAGACAAATAGCAGAAAGGCATTGAGTTGCGGGAAATTTCATCACCTAGGAAAATAATATTCAAAACCACACCGTGATTGAAAACTTGGAGACTTCGCTTGGGACGTTGTGAGTCTTGCTCGTGGGTTTTATTCTCCGGGAAAGCACTGTAAATCCGGACGCGTACGACGCAACGCTAAGCTTGAAAAAGCCATGAGGAAACTGCTACAGATAAACTGCGTTCTGTTGCTGTATGATTTAATGCAACCGCACTCCGCTCTAAAGACCAATGGACATTGCAGCGCCTTGGTTTGTCATAACTCCCACACTTGATGTATAGTCCGGACTCCTTGCCTTCGTCAGATGGTCATCAATGCGACTGTGACTATCTTCTTCAGGTAGTCGCACCCTGTACGCATCATGCACATCTTAACCCTTTCAGACCTGAATTAAGGTCACTATCAGAATAATATACTTTTTTTTGCATTTTTCAGCTCTTTTGCCAATCTACTTTACTTTAAATTTTTACATCCTATATATCGTGTTTATATTTTGCATAAATTTACCATATATTATATATTATACATGTAGTTACAAAATTGACGAGAGAATGCTTTCGATGGAATTGAGCTATGCATAATTGCGCCCATTGTAGTGTAATATGGGATGCAAAGTCACGAGAATCCCAAGTAATCACCATAGACAAAGAAAAAGCAATGTCCATTGGAATGGACACCGGGTCTGAAAGGGTTATGGAAGCATTAGCTGGAGAGCTTCATCTGGATTGTATCTGCAGTCGGTTGGTCAAAGTTGCTCTGCAAACAGGATGATTCCTTATGTCGTGATCAGATTGACAAACTTTCTGGAAGGTAGTAAAAGTGTATGACTGCTGATGGTAAACTCTTTGAGAAGTGATTTTACTGTTACCTTTACCAATGATGCCATCCTTTTAGCCAGGTCTCGACCTGCGACTCGAAATTGTGCTGCGGCCGGAATGAAATTGAGCGTCCCCAAAGCGCAGGTTATGGTCCTTTCGAGAAGTCCTGTAGTGTTAGTGTGCATTACGTGTTAGGGGGGCCCCACTGGAACAGATCGAAAAGTTTAAGTACCTCGGGGTCTGATTCTCAAGTGACAGCTGATACGGAAACGAGATCGACGGCTGCATCTCTAGGGCTTCCGCCTTTTACGGACACTGGAGGACTGGTCCAACCACAGTCCTCCATGTCAGATTTGGCGGCGCCATATCTGACATTTCCAAGTACACTAAATTTTCGGTTTTTAAGAGTGTTTTGCCTCCCCACCCTCACCTATGGTAATGACCGAAAGAATCGAGTCGTGGATACAAACTCCCTCGATGAGTTTCTTCCGGTGTGCAAGAGATCCCAGGCTAGTTGGTTCCGACACGTCTCCCCTATACAGGGACGTCAATTAGAGGGGGGGGGGGGGGGGGGGCAGTTGCCCCCCCCCTTAGGGGGGGGGGGGGGGGGGGGGGGGGGGGGGGGGGGGGGGAGCAGTTGCCCCCCCCCTTTGTGTCTTGGAGCGATTTTTAAATAGCCCTCACTTCTTCCCTATAATGTAATAGCCTGAAAGTCTGCCTTAGAGCTCTCATGCGGCATGGTTTTCATGGCTCCTGTTCTTTTGTTAAATCTCAGTGCATTAATGATCTCAAGAGAGGCGTTCTCGAAACTTGAAGCTAATCGACCCTGTTTTAACACTGTCTTTAGCAACTGCCTGAGTCGAGAGACTCTCCGCCACGAAGAGTATAAAAAAAAAAGTCTAGTCGTCTGCCATTGGCCCGCACCGAAAGCGAACACGGAGTAAATTGATCAACGAATTCGCAAAAATTGAAAGTTTCTCGCTCTCCGCTGTTGCGGTAAGGTCATTCGGGATAAGTGTGATCAGTCCTGATTTTTGGTACTTACAAGTGCAATATGCCATCAACGATGTATGCACTAAGTGCTGTGTCATGCTGATCCAGGTTTGTATATCTCGTCAAATTTCACTGGATCAGTTGAGAGATATTTCACTGAATATTAGAGTACCCTCTTTCCACTCTAGTACTTAATTCGGCGCACCTCATTCAACTTTCCCTGTATGATCAGTACTGCAGAATAAAATTCCTTTTTTTGTATCATGGCAAAGTAGATTCCATGCTCTTTCCTACAAGTGCCTTTTGGAGTTCCATTCATGTTAAGCTTGGTCACAGGAAGACTGATCACACTTACTCTGTAAAATTTGGCGTCGGGGTAAGTGTGGTCATTCGAAATATGACTCTCTCCAGGCTTCACGTCTTGTTCACTCGTAGATTTCACTCAGAGACTTAAAAACTCAACTAAATCCCTGAAGCTGGAGCCACTCCTTGCTAGAAGTTCCTTGTCTGATTGGTACCTTGCGAATAGGCTCTAAAAATTCATGGAATGGTCTCTGACCTATCCTCACTGGGTCTCGAAATTAGGCTACATCTCAATTATTTATAAGCATCCATTGGAGCTTGAAGAACGGTCTCGGAACTTACAACACTTCCGTCAGTTTGACATACCTATTCCAGTCAATGAACAACTAGTTGGAGATTTTCATAATTCCCAATAATTAAAATTTTTCAACTGGCTGCAAGAGGATGGGGTTGAATGTGATCACTGAAAGAAAATCTGATGGCAGGAGAAAATACATACAATTCTGACCATACAAACATATGCAAATGATAGAGCTAGGTTTGTAAGCAAACAAAAAATAGACATTTTAAATAAATGCTCCCATTATCAGCCAAGTCCCCAAACCAGTGTCTTTTCTGTTCCTGTAAATGGTATTTTTATTCCATATTTTTTCGATAGAGAGAACAAGTAGGGGCACATTTGATCATCAGAAAAAAATTATTTAAGCATAGAAATGCTTTTTAATTTGACTTTTTGATTTGATGTGACTGCCGCTTCCTTAGTATCACCCAGGCAAAAATTTTCGTTGGTTTATCTTCGGGCCATTGCTGGGGGAGTTGGCCCATTTTCGGCGAATGATTGGCAGAGTTGGCCGGCCAATCATTCGCCGAAGATAGACCAATGTGGCTGAGAAGGTTCCGAAAACCAGCGTGAGATGGAGCCAAAGTGGTCGTAGTGGGGAGTCACTTCCCGGATACTGCTGAGATGAGTCCCCTGTCCCTTTGACACAGTTCCCTATGGTTTCTCACATAGATCTCAGAGGAAGACAATCGAATTCCTTTTAACATTTCTCTGAAGATGTAACCTTGCTCTGGAATCAATCAGGAACTTCCAGCCTGGAGGTTCGTGGGAGGATCCTTCTCCTTTCCACAATCGGCCACACGACTATAAAATCGCCGATTGCAAGTATTGTCTTCTGTGTTCAATTACGTGTATAGGTGTGTCTAACTTTCTGTGGTGACAGATACTCTTGCATTCACGCGTGATTCCGCTTCTGGATACCTCTGCATCCAGAAGGGGTGTTGCTTGGGATGTTCTTGGCGGAAGGAGTGTACCTGTGTAAGGCATTCAGATAAGGTCCTGATCCTTCATCTCTACCTGATGAAGGAGCATTAAGAGGTCAAAAGATGCATTCTCATCGCTCCAAGATAAAGCTGTAGATGCAATTTTTTGTCGTTTTTTTTTCCTATACCTTTTCACCATTGTGAAAAGTCGGCCGATGGTTGGGGTATGTGCAGTTTCTAATGAGTCAAAGTTGGCCCAATGAAGGGCCAAGAGGACATGCCCGACTATAAGCCGGCTTAAACCAACCGTGAGCTAACCATATAGCAATGATGGCCCAACTACGGCTTATATGCGCGTCGGCGAAAAGCCATCGATGGCCCGACGAAAATTTTCTGACTGGGCTGTGGCCCAAGCACTATTATACGATGATCGCATTTTACCTGTTCAAAATCACACTTAACCCTAATGGGGTATCGGCATAGGTGTTATCACTGAAATGGCTCGTAAGAGAAAGCGCATACAAGTCTAAAGTAGTGGTCTGCATGTCTAATGTAATCAAAAGTGAATTTTTATCAGCACTCAATTTTATATTTACAAGCAAAATATGCAATGAAGTATGAATTAAGAAGTCGGTCTTGCTAGCTCTGCCTTGTATATCCAGGTAAATTCCATTGCTGCAACCGAGAGATATATCAAAGGTAATTAAGGAAGTATCCTGTTTCATGTCTAGTACTTAATTTGGCGCAATCATTTCAAATATCCTTGACTGTTCAGAACAGCTGAATAAATTTAACTTTTGGCATTCTGGCAAAGTAAATTCTATGGCCTTTTCAACTAGTCCTCTTTGGAGTTCCATTCCTGGTAGGCATGGGCATAGTAAGCTTGATCACACCGCATGAAATCAGGCATTTGGATTAGGGCAATCGTTGTGGATGAATTTCTTAGTCCAGTTTTCTCAAAGAAACAAGAGCAATAAAGAAGTGAGGAGCGGAAAAGCTTATGGGGTAATGGGAAGTTCCTCCAAACGAAAGCAGTTCATATTCCACTCCTTTCAATTGTATTTTTCCATTTCCCATGTTTCACTGTAGGGAAATACTCGGGGTAAGTGTGATCAACATAAATAATTGCTGACTGAAAGGAACGAGCGGTTTTTGCGCGAAAATTCTGATATTTTCTCGTTTCACAAATACCACTAAGCCTCACTACTACTTGTTTAATCACACTTTATCTTTCCAAGATCATACTTACCCCTAAAACGGGTTCTGCTGCCGAGTGCAACCGTGGTTGTAGTTTCATCTAATTAAATATCACTCTTCTTGCAGCCAACTTTACATGATAACGCAGGGAGGATTTCTGACGCCGATTTAATTTCGAAAAATTCTAAAATGTGCGGGTTTTTTTTAAATTATAATTTCGCGGAATTTGAGCTTCACGAGCTATTCAATTTCGTGATTGACTATGCCTCGTAAAATTCGCGAAATTGAAGCAGGCGATAACATTTCTGGCTGAACTGTATTATTTTCAAGTTGCATAGTTCCTTTGCCCCCCTCCTTGCAGTTTTACCAAATTATATCACTGCCCCATATCTCCCGAGAGACTCCCAAAAAGAGTGTAGGCTACGTGCAAGGAGGACGGACTACATCGCGAATCTTGCCACGAGAGACTCTGTATACCACCTGCCGAGCTTGAGTGTGTGGTCTAGGATCGCAAACACTGGAAGATGCTCCTCCGCCTGTTCGAGCCAAGACCCATTAAGTTGGGATAGGCAGTTTTGAAAATATTTGTATATGTACGCCTTGTGTGAATGTTGTGATTGCAATTCACGATTCCTGGATCTTGTTTCACACTACATCCTTGTGCAGTTTGTACCATGTACGATTCCCTCCAGTGGAATCAAATCATGTTTGCAAACACTTTCCAGACGTGTCTCGTGCAAAATCCAAAATATGCAAGGTGTTGAGTGTGTAGGCGGATGAGGTAGAGCCAACTTTTTCGTGCCTTCGACTCAACCCTAATAAGGGGACCGTAAGCACAACGTTGTTCAAAAGGAAACCTCTCATGCGGGAAACACATTCGCCGCTGGCATGCTTGTGATGGGTCAACATCGGCATGAAAATATAGAATGAGTGTTCATTCTATATTTTTGGAGATTGTAGGGCCTGGAAGGAGAAGTAAACTCCCCTTGACGGGTTCCCAGTCAACCGTGGTCTCTGCTTCTATCCTCAAGATGACGATGCAAGCGGCTATAATTCTTGTCTCTGGATGTTCTTCTATGCCCCAATTCATGTTTCCCCCGCTGCTGCCAACTTGTACGTAATTCTCCCAAGCAAGCAAGTTGGTGCTAATGAACATACTGGAGCAAATAGCGACGAGAGTGGACTCGATTTTCATTGGGGGCACAAGCAGGGTTAGGATCCAAGATTATAGGATCGATCACTTCGATCATTTCACGTCAGCTTAGCGGAATGTGTCTGGATTTCAACAGACGACCTAATATGGGCTTGATCGACTTGAAACGAGTCTTCAACAGCGTCCGTAAGGGCGGCCTCTTTTGCATCGCAATTATAAGGCTCCTCGGAGCGGATCCTGTCTCTGATATTGTAGAAGCACCGTATGGCATCCGAAGTGCAGTAAGGGTGAATAATTCGGCTGTTTCTGCACTTGCTAGATGTGATGCCGGAGACGGAGATGGAGATGGACTTGACGCTAGGTAATCGTGATGTCGGGATCAACCTGGGGGCGTGAAGGCACCGAATCTCCGCGTTTCGCTCTTCTCAACAGCCTACTTGTGGATGATGAGGAGCTAGAAGTGCCTAGTGAAGTTGTTCTTTGAACGAATGGGGACCCCGGGTCGAGGAGCAGCGTCGAGAAAGCGATTACTGGAGACGTCAAGGACAGCACAAAACACGAGAATCGCACTCTCAGATGGACAAGGACTGAAACGAGTTTTAAAAAAATTCGTGTACCGTCATCACCATCGTCACCACCGTATTCGTCATCACCGTCATGGAAAACGGAGAATGCACAGAGGATGCCAACTGGCATAGTTTTCGACCATGTGTATGGCAGTAAGATCTGGAAGTCAGAGAAAGTCAGAATTAATCTCAAAGGGCTGATACTCGTATGAATGCCTTGTACTCCACTGCATATAGTCTCGTGCGGCAGTGAGATTGGACATAAAAAGACGTCGAGTCACAGCCATACGCGTTCGAGATGATCTGCCTACGGAAAAAAACAGCATAAAATCTAGTTAATATTTGTGCTGTACAGCAACCTGGATGCAACAACTAAATGCTTCACTGAAATATCCTACGCAGCACGTCCAGCTGCAGCATTGCAAACCAGCGATTCATCAAGAAAACTGCTGTACAACATTTGACTGCGGCATGCTGTCCGGCTTAAAATCTGTGCAGTACAGTTTCCTAGATTGAATAGAAACTAGGGCTGTCACGATAGCAGTTTTCAAAACATCGATGCATCGACCTGAACTATCGATAGTTTATCGATGCATCGGGGGGGGGGGAGAATTCAATCTTTTCTCGCCGCGATTGGGTGGAGGTTTGTCTTCCATCGTTTCTTGGCTCGATCGGAGCGCGGACCTCTATCCGTCATCCATAATCTCACGCTTATGATCGTGGGGTGCGGGGGGAATGTGTGACCTTCACAAGGAGTAATGAAACCTACCATGCCCCCAATTATCGAAGATTACATCCATTCATTGATGGATGCATCAGGACAGCCCTAATTTTTTCTTATTGCCGTTTAGAATCAGTTGCCAAGCCCGTTCACGTAATTTTTTCCCCCTATTTTTCTTACTTCTTCTTTGGACATCGGCACCGGCAGATAGCAAACCTGGCGATGGTGTCAAACCCGCGGTTGCGAAAACATCGGTACAGCCGATAATAAGCAACGTCCATGTAAAAAAATTCACTTTGAGTTCACCTTATGTAAAGAGATAAAATTCCCCAAGGCAAGTTAAACATTTAAAAAAGTTAAGCTTGTATACTAAAGAGAAAGACGGAATATATAGAGAGGATTAACCAATGAACGTTTCGAAATCAAGGGAGTATAAGAACAGTCCACTTTCGCAGCATGAACCTGATGAGATCGAGCCGAAGCTGAAACAGGAAAAAAAAAAAACAACCTAGGTCTTCTCTCCCTCTCCAAACCCATGGGCGTCACGCCGCCTCTTCCTTTCCCCCGCCCGGACGGACTGTATTTGCCTCAATCCAATGGGACATTTCCCCTTTAAAATCTTTTGCCGATACATCGCAATGGTCGTAAAACTATCGATGCCTCCAACCATCGATAGTGGTAACGATGCATCGATCTATCGTGACAGCCCTAACAGAAACCATTTCTATTTTTGAGATTGCAGTGGAACATACAGTACAGCAGAATTAGAGGAGTTTTGGTGCTACGTGATTCGATGGTACGAAGTTTTGAGGCTGTTTTCGGTTCAAAAAAACTTTTTATTCTTCAAGAAACTGTCCCGTGATTCGATCTTACCAGTGGCGTAGCGAGGGAGAGGGGGGGGGGGGTAGGTCTTTAGCCCCCACAACACTGGTGGAAATGTATCCACCATACCCCCCAGGAGAAGTTTGGGAAAGTCTAGGCCCCCCTCAGTTCCCTCTAGCCTGGCAAGAGATTCTGGCTACGTCACTGGATCTTACATGATTTGATGCTACATCATATCCGGCTCCAGATCAAATTTGAACCTACGTGATTTTGTGCTCCACGTTTTCTACGCTACGTGTTTTAGCCAAACGGAGCGCCAGTTTTGGTCATACGTTTTTTTGGCGCTTCGAGATTTGGTGCTACGTGGCACTCCCCGGTAGAGCAAGAGTATGAACTTGCTCTAAGGATCATATTGGTACATGCACATGCCGACTATCCAGATCCACTTCGCACGCTATCATGAGACACCAAATGAGGGTGGGAGGGAAGTAGGACCTGCACGATCCCTGTTTTCCAGCGATATTGCTCATCTGGAGCAATATCGCTTCCATTCACCGCTCCGCGCCTTCGCAAACCGGTTGTTTCCCTACTCTTTCTCATTTTCTGGGAATCACATTCCAGTAGCAATCGATTCCATATTCAATCTGATCAATTCCATATCCCCACATTGCAAAGAGTGAGGGGTGTCCTCAAGGGAGGAAGGCTGTCAGAAAGTAGGAGAAAATACATGGAACAGCATGGAAAGAATATCCATATTTTCAGCTTTGACGATAATTGATGATAGTATTTTAATGCCATTAGATTCAGGTCGTCAAAAAAAGTCAGATCTGCGCAGCAAAATAAGAAGGCAGAAGGGAGAAAAGGGGAATATCTAACACTATGGTCCATGTCACGCTGGTGATAAATGTCATTGTTATAATGTCTTCTCTTGCTATTCTGCATAGTAGTGTCTCATGGTATAACTTCTTCGCTGCTTGAATGCTGATCTTTCGACGTGTTATATCTGTGTTGGATATCACAGATCGATGTCACATTGTAGAGATAATGGTTTGGATCACATTCTTTGTCCCAAATACGCAGGGCTGCTGCTTGAAATTGCTGTCACCCTGGTTTCCTACAGCTGTGGGGCTATCATCTTTGGCATCGACGAACCGACGTGAGGAAGTGTGAAAATGGTCCTAGCACTGGTAGGGCAGCCACCCGTTCATAATTAGTATGGACAGTACATATTTCAGATGCAATGTCCATACTGCAAACTGGTCCTAATATGGATACTGCTTTGTCCATATTTTAAACTTACTATTTTATTACTCAATAAAGCTTAATAGCTGCTAATATTGTTATTTTCCGTAAGTCAAAAGCAGTAGGCCACACTCATAGTATCGATTGGCGCCTTGGCTTAAGGTGGCTGAGGGCATATTTAGAATATTTGTCCATATTTTCTTAAATTCAAAGGTGGCAACCCTTATCACTGGACACTAGGCCCTACAATGCAATGCTCCCCGGGTGGCTGTATTCTTTCATTGGAGCTGACACTTTTCAAATGACTCCACCGCCAGTCTGTGATACCCCCATGCATGTAGGAGCATGTGAAAAGGAGTCGAACTAGAAAGAATTGAGCTGTAGATATGTTGTAAGTTCCAGTGGCGTATTTTACAAGGGGGCAGGGGGGCAGCCGCCCCCCCTGGCGCCCATAGGACCGAGCATGGCGCCCCCTTGGAGGCAATAATTTTCTCACCTGATATCACTCGGGTGGGGTTTGGCGCCCCTACTCTGTTGCTTTGCCCTCTCTGACCCTTCAGCCAAAATACGCCACTGGTTGTAACTGTTCACTGTTGCCTTTCTTTCAGTTTGGCAGTCGTGAAAAAAAGAATATTTCGCACGGGGCTAAAGGGATAAGAGGTCACAAAACGGGGATATAGATTTGCCGGACGACGGCATATGAGAATACTTCGACCCGCGGAGGAACTCTAGTGGGGATCTGTGTCATTGTCCTTAGAATATCAGGACCGTGCTGGTGTCTAATGAAAGCTTCGCTGTTCCTCCACTAGATGTCGTAAAATAAATTTTCCTCTCTCCGCCATCATGCCTGGCTTCAGCGAGAAGGTGCGGCACTCTCCTCGTCAAAGTTTTTCACTTATTCTTCGCTTTACGACAAAATTTGCTTATAATTCTAGGGTCTTTATTAACATGATGTTGGTTCTTTTTCAGCCGATCGTTATCGATGGAGCCGGCCACCTCCTCGGCCGGCTGGCTGCTGTCGTGGCAAAACAGCTCCTTCAAGGGCAGAAAATCGTGGTTGTGCGATGTGAAAATATGAATATCTCCGGGAACTTCTTCAGGTCTGCTTCATATTCCTTATTCGGAAATATTGTTAAGCTTCTGGCCCTTCCCCCAAGGATTTTGATAGCCTTGAGCCGAGTCCTTTTTCGTAGACAAAGTTAACGGTACGACTAAGTAGTTCAGTGCTAATCGTTCATACTTTTTTAGTTTGTCTCCATGGAATTTTACCAGGAGTCGTTGAATTATTTCAAACCATTATCTCCCAAGTTTCCTAATTATTGGCTGCCTCATTAATGATTTGCTTTAAGTGACCCATATACCCCGATATATAGGACCTAGTGTGCTTCTAGCTGCTAGTTGAAATTGTCATTTCTTTGTCATTTATTATTAAATCTTATAATGAGGTATTCATATGGGCCTATTCTGCTTACAGTTGCCCATTGGACACAGTTAACCGTATGCAGTGCGTAGGGCTGCTCAGGTGACTGTACCCCCTAGGGATATTGTGTTTCTCCTTAAGTTAGGCCAGGTTAGGTTAGGGGGCTGGGTGTGGTGTGTATTATATGTAATTGGAATCCCAATCAATTTAGATTCCAGGTGACTACTTGCGCTCAATTAACCGGACGCATTTGGTTAACTTCAAGTGGAACAGGCCTATCACCTATTTGATATTCATATTCAGTTTCCTCCAATTAGTGTGTACTCCATTCACATTACTCTCAAGTGCTGAATTCATTTTCTGTACACTGCCCTCTTGGTACAGATAGTAAATGTTGAGATGACCTCAGCCAAACACATTAGACCATATTTCTGAGCAGTATGGGAGTACTTAATGCCTGGTTCCAATTTGTTGAATAATGTGTTTCTTATATGTTGGATGTGTGGATGTCTGGTTAGCTGATCTCTATATATATAACTTTTAGGTTGAACTGTGATTTGTAGAAGTCATGGGAGAGGATTTAATTTGATTAGGGAACTTTAACATGTCAATGTTTTTTGGTGCAGCTGGTCTGTCTTTATTCACTTAAAAGTACAGTGAAAACTCATTAATGTCAATCTATCGCTCTCACTCCAAGCCATTCTGTCCCCTATGTCCCTTAACGTGAGTTTTTTTGGGAGGGGGTGATTCCTGATAACTTGGTCCCTAAAAGTTTGAGTTAGTGAGTTTTCACTGTATATCTTAAGATTTTTATGTAATTCATGATTCACATGTTTTAGAGCAGCAATTCTCAGCCTGTACGCCATGGCACCTAGGGGTGTTGTGAAAGGCTGACAAAGGTGCTGTGGAGAGCCCAAATTAATTTTTACTTTTTATGGGAAATTTTTTTTGAAAAGTACTAAAAATGTACTATGTAAAAAAAAGTACAAGTACTTTGGTGCCCAACTGAGTAATTGAGCTTGAAAGACTTTAAAACTTATTTTGGCCTTTCACCATGGGGGGTGGTGGTTGAGATGGGACAAGATCAGAAGGCTTCAATACTAGAATCATGGGTGTAATTGAGGCACAATTGATGGATTGGGTAGCAAAATTTAGAAGAACTTCTTTCAAGTCATGACACTTCTTACTTTGGCCCTTGCTCTTAAAATTTCATGGCTTGAGTACGCAAAATAATTTCAAGGGTATCTAGTGAGGAGGAATACCAAGATTGTTGCTGCAATAAAGATTTTGATTGCTTTTTGCCACCATGTCTCTTTCCTCTCTTACCAAGTATATAAAAAATAAAACATCTTCAGGTCTTGTCCAAACAGTACAAATGATGTGTGGGGTCATGGATGGATTGGCATGTGTGGGTGAAACGTTGAGCTTTATCTGGATATTCTGGAAAATCAGAGCAGATGCAGGTATCACATTGAAGTTTATAGAAGCCTGTGGATGTATATGGATGCTGCCAACATCTTTCATCTGAAAAGGTTGAGAACCTTCTACTTCAGAGGGAAACTGATAGTTTCACCTGCTTTCTGGAAGTCTTGTAGCAAGCAGCAATTCATGATGGTATCCATAGGTCAAATCATGTCAGTCTAACTTGGACTTAAGTTCTGTGGTTAGCCCGAAAGGATGTTTTTCAATTGACAAGATGTCCATATGCCTAAGGAAGTTCATGTTTTTTTTGGCACCTCATGGGTCTGTCACCCAGGGAGGATCCTTTAGAGGGGAGGTTTGCAAGGGTTGATTTGCGAACTAAACTCAATCTGAATGCAATAGGGTTGTCTTATTGTGATAAGGTATAGACAAACCTGCATTGACCTTGTGCTAATTAATGGACTTTTCAAATGACAGATGCTATTTTTTATGCAGGAATAAACTGAAATATTTGGCTTTCCTGAGGAAGAGATGCAATGTGAATCCTGCCAGGGGGCCATTCCACTTTCGAGCGCCCTCCATGATCTTCCGAAGAACAGTGAGAGGTGAGACATAACATAGTGCAGAGTACAGAAATCAGGATTTAAGGTTCACTGCAAAATCTCTGTTTCTGTGATCTGTCTCAACAATCTGATTCCACATGGGTTCTGTGCACCTTTTCCTCTGCTGTACCTGCATTTCTCCTTGAGGCATCTTCCCTTGCCCTGATTTGCATTGACATGCCAAAGCAGGGTATTTAGGTACTTTTTGAGTTTGCTTTTTTGGAGTTAAATCATGCACCATCTGACTCGTTATTGGTATATTTGGTTTCCTTTGCCAATTCTTTTTGGTGCATTGGTTGGTATTCCTAAATTTAGGGTTGGAATCAGTTAATAATATGAACTAGTTGAAGTCTCATCTGATATCTACATACATGTCTTAACTCACCATGGAACCTACCACATTTGCACCCTGTTAGCAGTACAATTTAGGATATAAGTAGGACACCATAGAGAGTAAGTATGGAAATCATTCACATAATTTGTGATTGCTTTTTTTTGTACATATAGCTGTTCAAGTCAAAATTGACTAAAGTTTCATATGATTTGAAGAAAGTAAATTAAACTAGCAAAGACACTTAAATCAGTTGTATTGGATTTTTAGCATTAAAGCCATTTATTAGATATCCCTTTCACACATGGTGTCCACTATGGTGGACATGACAACATTTTTGGCGAGGATGATGATTTTTTAGCCATGATACACATCTCAAAACTTTTGGTATATGAAGTTAACTCAAGTGCATGTAATCTCTTCAGTGTTGTTTTCTGGTGGTGAAATATGGGACTACTACAGCAGAGTACCTCCTTAAACGTTAAACCAAAAAGGCATATTTTTCTTTTGCTTGAAAAATTCATACGTGAAAGGGATATTTTAGTATCAATGTAATCATTGCAATAAATATTGTAAATGGCCAGTACCTGTGAAAAATATCAATTTCCAAAAAATCAAAATCATTAACACTAAACTTTTTCAGAGGATGAAGGACTCTTTTCTCATTTGTTGCTTGAAATTTTGTCGCAATCATAGTGTATTCTACATCTTTAGAATTTTTTTATAGTTTCTTTTAATTCAATTTATAGTGTGATTTAAAAAAAAGGCTCCATTTTCTGAGAGAAGTACAGTTTCATAAATGCAAATAAAAATTATACATGGGCATATAATTATACAATTGACATTGGATGTGTACAAGGTGTTGATGTGTCAGCTTTTTTTCAGCACCCCTACTTAAGTTGTGCAGTCCATTTAGAGATGAATTGAAGGTGCTTAGAGGTGGATCATGCCACCTTAAGTGAGGTAATCATCTGTCTCAGAAGTCAATGAAATTTGGCAAACTGTCATTATATTGAGAATAGCCTGCCGACAAAAAATACATATGTCCATACTTCAAGTGGAGACAGAGAAAAGTGAATTTTAATTTGATCTAGGCACAAAATGGCCCCCAACCCCCAGATGCTAAACTCTTGACTAGACTGTTATTATGTCACCACCCTATTTTGGTTGACCATAACTTTTCATGGGACTGTTGGATGCAGCTGATACTAGACAGAGAAGTTCATGGGTCTAAGAGGTTTTTCAAATCCACAAGATGGTGCTATATGTAGATAGAGGGCACTGTTATTGACCAGAGAACCCCTTATTTTCGTGCAATGCCACTTTTTAAATGGGAAATGAAGAACCTGTAAGGTTTATCTTTTGAGCCTTTGAACCTTACATGAGCCTCTCTGACAAAAAATATCAGTATTATCTGATAGCCCTTTCAAAAGATTTGGCCTATTTAAGCCTTTTTAAAAAATAAGAATTGAGTCAGAATTGGTTTATATCCCAAACAGATTAAACTACTTGATTTCTTTTTGAGATGATGGAGCTTAGACCAGTATTGCCTTTGAGGTGTAATTATCCACCTGTAAACTTTGTAACAGGGCAATGCAATGCATAGCTCAAAGAATTGTTCTGAGAAAAACCCAGACAATCTTCTCTGCACTTAGCATATGTCCAATTTATTAATCTTATAATTTTTGTCCCTGCAAGTTGATTCACCTGCTGCCAATAGTTCATTACTAGTTTTCAATATTCAAGAAACAGCTGAAGAAGAAGCTTTTCTGTATTTAACAACAGTAGCAGTAAGAAAATTCATTTTAATATTTATCATGACTAGTAAGTCAGACAATGAAAATGCACTAAAATTCCATCTGATACACACAATACTTGTATTTTCACTTATCTCCTCTGCTTTGTTCCTATGATGAAAGATGCAGTATCTGACTGGTCAGTGATTACCCTTGCACGACTAGCTGAGGATTGACCTTCCTGTCATTTTTCAAGTTCTTGTGAAGTGGAGACCCTTTTGAATGCATGAACTTTTCATTGCTACAGGGATGCTACCCCACAAGGTAGAGAGAGGAAAGCAGGCTCTGAAGCGCCTCCAATGCTATGAGGGGGTCCCACCCCGTCATGCCAAGACTCGCAAGATGTACTGCCCTAACTCTATGCGTGTGGTGAAGCTTAAGAAGGGCCACAAGGTATTCCCTCTAGCTGTGGTTTTTCCTTTTTCCTTTTGCTTCTGGAAGCAAAGGTGGCAAATATCCTTGTAGCTTGCACCCTGTTTGACGGAATGACAGACAGAACAGTTTATAGGAGAATGTTGATTATTGAATTGTTTGGGACACTGGAATCTTTAGATAATCTGTTTCTGCAGATATTTGACCTTTTTTAAAATTGTTTTGCATAGAAAAAATAGACCCAGCAGGGTGGCTTGCTTTCCAAAACACTTAGTTGGCCCAAATTTCATGTAAAGGTAATTTACCCTTTCTAAATTGGAGGTTGATGTAACATGCAGGACCCTGAAGTTGGTTGGTTAGGTTGCTGGAGCAGCTTAGGTTAGCAAGATTCAGGTAATCAATTCTCTGTTGTAGCTTTTTAGAGTTTTGCTGGAAAAATGCAGGCCACTTTTATTGGTTAAACTGATGTTGCTCTATGGGTTGCATTTGGAAAAAAGAAATAGTAATACATTTTCAGAACTTATGCAGTGAGAATTTGCATACATGCCCAATATCAGATTTTGACATTTCAGAGAAGTTTGAAGTATTAAATGATAGTAACAGTATATTTTTACACCTTATTTCCTGGGGTATCAGGTAGGGTACATGTTTTTAAAAATGTAGGAAAGAATGTTGAATGCTTTGTCTGAAAGAGGAAATGTTGATTGGATCATTATATGATGCAGTCAGTGTTTGGAAATGGCATTATGATCAAGAAAGGTTTTTATGCTGCTATACATGCAAAAATTATTTTCTTTGGGCCATAAATGAATGGAAAAATTAATATATGTTCCTGCATTCCAATCTTTGAATTGTATTATTAGGAAACCTAGCATTGAAGTAAATTGAAAAAAGTGGATGTGCAGAAACTTACCTTGCATGCACCTTGCCTGTCAGCATAGAAAAGTTTTATTCCACTTTCATGAATTGTTTTCATTATCTTCATCTCAATTTGTGGGGAATTCTCATCGAGTTCATTTCCTTCAGTGGTGTTACCTGGGCCGCTTGAGCCACGAGGTGGGCTGGAAGTACCAGCATGTCATCAAGGCTCTGGAGGTCAAGCGCAAGATGCGGGGCTGCATCTATCACAAAAATAAGATGGCTGAAAAGGTGAGGAGTATCTTTGTTTTCTAATGAGTTGCTGGCCAGCATGTGTAACTTTGATTCTTCACTCTAAAGTTGGGCATAATTTTAATATTTTTTATGCACTATCTATTTTAAAAGTCAAGTAAGCCGTCTATATTTGGTTATGCACTGGTACTTTTACCATTTCTAGTTCATTTTGCATCTTATGAATCACTTTCCAAAGAGCTGCAATGATTGACTGAGTTTTTTTTTAATGATCTTATGCTGTTTTTTCACATCCTTACAGAAAGTGTTGCGGAAAGCTAAGACGGAGGTTGGGCCTGCTATCAAGCATCACCAAAAGATCATCAGGAGTTTTGGCTATCATTGAGTGCCTGTCTCCACTTATTTGGTTCAGAGCAAATTATATCTCTGGCTTCTCTCCTGGCTGACATCTTGTTTCAATTCCATTTTTTAATCACTGAAAGTTGCTTTTTTGGGAAGGTGTGAGTACAATATCTTGTATGCATGTCAGAAAACTTAGAAATCATATGAGTGCATATGACTGACTTCACATATGCAATAGTCTTTGGACTAGAGAAGAGCTTAATGGTGTAATACGGTTACAGTATTGAAAAGAGATCTACACTTTTGCTTAAATTGGTTTAGGCCCAGAATCTTATTGTGAACTTTTGGACATGCTGAGTGTAAGTGCAATTGGCCTATATCTATTGATAGATTGCAGATTCATTTTGCATAAAACCTCCTCAGTTACATCTGATAATGTTACTTACCTCTTTCCCTTGCTGGGATATCTAAATGTTTCAAGAATGTTGGCATAATATTGTGCTGATGCCAGGAAAAGGTTTAATTTTTGCAGGAGGGGGCAATAATTAGCAAGCTAATGCAGGGGAGATTGGCTCGAAATATGTGATATGAAATAATATGGGCTTGTTTTGCTCTCACTATAGGAATCCATCCAACTCGAATGCATTTGCAAGTAAGTGCAACAAATTGGCTTAGCTTAGATATCTGGCATTCACTAGTATTTTATTGTAACTTAGTTCTCGCCTGGCGATTTGATGCAGTCCAGAATTATGAGCAGTAATACCCCAACATAGTTTGGGTACAGTGGAATTCTTGGAGCAAAGCTTTTTTTTTTTCTATCCCTGATATCCCTATCTTAAAAAATCATTTGGATGAACTTTCCCACAAGTTGGGCAAGCCCAGTCCAGTAGTGGGCCGCCTTTCGGTTAAGGAAACCATAATTTTCTCACCTAATTGAAAAAAATGCCATCTCTTTCCGGTCTTCGACCATCAAAACCTAATTTCTCATTTACATTTGGTAAACATAAACAAACGGTGCCCATGAAACGACGATGGGAGGATGGAGGGCTGTGCGTGGTTGGATCCATCTGCCACGAAATTTGATAGGGAACTGACAGCTGTGGTAGCTGACACGGCGCTGTGCCCAAAGCCTGGGTCGTACTCTCATGCGCATTGTGATCCACATCCAGGTACGCATGCATTCCCCACCGTGACCAAATTTCAAATCCAAAATTTGCGATGAACGTGCTAATTTTGATTCAAATCCACCACAAAACGAACTCAGCCTGTATCTTGTTCATATCTACCCGCTTGCCAATTTTTGCAATGATCAGACGAACATTTTTTTTATTTATCGTTGGATAACCAAAGTGACGTACACGGACGGACAGGACAGGACTATAAGTGGTCTCTTTCCTTTCAGGGAAGGAGGCCCGCTAAAAAGGAAGCAATTTGTACATTTATTCAGCCTCCATTTTAATAGGTTTTATGGCATAGCACTGAGGCTGTATTCTTTTAATTCTGAGACCTTTATAGGGTGTAATTTCCATTTACCTATTTACATCATTTCATCTGACGTTACCCTCTTCTATTCCCCTTGTTCTATATTTCCTCTCCTTTTCTTTTTCCCTTCCTTTCTCGGCGCCCGTTTATTAACGGTTCTGTATACCCGGGGTAGCCTTTGAATCCTGAAAGGGGATAATCGTCCATGGGTGACTAAACGTCACTGTTTCGAGACGCCGACTCTACTATAAGGAAATACCCAATTTCGAGTGAGTTGGAGGCTTTAAAAAAAAGCAGGGATGACTAAAATTTAGTGACCTGTATGAGTGATTGTGCGTATTGATTAGTTTCTGTGGTTCCAAGATCCAGCGGCATGTATTTTTGCTGCATGTCAGAATTGGAACATGGCTGGACGTGCATGAAAAATTGTAAAGAAAAAGCCTGATTTTGAATCCTGGGTGAAAGTAGTACGGTTGGGATTCCTTGGATGAAACTACTCATTCTTAGCCCCTAAATCTTTCAATTCCAGTAGCCATGTCTACACTCGGATTTAATTTTTAAGTGTAGTGTCTTTGTGCATTAGCGTACGAGTACAGAGGCAAGTAGCATACAAATTTGCCATAACCAAGTACCCAAACCCGAGGTTGAGGACAATAAATAAATCCTGCTGCTCCATTTGTCACTGACGCATGGATATCGCCGAGTCCTTGGAGGAATTTAGCCCATACAGGCGTTCTTTACACTATAAATTCGCGCCTAAGAAAGGCGCCGAACAAATTAATACGATGAAATCATCTCTGTATTCCCAGATTTCAGGTAAAATGCTACGCTTGATGCCACGTGAAATAAGAGTGCTTGAGGATTCACGTGTGACTAACAGACCAACAGTTCCTTTTGTCGGTCATGAGTCATGGGGAGTCTGATGCATCGTCTACGAAAATTTGTTCAATATTCGTCAGTTAAGTTTATGCGAAAACGAAAATTCTGCATTTTTCATGGACGAAAAATGGACAAGGTCGAAAAATAAGGACGTCCAGGACGAAAATTACTTTTCGTCCCATCTTGTCGAAACATGTTTTAGAACGAAAGAAAGAATCAAAAGTGAACATTTTTAATTCTTTCGCTGCCGAATTTAAAACCCTATCCCTTGGGTGAGAACGAAAATGACAACTGCAGCGAAAGAGCTAAAGTAATGCACAATATTTACATTATATAAATGTTATATGTACCTCTCAGCAGTCTCGCTCACATTTCCCATCCATGCTTGCGTGCAGCCCGCGCACGAAGTCTTGCGAAGAGTGTCACGTGTCCTCCAGGCGGAGGACACAAGGACATTAATGATTAAGAGGATGTTATGGAGTTTCCTTCATAACATGATACATTCATGGAAATAAGAGAAATAAAAGTTTGTTTTTTTGTAGAAACAAATTTTTTTCATTCATAAAAATTGATCAAACATTTATTCTAAGAAAAAACACGTCGAAAATTAGAAAATTAGGTCACAACATGGTCGAAAGTGACTGAATTTATGAAATCCTGACTAAAATAAAATTATTGATTTTTTTTTTCTTTGGAAAATATATGACGAAACAAAAGTTATAGCTTCCCAAACTGACGAAAATTAAAATAAAATTATGATAGGCCGCCGAAAACATCCTTGTTGGCCACTACGCATGATCGAGACTCACTAAGTCTTTGCATCCATCGAACGCGATGGCTTTGTCTCCTTTATTTATTTTAGATTCTCATTTTCTTTTCCTTCGTTTGTTTCATTTTGCTTAACCCTGGATTTACACTGAAGAGAGGAGACAGATGGTAACACGAAACTCTGACTGAATTTTTTTATTACTGTTTTCAGATTTCTTTTCATCTATTATTTGGTTTCTTATTAATCTTATCGCACCGGGAAAACACTGGAATAAACTTGGCTCTCTCAGTTGAACATGTCAGTCCACGTTTTATAGTATGTTCGTAGATGTCCCTCGGAATTATTGACAGAAAGATGTAATCGATGAAACCAGCTTTCAATTAAGCTAATGAACCCAAGTAACTAAAACTCGAATGAGATATTTTTCCTCCTGTCCGGGTGTCTGTTTCTGTCATATATGCAAGAGATGTGACGGAAAGTTTCCAACCTCTTCTCTTATCCCAAACGTCAGCGTGCAAAAATAGAAGAGACGAAATAAACCAGTGGCAGGGATTTCCTCTTCTTTTTTTCCCTTTCTGTCCTTTCGTTGTTTTTCCAGGAGGAGTGGGCCAGATCGAAAGAGACACGTATGCTCATCCATCGCCACAGATAATTCACATCTGCACTCCCATACAAAATGTTACCAAATTTAACCGCTTTTCCCCCTAATCTTTACCTGAAGGGTCTTCTGACGGGTTGAAAGAGGGGAGAAAACTGGATTTTTACCTGTTTCACCGTCCAAATTTTACCTCGGGTAAAAAATTTTTGTAAGGGCTTGTATGCCTTCAACTCTTCAATAATAACGGATGATATTTCAGGAAAATATTTACGGATTACGAAATAAATACGGATGATATTTCAGTCCCCCTTCAAAGACCAACCGTTCTCATCGTGGTGTTGGGGGTGGCAACGGCATACCGTAAGTATGCTGGCCAAACGGCTCTGGCCTGGGGAAAGACCTGGCAACCTACCCCAGCATTCTGCCAAAATATTCTATGGATCAACGACTCAACAATGATTCCGACATGGTACTGGAAAGTGGGACCCCCAGGCTGGAAGGTACCCAAAATGCGACTGGGGAAGAGCAAGGAGGAGGTCGAAGTAGCTGGGGCAGTGATGACGCGGATAGGTTAAATCCGTTAGGACGCCCATCTGCTGATGTGGCCCGCAGCGAAACGACCACTCTGCGCTGCACAAAACCATATAAGATTGGAACGTGGAATGTNGAAAAAGGGAGACACGAAGGATTGCTCGAACTACCGCACCATAGCCCTGATACCACACGCAAGCAAAATCCTTCTGAAGATCATCCAGCAACGTTTGAGTACAACCGTTGATAGGGAAATGCCAGATGTGCAAGCTGGCTTCAGGAAAGGCAGAGGCACTCGTGATCACATTGCCAACCTTCGATGGATTATGGAAAAAAGCAGGGAGTATCAGAAAGACCTCTACATGTGTTTCATCGATTATTCGAAGGCGTTCGATGTCCTTGAGCACAACAAGCTCTGGACCTGCCTGAAGGAAATGGGCACACCACCACACCTGACCGAACTCATAAGATCTCTCTATCAAGATCAGAAAGCTACAGTCCGAACGCCATATGGAGACACGGATTGGTTGAAGATCAGAAAGGGCACACGTCAAGGATGCATCCTGTCACCAGCAGCTTTCAACATGTACGCAGAAGCTATCATGCGGCGAGCAGACCTGAATGAGTCCAAGATTGGTGTGAAAATAGGCGGCAGAAACATCAACAACCTCCGATACGCCGACGATACCACCCTGCTGGCTGAAAACAAGAAGGACCTCGAACATCTGATCATGATAGTCAAAGAAGAAAGTGAGAAGGTTGGACTGCGCCTGAACATCAAAAAGACAAAGATCATGACAACAGCAAAAAATTCGAACATCAATATCAAGATCAACAATGAAGAAATTGAAGTGGTTGAAGATCTCATCTTTCTTGGCTCCAAAATTGATCGCAATGGCGACTGCACCCCTGAGATTAAGAGACGGCTGGCACTTGGAAGAAATGCGATGGTCAGTATGTACAACATCTGGAAGAGCAAAGATATCAGCTTGGCAACCAAATGCAGATTGGTCAGTGCAATCGTTTTCCCAATAACAACATACGGCTGCGAAACCTGGACGCTGAGAAAGGCAGACAGGCGAAAGATCGATGCATTTGAACTGTGGTGCTGGAGACGTCTGTTACGCATTCCGTGGACAACCAGAATAACAAACCAAAAAGTTCTGGAACGGATCAAACCGAAAATCTCACTGGAGGGGAAGATGACAAAGCAAAAGCTCTCCTACTTTGGTCACATCATGCGAAGCAAGTCGCTTGAGAAGGACATCATGCTTGGAATGGTCAGTGGCAAAAGAAGACGAGGCCACCCAAGAACTCGCTGGCTAGATACCATCAAGAAAGATACTGGATTGAACATAGCAGAATTGAAAGAAGCCGTGAGAGATCGGAAGACATGGAGAACACTGATCCATAGTGTGGCCGAGAGTCGTACTCGACTGAACGGATAAGAAGAAGAAGAATTTCAGGAAAAATTCTCGTAATTCACATGACGTCACGACGGAATTATTCCCAACCACGGACTGTGACTGGAAGGAAGCCGTGACGCGTACGTCCTCAAACTTTCCATTTCCTCGATATTTCAGGTCCTCATGGTGTTCGCGACGTAGGGAATATTTTCCTATCTGGTAGTGGAGTTGGGCGAATGCCGCGAAGTTCACTTGGTCGCACGGTGTAAAGGATACCTGCAATCACACTGAAAATGAAGAAGCAAATGAGCTAATTAGTGTGCTCCGAGTTAGAAAGCCTCAAGGACGGATACGCGCAACCAGGGCTTCTAACAAGAATAAGCGTATTCTTCAAAGGAACATTCATCTACTTGTACACGGCCGTATGAATATTTTGTTATGCGGCTTATAAGGTCAGGAATTTGACCACCCCTTTACTAGTAGATTGCAGATTTTTTCCCAAACCTCAGGTATGATCGACAGATGGCTGAGGGATATACCTATGCCATCGCACACTACATCAGTTCCTCGAATTATCCCCCGTTCGATACAATCCAGCGCGTAAAGCGGTGTTTCTGCACATCCATCTCCTCAACTTCGTTTCTTTTCGGAGAGCACTAATTGGCTCATTTTCTCGTTGCTTCGGCGTGATTATGAGTATCCTTAAGGTTATGCAACCGGGAGAACCAGGTGTATCCTGAAAGCTATGGAACCAGGCAAGCTCTGTGACGTTCGCTCGAGTCCAGAAGCAGGCAGCGAAATGTTCCATAAGTCGCGATTAAAATACGAACAACGTACATCGAGAAGCCCGCAATCGTAGGATAAACGATACAAACTCCGACTCCTCTTAAGCTTAAAATCTGCTCCCTCGCCAACGTTTCCCAATTGATGGTTTGACGATCTATCCCATTCGAGAGGAAAATACACACTGTCCACATTTTGAGACCGGACATCGGTGTAATTTCGTTGAAAAAGGCTGTTTGGAAACGTTGGTTTATACTCGTACATAACGTTTGGCTTACGCTGAAAATTTGTAACGTGGAGGAGGGGGAGGGACTTAATGGAACTTAAACCACATCGGTTTACGAGCTAAACTGATCTGATTCCAGGCAAATATGTTTAGGAATGAGTTGAACTCATCGTTAAACTGATTTGCGACATGCATAAAATGCAATCACTTTACTTCTCTCTTAAACTAATTCAGATAAACTTGTTCCACAGAAGGTTTAACTCCCTAAACGGATTCTCAGAGGTAGTTCAATGCACTGTTTTGCTGGAGTGTGCCTCATTTTTCTTGTTCCTCATAATCTAACGACGGTGGAAATGGAAACTAATGAAGAGATAGAAGTTTTTGACGTGATCCTGAACCAAACTGCCCGGAGGACTATCAGAGTTTGACTAAATCCTCTTGAATGGTCCAATGGAGACGAATTCCGAAGAAGGTTTCGTATTTCCTTGGACACCGTTGTCGACTTGGTGCGGATAATGGAGCAGCAGCTGGCTCATGATACTGATCATTCTCTTTCCAAGTGCAACCACATCGCCTTTAAACGTGTTTAAATAGTGGATAAAAACGTGTTCATGGAAACAAGTCTGATTTTCGGCGGCGCATGTCAAAGATAAACACATTCTCAAACGTGTTTTAATGAGCGTGTTCATCTCGTTTTTAAACTAAACCGATTCCTCAATCGGAGCATGTCACCCTATAGCAGGGTCGGAAGGGTCCTACCCTCGTACGAATCAGCCGTCACTCAAGTGAAAGTGGGTTCGGAATACCTTTTCGTGTCCCTGTTCGCGGCCGTTGACCTGAGAAGACTCGCTCCACTACGTACGACTGTAAAGCACGGTCGATTTGTGGTCGGAACTCGACTAGGCCTACGCTCGCATCTATGCGGAAGAAAGCTGGAAGAATTAAAATAGTGACATAAAAAAAAAGAGTTGCTAAATGAAATCACTTTTATTAGTCTTGCCCTTGCATTGTCTTTCCTTTCGGCGCCAAAAACCAACCGTATCCTTGAATACCTTTTCAATTATTTGGAAGTAAGATACAGTAATGAAAGCCTTAGTGCATATATAATTTCAATCAAAACGGCTCAACGGCAAAACGGCAGCGTACTCATGAATTGAACTTCACAAAAAGACATTGCTGTTATGATTTACTTCTCCATATAAATGTTTCAAACCAATATTCAACATTTACCACCAACAGCAATATTATGCTTTTCCATGCAAAATGCTACACCTCAGATCTCAACATCTGCTTCAAAGTACTTCCTTTTTTCTTTGGGAAAGAAAACTGTTTTTAGACCCAGAACAAACTAAATAGTTCCAATAAAGGGAAAGGCAATAGGAAATGCCTAGTTTCACTTACTTCAAGTACTTTACAGGATGGCCTACCCTAAATGCAAAAAAAAAAGGAATCCCTACTTGGTGAAAAACCAAAACGTGGAAGCGAATTCCATTAGCTGAATTGCAAGGGTGGGCACGAACCTTCGACGTACTCGTACATGCGACTCACTTTCTCCATGACTGGTCCGTACACCCACCCGCATTCAATTGGAGACGAGAGGGTATCGAGACGACAGCTGCTGGAGGAGGTTTTTCTTCCTTCATTCGGTTCGAACCCTGATTCCCTCTTGGCCTTAAGTCTTGGAAACAGTTTCATTCAAACCACACGAAGGGATACGACTAAGTGCAACTGTGGTACGACTAACAGCGTTGCGTATTGAAATTTCGGGCGTTGGAATTCGTTCGCATCGAGTCTCCATTAGGTAGGATGAAGAAAGCCTGCCGTTACGGCGTCGATATTCAAATCAAGCGAAAGCTACTGTTGCAATTTCCGAGTCGTTCCTGCTTTTTATTTTCGGTTTCCAGGGATCGTCTACTCGTAAGCTGCCTTTCAAATTGAATTCCTATGCTGGCTTGTGATTTGGATTCTCATATTTTTCCAGGAAAGGTAAGCATACGTACTCTCACAAGTCTGACGCTTGATTTATCTAGATTGATCTTCCTTGATTTTATTCCCTTGGTTTTTGTTTCTTTGATCCACTCGGGACTCACTTGTAAAAACATGGCGACCCACCGGTCGAGACCCACTGCTTTAGCTATGAAAGCGGGCAACTGTCAAGGCTCTATTAACCCGTAATAGACTGGCATTGCAGGAACAAATGCCGGTTGATTTCTTACAGAGGGATACGACCGCACTGATTTTTTTTCTTTGAAAATATCCGTATCAGTGATTTACTGGCGTGTTTTCATGTACTTCGAGGCTCTTAATGACAAGTTGGCATGAAATACCCCTATGATGATCTAATTTTTCTGACCGCTTTTCCTTCGGCAGACTAAGTTGAACCGCATGAACCGCTTTCAGGTGGTAGGCAACAATTACGTAAATTGCCAGTATCCCAAAAATTTCCGCTTCGGTGCTCCATCGTTAGAAATACATAAAGAACTCTGGTTACGAGTAGGTTCCCCAGCGCTAAAAGTCCCGTACCTTGCTGCATGATTGCGTCATCCTCTCACTGAAAGGAAAGCAATTCACAAAAATAATATCTTCTCGAATAGTAAGTAGTGAGTGGACAGCCATCACCCCATACCGTTTTTAAAGGCACTTAAAGGCATGGAAAGCGCCTGACCTCGATGAACGGAATGGGTGGGAGAGAAATCGAATCGACCGCGCTTTTTTATTACGGAAGAAGGCTCCTCTTCGAGTCGTCTCCTAGTTCGTATTCACTTATCTGTATCTGTCATTCGATCTTGCGAGGGCCAAGGGCAAGACTGCACTGAATTTCATCACTTTTTCAGACCGCCCAAGCCTACCTTTTGCTTGGCGGTTGCTTCCAAATCGATGCATGGGTTTTAACAGACATCTAATCCAATCTGCCGATCCCGTTCTGTGTTCGAAAAAAAAGACATTGCTGTTATGATTTACTTCTCCATATAAATGTTTCAAACCAATATTCAACATTTACCACCAACAGCAATATTATGCTTTTCCATGCAAAATGCTACACCTCAGATCTCAACATCTGCACTGAATTTCATCACTTTTTCAGACCGCCCAAGCCTACCTTTTGCTTGGCGGTTGCTTCCAAATCGATGCATGGGTTTTAACAGACATCTAATCCAATCTGCCGATCCCGTTCTGTGTTCGAACGAGCAAATGCATAAACCGAATCCATAAACGGAATTTCATTGCTTTTAGAAGGTAGAGCGAGAAACGTTCCCTCATTTCTAAAATGTTCCAATGCGTGTTTCTCATAATTGTAGAGCTCCGTCCCGTAAAGGACTCCGGCAGACATGTAAAATCGGCAAAATTTGTGTTTAACAATAGAAACGGAATCAAAAACTCAGATAAATCGCAGATAAAATGAGGGAAATTAGCAGAGAGTCGCCGTCATCAGTCGCTCGCATAAGCTATGCGAGGCTATGGGTAGAGAGGAAAGTGGAGCAGAGAGGCTAGAGTAGAGGGGGAAGGTGAAGCAGAGAAGTAGAGGGCGCAGCGCACATTCTGCTGACGATACCCCCAAAATGACCGGGAGAAGTGTGGAAAATTGATAGTGAAATGTAACTGAATGCCTTTGCTCGTCGTCCTTTAAAGTACTCTCGATATGACGTGATCGTCGATGTATTCCCTGCATATTATTAGTACGTACTCGTAATACTGGGAGGAAAAGAGAAAACTGGTCTTTTTTACCTTGAAACTGCTGTTACTGTCAGTCGGACTTAGGTTTATTTTCAAGGAAATAAACTTTGCATGGTATAATTAAAAAAATGAACCCTTTATTCACAACCTTTACGAAATAAGTTTGGTCTCGCAGAGTAGATGCGAACAAGGGAATCGTGTGCCATTGACTAGATATCGATCGATTAGAAACTAGTCCCAAACAAAATCACTACTGGGACAGACTGCACTGTCGAGTTGATCTCAAGCTCAGACTCCAAGAGTCGAACGCGAGAATAAGGCACGGCTTCTTTACGATGCTGTTCCAACAAAGCAGCATAATCTACGTGGAGAAATATGTAATCTGATCCCATCACGATGTCGATCGTTCTGGAAAAACACCCCGAGAAAAGTGGACTCGTACGTTGCACGTACTCCAGAATGTCAAAATCGGCGATACACGACAGATTTAAAACTCTTTCACGGTCCGGTCTCGATCGAAACAGACCGATCGGCAGTCGATGATTCATCACAATCGGCAGGAAGTGGAGGGAATATAATGTTTTTGCAGGTCACTGCCTCGGGCTCAAAGCCAACGATGGATTTCGATGGAGGAAAGGAAGAGGAGAAGGAGGATGGAGGGGATGTTCGTGGCTCCGCGCCCGAAAACATTTTGATTCTTGGACAAGGGTTGAGTCTTGATCATCAGCCAGGAATACGCGTGCCCGTTCCTGCGCTTCAGCAATTCCCCGCCGATTTCCCTCCGCACCCGGGCGTGGTATTCGTCGAGCCAGTTCAACTGCAGCACGTCACATGTGTAAATCTATTGCAATGGGAAGCAACAGAGGGAAGAGTTTAACTTGGGCTCACTTGTTCTTCGCTCATGATGTTGACGTCTATCAAATTCGGCTCGAAAGGCACGAGTGTTATCGGCTCGAAACCGTAATAAGGACCGTCGAAATCATGCTGCCAGGGAAGAACATGTCATCGTCAATTCGTGCATTCGAGCATGCGAATTCCAGATCTGTTGGAAATCTGCTCGAACTCACGGTGAGGTTCTTCTTTACGACTCGGACTATCGTTTCCAGACGGATCCCGAATTGCCCGTCTTCATAGTAGCCAGGCTCTGCAAAAACATCGACCGTGGGGGAATATGCACAATCGACGAGAAAATCTTTCGAGTACCGAAGATAGAGGTAAGTGAGTGCATAAAGCAGGAGCTGAAGCAACAGCGAAGCAGTGACTCTCACCGATCGACTGGTGAACGTTCTCTTCTATCGACTCCGTACGGACAGCTTCAGGCCACAAAGCATGCAAAATGAAAACACGAGTGAGTGCACTATTTGCAATAAATACCGTCACCTGGAGGTGAAGTGGCAGGATCGCAGAGTTAAAACGACATCGGTGCAACACGAGGCAAGTGCAAGTGAAAAGAGGAAGACGACGAGCAATCGGTGCCGGTCGACAAAGCATGCGATTTCCAAACTGTTCATTTACCATCGGAGAAGAAGTAGTTTTCCTCCAGCGTGTGCGGTTCTGGCGAATAAAAACGAACTTGCGTCGGCGCTGCAAGAACGGAACTTTGTGAACGAAAGGAAATATTGCAGAAGACGACGCGCTTCGGAAATTACATCCGGTCGGGTATCTGTAGGGACTCTGGAAAACGGAACGGAAGGACGAAAGAAATGCGTCGGGTTTTACCCTCGTGGACGTGAAGGAACATGCCGATCCCGTGTCCGGTGCCGTGCCTGTAATTGAGTCCAGCGGAGAAGAGCGGTCCTCGGGCTGCCAGATCCACGGCGACGTCGGTGGTTCCCTTCGGGAAGACGGTCCTGGCCAGATCGATGGCACCCATCAGGACTCGCGTGTAGGCTTCTTTCTGGAACGGCGTGGGCGAGCCGTAGTGCATGGTCCTCGTCACGTCTGTGGTCCCATCTACGGGAATGGTCCCACCGAGAATCACGTATCGTGCAGCGGATGATCGGAGGAATTAAAAAAAAATACGAAATTTGGCAGAAGAGTACCCCAGACAGAGATACTCTTCTTTCTTCATTCTTAAATGTGGAGCCATCTCAGATCCCTTCCCCCCCCCCACCGATGGGGGGGGGGGGGGGGGGGGAGCCCCATCGGTGGGGAAGGGGAAGGGATCCTACTAATCTCCCTGGAGAAACACCCAGTTAATGAAGTGTTGAACAGGAACTCCTAATGGCGCCTAAAAAAACGTAAACTAATTTCACAGCCATAGGATGAGTGTTATACCAGAAAAGCATCCCGAATGTCCGAGGAATGAAAAAAGAGTAAGAGTGAAGCATTTCTTTTTGCATGCCGAGGATCCCAACTGACTTCGTTTCATCGACGTCAGTTATTTAGGATCCGTTCATCAGCCGAGCATTCCAATTAAAACGTTGGCGGACGCCTGGGCCTGGACCTGGACCTGGACCTAGACCTGGACCACGACGGCTCCAGCCGTCTTGTCGCACGGAAGGTCTATAAGGGTGACGGCAATAGCCGTATGGCCCGCCAACGTCTTAATCTACTGCACTGTACATGGATGAAAAAATAGTGTCTAGAGACGTCGTCTCGGCATGGCGTCTCACTCGTGAATGGCACGATGGCAAAGAGGCTCGAGAAAAGAAGCGAAGGAAACAGTCTAAGGAAAGAATAGGAAACCGGCACGATGAGTGAAGAGATCCTCTTCTCCCTCAACTCTGACGTTCGGCAACTTTTCCTTCCGACGACCTTACAACATCGCTCGATTTTTCTGAACACCATTACGGGTTCTAGTTCCTCGTTTCGTCGACCAATCTCTTCTGGGTGTTTATGGCGATTTATTTGACTCCTTTTCTCTTTTGCATCTGAACGTTTGGCGAGTTTTCTCTGCGAAGAGTCACGACACGTCCTCGAAACTCGGGTCCATTTCATGACTCACCGCTTGAAGTCATACCAAGTTTTGTCACTATCGCTCATCTCCTTCTTAGCTATGCAATTTCAATGCCGGACAGAGCATATAAGATGTTAAAAAAAAAAACAACTGTCGTTTTCTTTGGGAAAAGGAAAGATTGACACGATTCACATATAGATCATTCATATGGCGATTTTACCGACGGTCTGGATTCGGAATTCAATTAAATTTGACGAGCAGTCGTATTGCGAGGTTTCGATTTCCCACTGGAACAACAACCGAGCTTTCGACATTTCATCAAGCTTTCGACATTTAAACTTCCGATGTTATTGACTTAATTGCTGCAAATTTAATTATTAACCAACATTCTGATTTGAAAGCCTAACCTCTTTGTGGACATCGTAATTCCTCAAAGTAACTTTGAATATTGGTTGATAGATGCATGAGCTCGTTCTTCCTTAATTTTGATACAATCACGAAGTCTCACACGGCATTCAAGGATTCTCATATTTAAATATGGGCCATCTTCTTAATTGAAATTTGTATACAAAACATAAATATCACTTTAATCAGTTATCATACTTTTTTAGCCCTTCGAGGAGCGAGTTTTCTTAAACCTTTCGGGAGTATGGACGTACCGGTACGTTCATGCTCCTCAAAGGGTTAAATGTCCCTTTCTTTTACCTTTAACTCCAGAACCAACTCCTAGGGGACAAAAGAGCAAGGAAATGGGATAAATTAGATGTGGGGGAGGAGGGGCTATTTTTTTCCTGGGAGGGAAATTGGAAATCCTCATATCTTGAACATCATTTGCTGTAGAGACCTAGGATTATGGCTTAAGCTATTCTCACCATAATCCGACTTCATGCCAAATTGTCACGGGGCATTGCGCGACTGAGACGCGGTTACCGACAAAAATTCTATCCTCAATTTTATCCAACACCTCGAAACCTTCCGATGCCGATCGCTTATCTAATTTATCGTTGTTGATCGCGTACGCTAAGTTATCCTTCTCCCAGTAAAAAGGATGAGACTTTCTTTTCTCATCACCCTATATGTACCTGGTGCGGGGAGGAAAAAGCGCCACACAGTTGGGATTCTTCTGTCCGAAAATTGCTCATCGCCACAGTCGTGCATGTTCCAAATACAGGGCGTCCAAAAAGTGACTACCTATGGGTGAATTTTTTATTACAGACCCTGAAGTAGCCTTTTTTTTTTACTTTTATTGACTGGCGACATACCGACCTCGGAATAGTGTCAGTTCTTTTCTCCTTCCACTTTGGCACGGCCGAGAATTAATTTCCAACATCTGGTGTTTTATTATTATTTTTTATTCATTTGAATGCCGAAGAAATTCAGACAATGATTCGAGGAAAAATTGTTTGACGTTTGACTCTATTGCAACAACTTCTTGCAGTTGTCACAGTATTGATTGAATGATAGAGCGTTTTAGAAAATTCAAAATAATAAAAATTATGATTTTACTCGACAAATTGGCTCAATATGTCGACCGCCGATTTCCAGACATTTCTGAGCCCTGGCAATTACATTGTCGGCAACATCCATGAGAATTCCATCACTTTTCTGGCTCATGGCACGAGAGATATTCTCTTTCAAGTTGTTCAGATCTGTGGGCTTGCCTTGTAAGCAATGCCTTTTAAGTAGCCCCAGAGAAAAAAAAAATCAGAAGGCTCAAAATCCGGAGATCGTGGAGGCCATTTGCTGACAATTAGGAATGCTATACTCCGTAAGTCTGAACTTGTAATTGAAACAAGGGTTTGGTAAATGAATTCTCAATCACATTAGAGTGTAGGAACCAAAGATGTGACACCATCCCGAGGTCTAAGGATAAACAGCCTACGAAAATATATTTAAAAACTTTGTTCCTCCAGATTCAGTATGAAAAAAGTTGCCCATAAGTAGTCAATTTATGGACATCCTGTATATAGGTACTTGCGTTTTGTCTGCCAAAGAAAAGTTTTCATGATTTCCCCCCGGCTGTTTTAGCCAAAGAAGCACTTGGAATTCGGTTAGTAAAATGTTTTGAAATGCCAGCCCAGATCTTTCGGCGCTGGGTCGCTTTTGCGCCACCTTGTATATCGCGTCAGTTGCGACGATGGTGTCGTTTGAGGCAGACGGCTGCAATCCAAGCGTCTTTTCTTCGCGAAAGATGGAAAGGCGGTCGTATCGTGAAGGAGTTCCCGGATAGAGGCCGGAAAAAGAGCTCCATCGATAGTTTTGTCGTAAATATTGTCGTGAAAATTTCTGCTACCGGTCTAATAAAACGGAAGGAAGGAAGCGGTCCTGCAGTCTCTGAGGAAAATCTTCGTCGTGTATTATTTCGACACCGAGTCGGAAGAATCATCTTCACCGACGAGAAGGATTCCACCTTCGAGGTACCGATGAAGGCCCGAAACGATGGGATGCACGGAAGAGGGAAGAAAAGAGATGCGGATGCAGATGGTCTTCGCCATCGCTGATCTCGGTTCTCCCGAAAGGTTACGGTTCGCGCTGGGGTTAGCTGGAACGGGAAAACGGACGATCCACGACGAAGGTGAGTTCGAGATTCGACTCGTGGGCGCGAATCTTCTTTCGTATTCCTTTCTTCTCCGCCCGATGGGCGTCGCACCTTCGTTCTGGATGGTCCCCATCGCATCGCAGTCACGAAACTCAAGCCTTCCTTTCCGACGATACGTCGACGTTCGTCGGAGGCACGGAACGGCCATCCGATTCTCCGTCGGCCCGTTCGATTAGGTCCATCCTCTCGAAAAACGCGTATCGAGGTCGAAGAGCGGAATCAGAATCCTTACAATGGCTGCAGAACGCCATCCGAGAATTCCGGCTGGATGGGTCCAGTGACGTCATCGGAAGAGCGATCGTTGCATGGAAACCGCGGCTCCATGCCGTCATCCAGGCCAAAGATAGCGCCCAGCATGCGCCAAGGTCAGTCTCTTCGGATGAGGGTGAGTCTCCTCGGATGAAGATGAGTCTTCTCGGACTCGCGGGATTTTACCAACATTTTACTCGAGGATGTTAAACTCTGATGGCTCAATCGGGATCGAGAAAATTATTTTTAAAAATTAGTATCAAGAGATGAAATGTAGATGCATTCATGTTGGAACATACACAGCTGTGGTTATTACCGATCTTCAGGCACACTGGGCGTCCCAAGCGATTCGCCACAAAAGTAATTGGTAATTTATGAAATGAAGCATGAAGTTTGAAAAGAAAAAATTCTCGCTCGATAGGTGAATAAATGTTTGTTTGCGTATCGTCCTGTGTTCGGTGTGTCCAACCATTTCATCGAGCAACGGTCCAAATACGAAAAGTAAAGTTTGCAACAACTATATGTGCCTGTGGTGTGCGATCCAACCAATGAGGCATTTTGTCTTTCCCCTCCCATCGTGCTTCGTTTCACGAATTCTCTTTACTTCTGTGACGAATCGTTTGGGGCACTCCAAGACCGAAAAGCGCGCCTTTCCCCACGATACGATCGTTTCTCTAAATAAACCGAAGGACGAGAAACCGTACCTAAGTACTGTCCCCCCGAGTCCAAGAGGTAGAGCGAAGAATCGTCGATGGCTCGGTTCGTCTCGTTCGCAGGGGAATAGTGGATGACGGCGCCGTTCGGGCCGAAAGCCGAGATGCTCCCGAAGCTCAAACCCATGTTGTTCGTCTCCGCTCTTCGGTATTTCTCCAGTTCTCTTGCTGCCTTCATCTCGTCCCACGGTTTTCCTTGCTTCACCTGATAAAACGAGTCCATTCTCGGTTCCGAGTCTCTGCCTCTTCACGGTGCTTTTAAGCTCAAAGTAGCTAATAGGTGAATTCCAAATTCGGGGAGTAGAAAAGAGGCTCGTGAGTTTCGATATCGTTCTGCAGAACGATATCGAAGGTGTTACGATTACCGACCGCATGCGGTCGGTAATCGTAACACCTATCACCTTCGTCGGTGAATGGGATTCGCAAATCTCATTTGCCGATTTCAGTCGGTTCGGCGAAATCCATTTGGATTCGCCGAACCGACCGACGTGTGGAGTGCGTACCTCTTTCTCGAGCATTGCGAGAAACCCGATGAGGGCGACGGAGTCCCTCCGATGACTGTTGATCATCCCTTGCACTTCCGTCGGATTTTTTCGAGCCTTCGTGAAGAGGACCGGTGAAGGCTCTTGCACGATCTTTCCCTCTTCGATCTAGGAAGGTCATTCGTGTAAACACACGAATGGAAAAAAAAATCATCGAGAGCCAAAAGTCGATACACAGAAGTTTCTGACCAATTGATGAACGGCGTACGAAGCGCCACCGGAATAACTGTATTTGGACGGGATGAAGACCTTCTCCCAACCGCCCTGAAGGCGTTCCAGCGTTCCGAGGAACTCTTCGTATTTTTGGAGGTAAACGCAATCGCTGGATCTACTGCATTGACTGGTACCCGGTAACAGGTTGAAATGCAGGTAGATCTCCTCCGTCCATCGGTCCTCAGACACGAAGAGGTAGGCCGTCTGCTTGTCCACGATGGCGAATCCGGCGAAGACGGGATTGTTCTTGATGTCGTAACCCCTCAGGTTGTAGAGCCAAGCCACTTCGTCCATCGCCGTCACCACGATCGCATCCACCTTCTTCTCTTCCAAGGTCTTCCTCAGGTCCGCCACCTTTTCCTGCCAGGATTTCCCTACGGGGAAGAGGGATCGTCTGCGATCGTCACGGTCGAAGAGGACCGGATTTCCATCGGGAAAAATTCCGGGAGGGACCAACCTGCAAACTCTATCTTGTGGGCATATATGGGATCCGAAGAGCATTTCGGGCGATCGGACCAAATCTCATCGATCGGGTTCTTCTCCTCCGATTCTAGTAGGATGTCCTCCTCGCCTATTTCGAGCGATTCCGTTTCATTTCCAATCTTTTGGTTTATTTTCTTTTTCTTAGTCGGGACTTGCAATAATAAGTTTGATAATATGACAGATACTACGCTAGCGAGCATAAATTGTTGCCAGGAGGAGACATTTCCATTGCATCGAATACCATGATCGTCGGAGAGGAACTCGTGCTATACAGTAGACAAGGGAATACGACGCGATCGAGTACTTCTAGACAACTTGGTCATTGTCCGCATCGATGAAAACCCTAAATCGGTTAATAGTTTTTTTTTTGCCTCCTATCCATCTCACGATCCTCTTTCACTATGGAATCTCTCTCCTTCCGAAATCCCATCTCTATCCTTATTGTATTATATTTTTAGTTTATTTATTAGCTCAATTTTTTGGGTACTGTCGGAATCGAAAGGCATGCATTCTCACTCAAGGTCTTGCTGAGGGTCATCCATTCATCGGCAGCCATGAGTTTCGGGTCGGCTGCCAATTTGTCACCGGCTACCAATTCCGACTTGAGCCATTCCTCTTTCGTGGGGACCTACGGGATCCATCTCCGTGATTTTCGGCACACCGAGCGCGGAAATCTGACGGTCGTCTCTGGACTCACCCCTTCCATGCCGGACTTCATGAGGAGCCAGTTGCAGTCGAGCTGCTGATCGGCTTGAAGGAAATAGCGTCCGTCGGTCCAGAGAGCGGCCTTCTTCGTCGTGACGATCGCCGTCCCTGCGCTGCCATCGAAGCCGGATATCCACGACCTCCGATCGTGGCATTCCGGACCGTACTCCGCCTGCAGTTCGCATCGAGTCTTACCTCCGTCATCTCATTCGTGGAAGTCGAGGATCAAATAATAAATCATCGATGAAGGAGGACGGTGAAAAAAGCCCTCGACTTCGCTCACCGTGAGGATGCACAAAAAGATACGAGTAAAAAAGTATAGCGGGTGAGGAGAAGAAAAAAACGCGCCGAATTCTTATACCAGGAAATCGATCGTTGCTAAAGTTATGTATGTTCCAGGATGTATACTGGGGCGATGCATCCCGACGAGATGTAAGCCTACATCTCGTCTTCTATAGAGAATTCCTCACTCAGAATTTCAACCCAACTGGTTTAGCCATAGAGGAGCTTTGAAGATTGCGAGTAACACATTTGCAAATCCCCGCTTGCTAGTCTGTTGCCGAAAGGGAATTGCCAGTCCGCTTCATCACATTTCGCGTCGGCGATGATGCCATATAAGGCAGACAGAACGGCGTCGAAGCGTGTTTTCTCCCCGAAAGTGTTCACAGAATCGATCGAAAAAGAGATAGTAGAATGGGAATGGGCCGAATGCTGTCGTCCGGGCTCAAGCACTGTTCCTCATCGTGTCATTTCACTTCAGCCCCTTCACGCATCCATCCCAGTGAGTCTCCTTGTCCTTCGTGCATCCATTCCAGTTAGTCTCTTTGGACGGACGGAGAGTTACAAATATTTTACTGGTGATATTCTAAGTATCAAATACTTCTGTGGCTGAACAGGCTGTGCAATTGGGAAATTCGGGGAAAATTACACGAGGGACAAAATGTAGATGCATCCTGTGGAAGCGAACACAGCTGTAGCTTAGATAGATTTCCTGACATAAACATTCAGACAGAAGCGCATTCCTCCCCCCCACATCTAACATATACACTAAAAAAAACTTTTGGGATCCAAGAACACCTGAGAGCACATCAAAGAAAGCCTAAGAACACATCACGTATGCAAAAACGCGTCCATATGCGTTCTTTGGTGCGCTTCCAGGTGTTTCTACCGAGGGAAATTTCTTTTACAGTGTATGTCGAAGGGTTTTACGGAATTGAATTAAATCGCCCTGAGGGATACACAATATCCATAAACCGATAGATCAGTTTATCGAAATCATCTCAATGTCGCATGAATATACTCTAGAGCGGGGTCTCAAACTCGTTTCGGTGTGCCGAGATCGGACCTCTCTGCGGTCCAAGGTGAAAAAAATTCTGAAGGTTTTCCCTGATTGTGTATAATGGGCCTGAAACGTTTCTCTCTCTCGGTGTACGCAGGTGGGTCGCGGGCCGCATTGAGAACGTTTGCGGGCCACGAGTTTGAGACCCCTGCTCGAGAGTGAATGTGATTTTCCATCGCCTCGATGGAGCGTCATGGAAGATGTGTCTGCCGTCGGTGTTCGTCCGTCTTTACTACCCTCGAGCGTTCTCTTGGCGATTCCCTGGCCCGTCTCGAGTCGAGGACGTCAACGAACCGTCTCCCAAAGAAGCAAAAGGATCCGATTCGGAATGGAGTCCGATTTCGCAGATCCTTCCACGTCGGCTCCACAAAGGGTGTGAGTCTAATCGAGGGCACCTGACGTTACGTCTAAGCCTGAACACATATTTCTGCCTCTGCATTCTCTGTCTTTTCGCCTGCTCTCTGTCCCATCCGAACTTATTTTTTTAATATAAAAGCTCTGGTCGTTTTAGAATTTCGTAGAAGGTAGGACGATGACCGACGGTCGCCAGCGTCGTTCTCATCAAAATGGTTAGCAGGGGCTTCGTCATTTTCCTCGCGATATTGTCCAACTGCGCCAGATGTGCAAGAATTTACGAGGTTGCACTCTCGTCATCTCTGTTATCGATTACGCACTTCCATGTGAATGCAACGGAGCGAATGCAACGAAGGTCGCAACAAACTTCTACCATATCTTATCGTCCAACCATTCCTTGGAGCATGCAGGACAACGACAAGAGATGGGATAATGAGGTTGCGAAACGTGGAAATCTCAAATGATCCCTCGCATTCCATCGCGCATGAAAGCAGCGGCGAATGAGTTTCCCGTCCCGTCGTTAAACTCCTGCATGCAGTGTCTTGAATTCCATACGTTTTTGGGTCACAGATGTTACGGTAAGCCATGTAGGCATTCTGGAAAGATGCACACAGAATCCGATACAAGTTGACGAATTTATCAGGTGGTTACTTAGAGTATGGGTCTCAGGACTTAGAATCTTCGACAAGCAGTACGCTACACCGTGCGGAGAATACAATGAATAAAACATAACCGATAGGGAGCGCCACACCTTCTTCCGAATGGGACTTCTTCGTGTGATGAATGTTTAAAATGCCCACCGTTTTATCGAATGCCGGCGTCCAGGCCACAGCATAGCATTTGCAATCCATATAATAAATCTATATAATAAAATCTACTGTGGTCCGTGATGGTGCTGGTCGGTGGCATGTGCGCTCGCTCGCATGACGCACTCGGACGCACAGCGCGAACGCGTGTGCTCTCCCGTAGCCATAATAAAAAGGTTGACGCAGCGTGGCCAAAGGCAACTAACGTTCGGAAACGTGCGCGACGGGTTGCGATGTCCGCAGAGCGGCGTCAGGCCGCCAATAAGAGCCAACACACCACAACGTCCTGCAAAAGCGACGATTCGAAGTTAACGTCCTGATCTTTGGGCTGCCCTTCGTCTTCGCTCTGCGTCAGTTCCCCGTCCTTTGCCATGACGCTTAACGAAGTGCAGGGGCAGACCTTCGAGAAAATAGGGGTGTTTTTGCCGCGCCCTGTCTTCTCGTATGGCCAGCCAGTGGCGGATCCATTGAGCGGGAGAGGGGGGGGGGGGGGGACCGCAGCCCCCTATGGCCATTCATCACCTTTAAATTCTGCAGGGGCTACTGACTAGTATTTGAAATAGCCAATAGTGTTGGTGTGTTGGTGCGAGGAGAGCTTCCCTCTCGGGTGTTCCGATTTCATAACAACCGGTATGTGTGCCCCAACGGCACGCTTTTCTAGACACTAACAACCGATGTGTCGTGGCTCTCTTTATCATCGGACCCGTGATCCCTCTCCTCGCGGCGTAGCGAACGAACTGCTCCACCGAGATTTAAGGTCGAACGACCCGTCCGCGTCGAGATTTACCCCTCTGGTAGCCAAAGCGATCGGTCGCACCGGGCTAGGTTCATCCGTCGCCGAAAAGAACGTCATTCTGTGAAAGACGAAGGTGGACGAATTCGGTCGATGGAACTCACGAGATGAGGATCGGCGGTCGGAATGAAGAAGGCGTCGTAACGGCCGCTTATTTTACTCCTGAGATCGGCGAGTCGCTGGGTGGTGTTGACCCTGTTGGGCGGCCAGGAGGTGCCATCGGTGCAGTTGGACCTATCCTTCAGGGCCACCTCTCGGATCACCCTTCTCGAGTTTCCATCTTGCACGACCACGTCGGGTCGATACGAGATCACACAACTGCCGACCAGCAGCACGAACGACCCTGCCGAAAAAAAATCATTGCACTCACATTTTGCGACGAAAATTGAGCATCCGTTCGCTCCTCGAGTCGAGCAGAACGAGACGAGACGAGACGATCCTCTGGTCTCGTCTCGCCTCGCCGCGGTTCGATTCGGAACGTGCCGAAGTCACATCGATCGATTCCTAGGTTTGCGGGAACGCTTGAGGCCGGAGTCCCTCGGAGCGTTCCTTCTGTCGCATCAATTCGTCCATCGACTCCAAATCTCGATGCAGCTCATCATTTAGATGAACTACATTGACAAAATTTCATTAATCGGAAATTCATCCACGAAGAAGAGTAAAAAGCTATCACGGAAATAAATTTTCTATGGGAACAGTTTTGAGGGTGAGCAAGATTTATTTCTGAAAGGTGGCTCTGCCTATCTAGTAGGATCTCGGCCAGCCAGTATTTTTTCACTGTAGTGAGAGAAATTCCTCTTGGAATTTCAACCTCTTCCCGCTGTCTGTTATGGGATAAAGGAGTAGAGACGCCAGTTCACAGACGGTGACGAGTTTTGAAGAGTTTCTGGACGAGCTTGGTATTTTGCATTTGCAAATTTGCGAAGTATGAATCCCTGACGTATATTTTTTAGGTGGCAGAAAAGGCGGAATAGTCCAGAAATAGGCGTCCGTGTACGAACTGGCGCCTCTATCTCTACCCTCGACGGGTAGGGAATAGGAATGGATTACCAATTGTCATTCTGCGCAATCCGACAGAACCATCTGGGTGGTTCAGTCACATGCAAAGAAAAGGCCGCCTTGTGAAGACACCCTGTCATCTCGTGCAACATGAAGGTTACTATGCATTTAAAAAATGGGCTCCTTCAGCTCTGACAACCGTGTTTGAAAAACACGATGGCACTTGATGTGATTCTCTGTCGCAATTACGACATGAAGTTCGACGTGAGTTCCTTCAGTTGAGGTCACATTCTCCACCGATTTCAACGTTTCGCGAATTCGCCGAGCTATCGGGACGGTAATCTCCACTTCGTAACAGAGCTTCTTCTGTCCGTGTGAGTTCGTGTGAGCGAGCTTTGTTCTGAAGGGAAAATACCATCCCGAATGCATGCGTGTCTATCGTTCAAGATTGATACAGTGCGTGGTCGGATTGCAGTTCAAAGAACCGGCTGCCAGCACGTCGATTGGCACAGAAAATCGAACAAAATACAGGCAACTTTTTTCAAGTACGAGTAATACCATAGCCTATTGCATGATTTCCTGGTAAAAAAAAAAATAATAATAAATAATAATAATATATTTTTCATGCAAGATGAAGCCCCCTGTGATAAACGCAGAAGTGCGATGAGACTTACGATGGCCAAAATATTTTCATGGACTAAAAATTTCTTGAGTTCAGTTCAATTGAGGCATGTGGGAGTTGCCGAGGTGTCAGGCGAGAAGGTTACTTCCACTTTCGCCCCAGTGGAATCTAGCCGCTGCCTCTCGATGGAAAGCGATTCCAAAATGTTACTTAATATTTGTCCTCGATGCCGTGAGAGCGAAAGTGCATGGGTGCGACTTTTCGCACTTCATAGGTGGCAGATAGGACGAATCGTGCCTGCATGTTTGCCTCGAGCAGTGAATGAGTTATACAAGGTTAGATTTCGGCTTCACATTCGTGGGGAGATGGATGGAGAGGAATAAGTAAGAATTGACAGAAACTCAGAGGGGGAAAAAGAAGTGAGTCCTGCAGGATACGTCTACAGATGCCATGGAGAGCGCAAGGGTGTGCTATGAACAAGGTCGATTTCGAGTTGGAGCTATGATGGACGATGGACGATGAGAACAAAGTGGGGGGGGGGGCGTGTCTGGACGACACTCCATGAAGAGAACGAAGGCAAGGTGGATTTGGAAACGGAGATTAGTGAGAGGCGCAGTGCTGCCCCACGTAGCATAGAGTTTGAGACCCAGGGGGTCTCAAACTCGTTTCGGTGCGCGGGTCGCATCGTCAAGATCGGACCTCTCTGCGGACCAAAGTGAAAAAAGCCTGAAGGTTTTCACTGATTGTGTGTAATGGGCTTGAACCGTTTCTCTCTCGGTGTACGCAAGTGGGTCGCGGGCCGCATTGAGAGCGTTTGCGGGCCGCATGCGGCCCGCGGACCACGAGTTTGAGACCCCTGCTCTAACCTATCGTCATTCTCAAAAGAACCGTTAGAATATGTTTGAAAGAGAGGCGTCGATATCCAGATCCTGAGTCACGTAGTCACGAATATCCCCTACCAGTCTTTCCCTATCAACCAAGTTTGATCTCACGGAATTGTTTGGATTTTTTGCGGCTATTTACGGTTTTTCTTTTTGTAAGTACAAGCTGGTACCGTTTTCTCTTTACACCATAATGTAAAGATGTCTCGTAAAGATTTATGTCTGATGATAGCACTTCTTCCCGTCACCACGTAAAGCTGTTAGAAATTCGACCCTGCGTACTTTCACCCTGCTTATCGCGATAAGACAAACGTGCAAATTGAGCAACGGCCTATCGAATTATGGGGTGGACAAAGGAAAGCTCCATCAAATCCTATCGAAGAATTGTCACATGGGAAAAATTCAAGTTGAAAATCATTATTTACCGATGGTATTTTTTCTACGACCAAAGAGAACATGCAAATCATAGTGACATGCTGTAGAAATTTAATTTGCTGAAAATGCAGAACCAGAGAATGTTCTAGGATCGAAGCTTCTGGTTCCCAACGGAAAGTTTCCGTCACACAGTTGGAACTACCATCACCCTTCGGCTGGATGCGTTTCAAAATGTTCCTATCTCCCTTTTCGATTCAACAAGAATGAGTTTTCTCGACGTGTCTCCTCCCGATCATTTTCTCTAGAAGTATCCCAAGGAGCGGATTTGTACACCCCGAGGTCCCAGAACAGCAGTGGAAGCAAAACATCCAGAAGGAAACGAGGAATATTCAGTAAATAATGCTCCAGAACGTGATTGAAAGCATCAGCAACAGAGCGCGAGAGTTGAAACGAAGCACTCAGATCATCGTTTTAATGTCATGCGCATCCAATCGTTTCAAAGACGACACGAAAGCATTACGTTCCTGATTCCCATTTCCCCGCATCTTTATGTATGCGAAGATGTTTTCTACTGAATCGATTCATAATCGTTGTATATGCTTCGGATTGAGTCTAGCCATCAATCTCTCCACATGAAGGTGTCTTCCCGAGCGTGGAATTCACTCTGTCATGGATGTTGTGAATTTGGTGCTCGCATCGGACTGATACGTCGGTGGTGACGCGGAGTACGCCCAGCCTCAACTCAAATGTCTCCGATAAACAGCAATATCATTTATGCGTTAACGCCTCCTTTATTTTGGTTGTTTGCTCGTTATATTAGTTTTAATCACGCTTAAGATAAGAAAAACAAAGCCTAACGAACGCTTGAATGCGAGTATTCTTTTTTATAGAATATTTCATGCAATTTTTTTTCCAAAAGCTTTTCTTCAGGGCCATTATTCTTCCAGAGGGATCGCTAAAGCGTTTTTTTCCGTCCATCCTTAGTGGTTGGAAGGAATCCACGGAGACGAGATAGGAAGACACGAGTGAGAATGCGGGGGAGGAGGAGGAGGGCCTCACGCGGTCTTCCGGTTGTCTTTCAGGGAAGCATAATCTCATTGAAGCTCTCACACTTCGTCCGCTTTCTCCGCACTCCTTGCTTTTTTCAATGAATAATTGCACAAACTTCCCATATTAGTGGTCTTCTACGTCAATATTTTCAAAATGCTGAGTAAATTACAAAGTATGCTTATAATTTGGCCAGCCACATCCCGTACGCCAGTGTTGTTCGATCGTTAGGGCTGAATGGGGAAAGGAACTGGCCAAAGGCTTCTCCTCCATTTTGCCTCTTCGTGGTGGCATCGTACGAGAAAGGTTAACGGACCTTTTTTTTGCCTCTAGTACGTTCCTCTTCTTAACGACCGATGAAATCTGCCGCAGCAAGGACGAGGTCGCAACCTTGTACCGTTCTTTCATCGTGGCAACTGATTGGAAGTGAAACCCCACCCCAGCCCCACATGCTTCTTTTTTTGCTTCTCCATTAAAAGCGGTGCCAAGACAAACACGGAGAGCTTTAAACAAAAGACACCTCCCTCCTCCTCATCTTCGCTTCCGATGAGATTTTCCCGTCCTGCGAACGACCCCCTATATCTTCCTCAATGGGACCAAAAAAAAAAAGAATTATCTCGGTTCTTGCTGTCATGAAGTGGCCTCTTTTCTCCCGGATTACGAATGACTGGGGAGGAGGAAAAAAAAAGGAGGTCTTCGTAGCTTCCCACCTGTCACTTGGGTGCCAACTGTCCGTGCCAGACGTTCGTTAGACGTTCATCCAGGGTCGAACAAGAGAGAGAGAGAGAGAGATCATGTCGTTGGCTTTTCCTCATGATGATCTGATTTATGGCGACCCGGTTTATGAGCAATGCTTGCGAAAGATGCATGCGGGATGAGGGATTAAAAAAAAATTGCGAGGTTATCCACATGCCGATAGTCCTGGCATCCAGGAACTGGGATTTATTGCCTTCTGAGGAAGTCATGAACCGCAGAGAAATAAATACCTCTCGTGGCATTCGAGTTCAAGCCGAAGATCGTTCAGAAAAAAAAGAAAAAAAAGGGGACTTCTCCCGCCTCCAAGCGATCCTGTTCTTTGATTACAACACGAATGAAAATAATGGAAAATCCATTTTCGTCCATTCCTCCTTTGCAGAAACACTTTCTCGTCCGACAGCCCTTTTCCCCCCATCTCAATCACTATCTCTAGCACGCACGACATGTGTAACATCCATAAGAATGAATGTTTGAACTCGTGTAGCCCATCAATTACGTTCGTGATGAGCTTGTAGCTAGGCTGAAAGTGAAGAATGGAGCGATTCGCATGCCAGGAAGTTCCAATCAGTCTAGGTGTCTATGGCTCATAAGGAAATGTTGGCAGAAAGCCCGGGTCACGTGACGAATAAGACTTTGTAGTCTATTGCAGAGCGTCTTGATTGATGACTTGGACACAGGTGCACCCACCTGTCACTCCGAATCTTTTCTCAACGGGTTGGACTGTAGTCACACGAGGAACTGAAAAGGGCAGAATTACAAAGGGGAACGAAAGGGCAGGGTTACAAAGGAGAATCTTTAAAAGGGCAGGATTACAAAGGGGAACAGCGATGCCTTGCTGTCATTGACAGCTTCCACGTTTCTCATCCTAATTACCTTAAGAGTTTGCGGTCGACACAAAACGACGAAACACGATTCGGCGAAGAGAAAAAAAGTTTTTAGGGCCCAGTTCCTTTCCCAGAATAATTCACAGTTCCATCTGCAGAATATGAATGGATAAAATTGGACGAAAGCATGTATGCAATATTCTTGCAGGATCGTTCGAGCGTCATTCGAAGGCAGAAGGGGGTCAAGCTTTTCCTCTCGACTGAATCGATATTCCACGAAGCTCCAGGCTCGACCTTCATAACGTTTGGAGAGGGCAAATCATGATGGATTTCGGATGACGGTTACGCAAATCAATTAGAAATGCATTCATAACAGACGTACTTGGGAGGGAGAGAGGGGGGGAGGGGGGAGGGAGGAGGAGAGGGGGAGAGGGGGTGTGGGAGGGTAGGGGATTTTACTTTCTTTTCCCCATTAATGACACGTGACGGGTTCGCAGGGAAGCGTGGATAATCCCACCCGACAGAGACCTTTCCGTCTCCTAATGTCGCATACCATTTCCCTCAAGACCCATTCTCTTCACACCCTCTTCACAGTCGCAGAAAGTTTCAAACACACGCATGTCACCGATTTTGAAAAGTTTATCACGTCGAGGAAAGCATCGAGAGCACGAAGGAAACGTAGAAAAGGTGCGAGACGGACAGAATAAAGTAATAGTTTTGGTGAACAGATTTTTAAATATTCCATCTGCACTTCTGAGCTTTCGCTTCTATTTATCCAACTGCTCAATATTATATATAACGATGGGGTCTCCGTTCACTTTTTCATTCACGAGATACACTCTTTTATTATTATTATTAGTGGAAATGTATATTTAACAGCATAAGTCACCCAAAATCCGAAACAGGAGTTAGGTAAAATGCGAGGGAAATATATATTTGCAGCTGTTTTGAATTAAAAGAATGAAGATGCCAGTATTTTTTGTTGTTGTTTATAGTACTGTTTACTCGAAGAGAGGCACTATCGCAATTTCTTGGTCGTAATCCAGGCCCGATGGGGATTAGGGGATGGATACTCGATTGAGAACAAACTGCCGTGACAAATCCCTAATAATCTTTTTACGATCACGTCATGGACGATGTGGCATTCGTCCAAGTACGACCTTTCGTGTAGGGAAGGCCTAGGACGAGCAAGTTGAAGGTGATGAATGAATATGGGTCTGCGAACATCCATCAGACGCGTCGGACCGGCATTCGGGCAGGAAGGAAGGAAACATGCTCGACTTGAAGATGCAAGTGAATAATGCCATTCCAAAACGATGGGATGCCTCCTGGGCTCTCTCTACCGTATGGAAAGGAACCACCCCCTTTTCCTTCCCTCCCTTCATGGAAAGACGGAACTAGATCCTGCTGCGTCTTCTTTTTTCCCTTCGTAGGCGAAATTTTAACGAGCATGACCGGTCGGTCAGCATGCTTTCACACCTGGAACTTCTGCTTCGCTTTCATTGCTCAACTTTCTCACGTTTTGCACACGAGGGCGAACATCTCGGAACAGAAAGGAGTCAATTCCACTGTGCGTTTTGCACCCGACGTCTACGCAGACATTCGTCTGTGTAAAGTACTGAAATCGATACCTTTTCATGAGCTACGCAAATAAAATAAATAAAGAAATTCAGCAAATCACATTCAGTGCTGATGCAACACCACTATCGTGAAAATTGCATGGGCAAAAGTCCAATGAATAAATGCAGATCCGATAAAAGAATATTTAACTTAGAGGCATCGCGGATGAATGTTTCCAAAAGCAAGATGATTGATAAAGTTCACCGTTCCGACAAATTACTTCCGAAGTCTCATCGCGGCCGACTCGGAGCGTTCCGGAGAGAACGAGATCGAGCGGTCGAGTGGACGATAGTGCAAAAGATAGGAAGCGAGACTCTTTTCGGCGGTACTGAAAGGTGCCGATGTAGGCCTATGCAGGAGACGTAGCGAAAGGGATCTCACCGAAGAAAAGCAGGAGGAGGAGGTTCGAGGTCGGATTCATCGTGTAAACTGTGCAGACGGGAGGCAGAGACGTAAACGAACGTTATCTCCACACTCACTCCACTGTACCAGAGCCACGAGGAGCGAATGAGAGCCCCGTGTCTCTCTTCTCTCTCTCTCTCTCTCTCTCACTCACTGAAATCCTGCCAACCAATTTCATCCCAAGGCCATCATATTTTTGGCCAGTTCTTCCTTGCCGAAAACTTCTCTGCCCTCGTTTCACGGTTGAAAAGGGATGTGTCGACGAACCTCGATCGTTCCGCGTTTCTGGACTCGAGTTTTCTTTCCCGATGAGAGATTCTGCATGTAAAACCGAATATTAACTCCGCGATCGCTGGAAAATGATCCATCACGAACGAAGTGCTCGGTAACTGTAAGGTCAGTCACTCGCCAGGAACGGACAGACTAGACCTACGGAAAGGTTCCCGATTCTGGAACCGACGGATCTTGCCACAAATGCCACCGAACCGTTAATACCATCTTTGATGGTTTCATTCGCTATAATGTTTTACCGTTCACCTGTGGGAGAACGAAACATTAATGGCGGTGAAGGCGATGAACCTGCGATGGAACCGAGACGACTCGATCTCAGAAAATTATGCTTTTTCGCAAGAAAAGTCGAGGGTGACCATTTTCTTGCGGAGTTTCGACGACAGCGTTTTTCTGCCGGAGACGCGATGGATCGTTGACGAGATGGCTTCGTTTTCACCGATGACCTCGTTCTCCCCCGATGACCTCTTTCTCCCCCGATGGCCTCGTCTCCTTCGGTCGTCCGTCGAGGTGTTCTTTATTGTTCTGGTCCCAGTCTCTCCATCCTCCACGACGTGATCCTCGGCTTCTTATGCGACCGAGGAGTCGAGCGCGGAGAGGAAGACGAGTTCCACCCGAACGTCGACGGAGCCGAGAGAAGGTGAGCACGAAATGCTTCAACTTCCCCCGTCGGTCTCGCTCTCTTCTCCTTCTTCCCCGCCCGGCCGTGCTTCTGGTTCGTTTCTTCGAACTGTTGGACCCCGAGGGTCGCTTGCTGGAGTCGGAAACCCTTCGGTATCGCCTTCGGTTTCCCTGCCTCGTCGATGCTCGGCAGGTCCGTCTCGAAACCGGTGCTTCCGCGTCGGACCGCCGCGAACTTTCCTTGCGGTCCTTCGAGATTTTTCCGCAACGACTACGAGGAAGATATCACGCTCCAAGAAAACGTCGCACACACTAGGCCGTGGAGAAAAGGAAAAGAGATCGATCGGAAGAGGACCGGACTGCCGGTGCGAAACCACGACGCCGGATGAGTTTTGGAAACGGGGAATCCATGTTCGTCCCGTCGAGGGACGATGGGTCCGATCGCCGATCGCACGACGCATCACGAGCTTCGAATGAGAGTCGACAGCGAAGAGCCAGACGCGAATGAGACCAATGGATGGCAAAGGGGGAATCTGGTTCGAATCTCTGCCTCATCGACGGAAGGAAAAAGAAAAACAGGACGAAAGAATCCGAAAAGATTCAAACCGCAAATAATGATGTTCCTCCGTGTGCCCACGCAGTTCAGAGAATAGGTCAGGTGAGTCTCTGGGATACCCACGCCAGCCTGGGGGAGGGGAGGGGGGGGGGGGGGGGGGGGAGATACCCACCCCAGCCTGGGGGGGGGGGGGGGGGGGGGGGGCATGTAGCAGACGGGGTCATTTATGTCCATTCCAGTTCTTCAGCATTTCTATCCAGTTTATTGTTTTCTCCCTCTGTCCTGTTTTTGGAAAGGGATGGAGGAGGGAGGGTCCAAACCCCATTGGCTCTCCCCATCTCGGGTCATATTCCAGAGTTTTGGTAATAGGTTGTAGGCTATAAATAGTTTAGGTCAGGTTGGTTCATGGTCTTCCCGAGGAACTAGGATGACAGATGATAGTGTGCCAGGCTCCAGCACATCGATCGCCCCGTCGAGACCATTCATACCTCCCCAATGTACAGCTACAGAAGCAACGTCGACGATATCGCATTGCGATTCTTAGTCTAGAACGCGCAATCGTGACTATAATTCTACGTCTTCTCCTGTAACCCAGAGCCACGTGCAGACTTGAGTGATGGTGTTTCCTTTTCCTTACATTTCTCTCCACGACGTTATCCCCACCGAACACCACCTTCCCCGATCATCCCTTCGGAATGGGGTTTGGACCCTCCCTCCTCCATCCCTTTCCAAAAACAGGACAGAGGGAGAAAACAATAAACTGGATAGAAATGCTGAAGAACTGGAATGGACATAAATGACCCCGTCTACCCCCCCCCCCCCCCCCCCCCCCCGCCCCCTCCCCTCTTGTGGGCACCCCTGGGGCCCGTTCCCCACCTCTGCTAAACTTGAATCTAAATCTAAATCTAAATCTTATGCTAAATCTTAGTCGAAAGGGTCAGGGCGAAGAATAGACTTTTTGCTTTTAGCCTGTTTCTAGATTTAGATTTAGATTGAAGTTTAGCAGAGGCGAGGAACAGGCCCCTGGTGTGCCTACCGATCCAACCTCTACCACGAAGTGGGCAGCGTCTCCAGCGTCGAAGGCACTTCGTCCTCGTCTCGGTCCGCGTTCTATTCTCATATCAGGCGATTCGATGGCACCATCGAGCGAGTAAAACTCGCGTATTCTTTTACTTCGGAGCGTCATGGTAAACAACAGGAAACAACAGATCGGCTTCTCGATGATAGATACGAGGAAGCTACTAGGTTCTCGGCCGAGAGTCTTCGGTTCTTTTCGAGGTTCAAGGTTCGCGTTTGATACGAGGGGACACTTCTACTAGTATCGATATTTTGTGTCGAGGCCAAGCATTCCATAGATATGCCTACGTTCCGTCTTTTGGTCTCTAGAGAATATTAGTGGGAGCAATCGTGGTGCTCGAAGATAGGGAATAAATTATTTTCCCCACCGAAAGTGGCATCGAGTGAGCATTGTCGTTCGGCATGACAAGCAACAGGTCAGTGACTAACCACTCGGTTGCAAGCAGAGCGGTTAAAAAAGATCGGAATCCAGCCGACGGTCTCCGAGGTAAAATCGTGGCACGAAGAGGACAAGCACCACAAATCGTTTTCGACCAACTTTCGCTGGCATCCCCTTTCGTCGAAATGTCTTATGCATTAAACTAGCATCGCGCTTCAAAACATGAGGAATTTGAAGGAATTGTGCAGGTCTATGCCGAGAGAAAGGCGCTGGAGATGCACGCAAACAAACGTAACAGCACAAGAGCAAAGTGACGGGTGACGCTCGGTACAGACTTGATGGAACTTCTGTGCCATCGTTCTATCCGCTCGATTCAAGCATGCCAGAGGAGGCAGAACGATGCTTTCAGGCGTGTAAAAGAAAAACAAACAAAAACACAATCCATAGTTGTCCAACATTCTTCTTTCCTACTGCACTTTTTGCAAAGTTCCTCGAGGTCTTATTAATTTGGCAGCCACTTCTGATCACTTTTATACATTTTTCCCATGAGAGACTCTAACCTCCTGTTAAATATATTCTCGGAAGGCAAAAGTGACTACACTTGAACGCGTTCCGCGCATCCACTACCTCAAGAGAAGCCATTTTGTGACTTCAGTCTGGAACAGGGTATGAATTGGGGGGACTCCCGGAATTAGTCAAGGAAGACTGGAATAGGCATTAAGCGGAAACGAGAACAGGATTTAAAAAACCATCCAGAGCCCACCCAAAGTATTGGCTCCCACGGATATATTCAGAGTCCGTAACGTGGCGATGAAGTTCCGTTCTGCCTGAGTGTATGCTTCGTCCATCTCGTACTTAGATTACCCGACGAAACCAAATAAATAGATCGACTCGATCACTATGAATATGGATGCGTAAACATGAACGACGAGGCACAGGCTAAGTTCGATTTTAGCAAACTTCGTGCAAAAAACCTCATTTTTTAAATCTGGATTTTAAAATTTAGCTCACAGCTGGAAAGACACGGGCAATCGCCAGCCTTCCTGGATGCGAAACTCGATGCTCGTGAGCAGCGCCCAGCCTGGGTAGGAGACGCCGATCGGAACTACCCGTTCCCTTCCGGTCTCCCAAGGTGACATCTATCGTTGACGAACGGAGAGGCAGTGCATGATAGCACACAGGATTGCGAGCCGAATTCGTGGAACGTCATTCTGCCGGTCCTACGCGTCCTTCTCTCATCTCATCTCCAAACGTTTGCTTATCGATCGCATCTTCTTACTGTTCCAAAAAGTTCTTCAACGTCGGCCCACTACTGAACCGGGCATCTCCAACTCGCTCATCATCGAACCTTGAGTGACCGTTCAGTCACTCCCAGTGAAAGGAGAAAAGACGTGACATCATATTCAGGTCTACGAATAGTCGATCTACTTGCACGCAGAAAAATATGTTTTCTTCGATCTCAAAAAAAAAGTTTCTCAAAGATAGTCTTTAGACTTTATGGACACCCTGTATAACATCCGAAGCTTTTCCCCTGGAGAATCTTTTTTTCCCTTCTTCGTGGTCGCATTGAATGACAAGAGGAAACAGCAGCTTCGCAGCAAATGCATGTGGTTTTTTTCAGTTAACCACCGATCTGGTTCCTGAGATCGCTCCAAGAGCTGGTTCCAATTTCTAAAATGTCTCTAGCCCAGGGGTGTCAAACTCAAATCGGTTGGTGGGCCGCATTCCCTAACCTGCAGGTTGCCTACGGGCCGCACCCATACTTTTTTCAATGAAATTTGTGCTTACAGTCAATCCAAGCGGAAATTTAAAAAACAGACGGCGGGCCGGATGAACCACCTCGGCGGGCCGGATGAACCACCTCCGCGGGCCGGATGTTTCACACCCCTGCTCTAGCCCATTAAATTGCGCCCGAACTATTTCGTCTTCGTCGCTTTTCCCGTTTATTTTCTTAATGTTTCATTTTTCTGAAAGAATCTAGAATTTTGTGATCGAATGGAGGCTAAAATTTGCTGCGTAAGCCGAAATCCACGGCGTGTGTGTCCATCTGGGTTCTGTGAATCTTTTGTGACGCCTGGAGACGGCGATCGTTCCCATGGGTTGGGACTCGTCGAAGGTCTCCAGTTTCTGTCACGGCCTTTGATGGGGATCCATCGCGTGCATCGACGCTTTATAAATGGTAAACGCGAGGAGTGCGAAGACCTACGATGGGACGAAGTAGAGAGTCGATGCAAACTGGAAACCGGGGAGTGTCCACGATTCGAATCGTCCGGGAGTATAATGGACGGAATGCGATCGGGGCGTGGACCGCAACGGTGTGTCTCGCGTTCACTGGGTCTCCGGGTTAGGGATCCTCTCGCGCGATAGCCATCTTCGTCGTTTCCGGCCGTGAACGGAAGAGCATGACGATGCGCCGGGAGCCGGATGGGATCTGCATCGCGTTTCAATGCGTTTCCGGACTCCCCTCTTTCGCGCATCCGATTCGATGGGGTGCACTCGAATGCTCTCGATCGCCCGGAACGGGGAAATCGGGACTCTCTTCGTCGAACGAGCCGGAGACGATAGCACCTGTCCTTAGGAAACTTCTTCCTTCGCCCTTGCTTCTCGGTTTTACAAAAAGCGATTTCATCACCGGCAACTACTTCCAAATATCACAATCGACACTTTTCTATCGACAACTACAGCCGATGTGTCGTGATGGCTGATAATTTCACAATCGAGCGGCAACGATAGTACTCGTATCGATGGAGGTAGCTTGGAGGCACCGTGCCGTGAAAATATGAGAAGTTTTACGCGAGGCGATCGTGCAATCGTTTGACCTCGACCTTGATAGCGCTAGCGGAAGTGCCGGGACGGTGCACCGTCGACATCGCAGCACTGGCGGCACCTCGTGATCTCCCCAAGGCAGATCCTCGGGCAAAGGTCCAAGGTGCTAAGGTCCACTTTCGACCGTCTCCGATTTCCATTCACGGAAACCGCGCGGTGAATCGGCTAGCGAACGACCCACGAGTCCGGTCCCGTGTTTCTCGTGCCGCCTTCGGACCCTCGCGAGAGCGGATTTACGCCCGTCGACTCGCATAAAAAAGGCCAGACTTCATGGCCTCAAAACAGAGACGGGGACGGAGGAGAAGGAAGAGGGAAAGTTGGGGACGTGAAAATGTATAAATAAATAAATAGGACAAGGAGTGACTTCTGACGAAACAGCATCGCTCTCATTCATCATCCACTGTGACACTCGTCTGGTAAACACCTTCACCATCTGATTAGATGCACGAAGGTGAGAGACTCGAACGACGCAGAAACCGAACTGGCAACATTTGTGGAATCGACCCTCGGGTGAGGGATGCTCATGGATGGATTCCGACCGTTAGGCTCCCTGACGCCCTCTGGTTCTCCCCGTGCGTAGAAATGACCTGCCGAGCGATGGCTTCGGTCTCGGGTGAGATTCACAATTAAACGTTTGCGTATTTACGGTCTGGAGCAGATCCAGCGAGCAAAATGGAGTTCCGTGGGTCGTTCGCTAGTCGTTTCACCGCGCAGTTTCCGTGAATGGAAACCGGAGATGGTCGGAAGTGGTCCTTAGCACCTTAGATCTTTGCATCTTGAACCTTTACCCTCTGGGGTCTGCCTCGAAGCGATCGCGAGGTGCCACCAGTGATGCGATGTCGATGGGATTCCCGACGCTTTGCAAAGTCCTTTCAGAAATACAACCCAGCAAACAATTTGAAACGCATAATGTTGAATTAACATTGAATAAACTCTCGGAACGTTGATACGATGTTGGTCCAACGTAACATTGTTTGCTGGGAAGGTTCTCAGACCTGGAATCGCAAAAACGAGTAGGATCGATTCGGACATGTATGATTCAATTCATCGGTCATAGATGGTCTTCACTTTTATGATGAATCGGGCCATCTCTGATTTGGTCCCTCTGAAAACTCCCCCATTTCAATGCCTTCTCCACTTGCACCGTCAATGTCAACATGTCTTCCCTACTGTCTGCGGTGCTTCGAGAATTCTCACCGTCCTAGTAGCTGTGGCTTCAGCAGAGCGAAAATTTTCGAAGCCGAAGCACGACCCAGGAACGCCTCGTAGCACTTGCTATATCCATAGAAAATTAATTCTACGGATAAATTGATTATGCGGAGTCGATGATGTTTACCTTCAAGCGATGTGTGATGTTGAGTCCATTTAACAGCGTCTCTCGTGCAAAGTTAACAAGAAATTCTTTTCATCGATCGCTTTTTCTTGCTTGAACCGCAGAACCCTGTAAGAGCCACAATTGAACTCAGTGTTTTTCACAAGTAGATAGTTGAGTTATACCACAATGCCGCAACCTAATCAAAATGTTTGTGATAGTAAGTGTGTGTGTTTGAGTGCGGAGACAGGAGGGAGGGGAGGGGGGGGGGGGGGGGGGAGGGGTGTTGGCAGTTTCTTTGTAAAGGGCGCCGAAATAGCTTAGGCCTGCCCTGATTCCTACCACCTCCTACTGGAACGGGAAGAGAACGTGACTCGGATGACCACCGAAGACAAGAAGGGCTATTAGAAGGAGAGGCCATTCCGATGCCATTCAGACTTTCCTGGAGATCACGGAAGAGGTGGTTTTAGCTCTCGGAATCACGAGACGAAGTCCGAAATCTTTCCCCGCCGTCTAGGTTCGACACAGGAAGAGATTTGGAGCTGCCACTTACAAAGGACCGAAAGCATCGAGAAACGAAGATCTTCTCATCGATAGTTATCCGAGTAACCTCGTGCTATTCGTTTCGCAGGTCCAATGCTCACGTGCGTTATCGTACGATGATATTCATTCGAAGCCTCTTTGGTCCTCACGCATTCCCAGAAATATCGAAGAGATCGTATTGGATCGGCGAAATTTCTGACGATTTTGTCCTCAGCAGGAGAGACGGTTTCCCTCCGAGTTGCATTATCAATAAAATCAGGTCGAACATCTTTCGATCGACTTACGTTTACGGAGATTTATTTTACTCTTTATGGAAACGAATTTGAACGGCCGCGGAAGCTTACCTGAACTTGAGTTTTCTTGCTGCAGTATCTGTCGGCTAGTACGGTATAGCGTTTCCAATAAGAAAGCGAGAAGGCTTGTACAAGTGGAATGCCTCCGAAAATCAATGTTTGGTGGGAGAGGAACGTTACTGCCCCTTCCGAAGAAGGTTACTCGAATTCTGTGATCAAAGACTGGTGCAAGGACGAAAGTGATGAAGTCTCCAAGAAAGGTATCCCCAACACCATTCAAATTGCTGGAGTCACCCGGGAGGCTGCACTGGCAGGGAGAGAAAAGCCGCATAAATCGCAACCGACTCCAGAGAACTTCAGAGACCATTAGCATCGTCAGTCAACTTGATCAGGAAGAAAATCCATCGACATGGGATGACCTGCATCACATCGATTTAGGAGCTAATCTGATCTGATTCCAGGCTTAAATGTCTAAGAATGAGGTGAAGTCGTTAAACTGATTTGGGGCTTACACAATTAGTTTATTTCTCTCTTAAACTAATCTTCAAAGATAAACTTGCTCCGTAACTAGCTTATCTCCCTAAACGGATTTTAAAAGGTAGTTCAGCATGCCGTTTTGCTGTAGTGGACCTCAGTTTTCTTGCCTCTCATCATCTGGTGACGGTGAAAATGGAAACTAATGAAGTGATGGAAGTTTTTGACCCTGATCCTGAACCAACCTGCCTGGAGAATTATCGGAGATCGGTTCAATCCTCTCGAATGGTTCACCGAAGATGAATTATGAATAAGGTTTCGTTTTTCCAAGGACACCGTCTCCGGCTAGGTGCGAACAATGGAACAGCAGCTGACACGAAGTACCCATCCCACTTTTAAATACGTTTAAATCATGGATAAACGTGGTCATGGGAAATAGCATGATTTTCGGTGGTGCATGTCAAAGATAAACACATTCTGAACGCATTTTAATAAGCCTATCCATCTCGTCTTTAAAATAATCCGATTCCTCAGTTGGTTCATGTCACCCACAAAGAAGTCTTGCCAACAAGTTCCACGTGCGCCCTGCTACGATTACCAAAATTATCAACAAGACCTTAGGTTGGGAAAAAAGCTGAAGTCTCATGTTCACAAATTGCTGAAAGCTCTGAGTGCCATCTAAGCAGGAGACAAGTGGAAATATATGGTCACCCTAGAGGCAGCCGATATTTTTTGCTGAATGATACGAACAAAGTTCGAGCCATCTACTATCGTCTTTGTAGTGAAAACTATTTCAAAAGTGGTTCCTGAAGTGCAAGGAACATTTTTCGTCCTGATTCACGGCTGTTGCTCGCTTTCGCTTAAATGGGAAGTTGTAGATCTGCAGTTGCAAAGAAAGTCAGGATCCATTCCCAATATCACCAATAACAAGTTTTGAGCCGGATTTTGCAAAGGAAATCCCCCATTTGTATTGATCAGACTCCTGTGGTATTTGTGCACCATTGATTAGGCATTGAGTCGCACTTCCATCGCAACAGCTGCCTTCTTGAGCCATATGGAAAATGCCGCAAGAACAGCAGCAACACCATTCACGGATATTCTTGTGAAGCTCCAATATTAAGCACAGGACTTCTTTGCCTTTGGCTTGCTGAAGGGAGCCTTGGGAAATCGGTCACCTAGCACTTGGGACGGTCTCTGGAAAGTGTGCAAGGAAAAGTGAGAGCGTTTGGATCTCACTGTGCTTCAGAGTAGCTTCTATCGTTGAAAGTTCGATGTAGAGTCATTGTCAAGAACCATGGATACCAGATAGAGCATGATCGGGAACGGAGAAGGAGTCTCTACGGCATGCGAATCTATTAAAAATTCGTTTACTTGAAGTGCAAGCATTCCACTGTCATAGTTGCTGAGATAAAAGAAGTAAACAAATGGAACGTATTTCATCAACTCCCACAGACATTCAAAAGAGCTAAAAAGGGTAATATTTTCATACACGTACTCATTATCAATCAATAAAACATATTGCAGAAGCTGATTCCTGAAGGAGTATGATTCAAAATCACATTTAAAAAAGAAAACGGAAAAAATTTTGTTTCTTTGAGAAACTATTAAAAAACCCTATTAAAAAAATATACCTACATTCTAAAAAGCAGAGCATCAAGCAATACGCCCGATGAATTTAAGACTTCTATCTAAAAAAAAAAAAAAAAAGAGACAAGTTTCTGAGGAACATATCATTTAAAGCTCATAACGAGAGGTTAAAAGCCCTCTATTATTTGTTTCGGTTACAGGAGATTCCTCAAGCATTAAAGTACACGTTTTCCCCATTTTCTAAATCTTAATATATATATTTTTGTCAAAATTGGGTGTTTGGAGAGTTAGGTGATTTGATGACTCAGTGATTTCCCTCTTAGCTAAGGACTCAACCAGTGTTCACTCCAATAAAAAGTATGCCCAAATTCGAGCGAACTACTTAATTCAAATATTTCAATTAACTGTTCTCTCAAACCATCATTTTCAGCATCCTTACAAGTGTCACCAGGTAAAATATGAGTGAAGAGATACTCCATTCTTCAATGCCTCATCATGCAGATTTTTTACCACAAACATCTATTGTCATTTACAGTGGAATAATGCATAACAGTGACATGAAGAACTGAAGTATTTGGTTTTATGTAACAACTTCATATCAATTTTAATGCGTCAAGCATACCGTGTTTATGTTGCCTGAGTTGCACCAACAATTCCCATAAGGATGATCATTAGGACTGAAGATGAATGGCACACAGTAGGAGTCTCCATTCAAGCAATGGCAAATGAAGTTTAACTGGGATGAATCTCATGCTGAACTTGTTGGCATTGACTTGCAAGAGAGTTTTGCCGTCTCAATGATAAGACATTCCATTGACCTACAAGACAATCTTGTAGCTGTATTGTGGATATGACTTGTGTATGTAGTATTGATGTTGTTCCTAGATGGTACACTAGTATGTTCCATGGCCTGATATACATTAAAAAAATCCCTGCTCAAGTCTGGAGTGCAGAAAAATTGGGGAAAATTGAAAAGAATTTCCCTTTATGATAACAAAAAATTTAAATCATGATAAGTAGCATAACGTGGAAAAGCAAAATGTCCTCAATTTGTCCCCAAGCAACTCAATAATGTCTAATATATTTTTATGCCAAATACATTAGAAAATGAGTAATGCAGGGAGTTCTCAAACATTCTCTGAAACATGGCTTGAGCTACATAAAATTATGTTTTTACCCAACAACACAAGGTTCCTACCAACTTGTTCCCAGGTAGTGATCAGAGTGCCCTTGAAAGGACAGACCCAAAGCAAAGAAGAAGGTACCCAAGAACCAATTGGGGAGAATTTGTATTGGATCATGACAAAGCAGCAAGAGATCAGAGTGTGTTCATTTGAGGAATGTATTTTCCTCAAATAGTAAACAAGGAGACAGAATAGTTAGGAAGCATGTTGAAGGAGTTGGAGGGCAAGATCCTCATCTTCGTGGAGGGAGAGGCCCGTGTCAAATGTCTCTTCCTTCGTCCATTTTAATTTCTTTGTCCCTTTTCTTCCCTCAGAAGTATCTCTGCTCCTGTGAGAGGAAAAGAGGATTCCTTTATCACGTGGTATTTTAACACCACAGAAGGAATAACTGCAATAAATATTTTTTAAGAACTTCAAGTTGTAAGAACTTCGTAATTCATCCAGTGAAAGAATATTTCAAATGGGCTTTACATGAAATGTCCCATTTGGGAAGCACTACATTTTTTAAAGCAGAAAACTGGTTACATAATGGACTTGTTCATTGCTCCTTTCACAAAAAGTTTGAACACAAAATAAAGCACAGTAGGCCTACTTTATTATTTTATTTTATTTTTTATTTTCAAGGGATTATGAACACCAACTTGCAGGATGTTAATAAAGCCCTAGTACACTGACTGCATAGGACTAGGAATGACTAGATAATCAGAACTTAAAGAGATATAGAACTGTGAAATTTGCAATATCAAGCTACTGACATGAATCAGAAACCCAGAGGTCCAATATTATTGTGAGCTTATGAGTCACTCCATACACACTCAAACAATATTAATCAAAAATGGCATTTGACCATCTTGGATTTTGTGATAAAAATTCTCAATCGCTGCAGACAGTCTGACAACCTTGTAAAAAAAAAAGAATAGCCTCTATTGGATCTGCATTTAGTGAGATATGGACCCAAACTTTGGGGGAAAATGGAGAAATTCCATGGAAAGCAAAATTTTCATCACAGGAACCATTCATCATACGAGACATGCCATAGTTTGAACCGAAGCTCTTTAATAATTAAACAATTTGCTCCATACATTTTTGGGGTTTGGATGAGATTTCAGCATCATAGTTGACTTTGAAAATGTGAAATTTAGGCAATTATGACCTCCTAATATCCCTAGGTAGTGAGGGAAAAGAAAAAAAATTCCTGGTTACAACAAGTTGCACTCCTCCCTCAGGGGCATTGATAAAAACAAGTTACTTGTTTTACTTTTTGTCCACTACATAGAGAAAATTTCACCTTAAAATTGGAATTGTCTCATTTTTGGTCTCTTTTGGTCAAGTTTTTTTATGTGGTGGAGCACTTATGGTAAGAAGGGTAATGTCATTGGAAAAGTGAGCTTGAGATCTTTCCAACAATATATGATTTGTTGTGCCTTTTTTGAATACAATTGTGTTTAATTTGTCAAGAGTTGCATATTATAAAAATGCACTTTTTCAAGTGACTAAATATAGTCATGTGATACATAGCTGGAAAGGTCTTTATGAACTCTATGCAATGATTTTGGCTTTCATTTCAGCTCAACTTGTCAATATGCTGGTTTTCTTTACATTATACGTGTTGCTCACCAATCAACATTTAGGGTTGTCTTGGGTGAGTGCACTTTGGTGCACATAGTGTTGAATTTGCCTGCATATGACTGTGACTTACTCAAGACACTGTATAGAAAGGGCACCAACAAATGCCTTTCCCTAATTATGCATTTCATACCTAGATGCTACATCACTTTGTGTTCTGGCATTCAGCCTATTTTTCTGACTTTCAACTCTCTAAGGTTCACCTTTGCAGTCAGCTTTAATCTCTTTCCATGGGTTTCTTACTTTTTCATTGCTTCTTGAGAAAAGGATGCATCAAAAACTTTTACTGCTAGACGGACATTTATAAATAAATAGAAGTGGGTGAGCCTCTCACCTCTTCCTGGCATCTAAAGATGAATCTGATTCTGACTCATCTTCTTGGCTTTCTCTCCATTTCTGTTCCCCTTCCTCTTCTTCCTCACTTTCAGTTTCACTCTCACCCTCTCCACTTTCATTATGTTTCTCACCATACACCTTGTCAGGGTCAGGCAGCCAATTGAGTGAGGTAGATTCCTCATCACCTTCACCTTCATCATTTCCTTCACTGTTCAATCTGACTCCATTTTTCTTCCTTTCATCTTCCTTCTCCTCTCGTTGTTTTTCCTTGTGTTTCCTATATAACACCAGAAAAAGTTTTATGTTTCTTCAGGCCTACCAAAAAAATTTTTTTTGGAAATTCTTCAGGGTAGGGATTGCCAATGCCAAAGGATCCTCGAATTATTGAAATAAACAAGGTAAGAAAAAAAAAATTATTGACAAAGTTCAGTCTGGTAGTAAAGCCTCCTTTGAGTGTAACAGATAAAGCATGCAATGTACAAGGTGGTGCAAAAGAATGCATACAATAACGGAAACAACAGGTCATCACCCTAGACTCCCCAATGTATGGAGCAGCCAGCAGCTAGTTGGGCTGCCGAACCACATCAGAGTGATGGTTTGTTGTGCCAACTTATGCAAACATAACCACTGAGTTATTGCTAAAGTTTGTTGATCAGTGCTTAGGTGATGTCATGAATGTTTAGAAGCAAAGCAAATGGTGGTCACTTTGAACATTAGTCTACAGTAAATCTGTACAATGATGTTTAAATAAAATATGTAAAATAGTTTTGTTTTTAATTAAGAAGTATTTTTTTTATTCAACATGTATTAGTGCATATGTTATTCTGCACCACCCAGTATAATCGTAAAATTGTGAATATGCATAATTAAGGGGAAGGAAGTTTATACTGGAGAATGCTTCAAGCACAATGTGCATGGGAATAGAAGTTATTTGAGCAAATGTGGGATGACTCAGTGAGCCAAATCAGGATGCCTCCCAACCCAATTCATGCTGTTCCTGCATAGAAGTCACCAAATATTAAAATGTAATGTACATAACATTTCTCAAGCATCAAAACGTCAGGATGTGGACATCATATTCCCACATTTGTAAGGTGAAAATTCAGTGATGTTTAAGCAATATCAAGGTGTTCTGGAAATGTTAACAATAGGTTGGGCCACAGACATCCAGTTAGTACAGCAGTACTCAAAATGTTTGAGCCGGGGGCCTCATGTGAACGTGACAAAACTTGTGCGAGCCGCACTTGAAAAAAAAAGAAGTCTAGTCAGGGTTATAGGGTGACATGCACTGAATCTGTTTAAACTAAACTAATCTGGTCTCACAATGGTCCCCTATGGAAATCAGTCAATAAGTCAATAAGGGAATAAGTTTAAAAGGGATAAACTTATGCCAAAGACACCCATTATGAAAATGAACGAGTTTAAAGTTAAATGAATATGGTGCATGTCACCCATAATGTTCATTGTGGGTTTCTTTTCACTGTAAAGTATATTTAGTCTTTGCAGGCCGCATGTGAGGCCTTCACATGCAGCCCATGGGCCTCAGTTTGAGTACCACTGAGCTTGTGGGTCAACCTCTTGTATGTGAAGTCTCATATTCTTTATTAAAGGAGGATTGCTTAAAAGCAGCTCATTGGAACCATAGAGTATGAAATTTACAATCTCACAGAATAATATACAAGGAACAGAACATTCTGAATGAAAGGGAGGGGGATGGACACCAGACCTGTGTTTCTCATGGACACGACGGCGAAAGAGTTCCTTGTCAAAGTGGTCTTCAGCCTCAATGTACTGTCGGGCCTCATCCAGGTCAATTCCACCTGTCTCCCTTGATTGCAACTGGTAGCGTTTCCCCAAGTCTGACTGGGGGACCTTGCTTGCCTCCAGCATTGGTTCTCCCTCCTCGTCAAACACCATCTTCTGATTCACAGAGAGATTCTTGCGGAGGATCTTCTTGGCCTGTGCTGCCTTGGTCACAGCCTTGCGGGATTTCCTCACCCTTGTACCATGAGGCTCTGGTAGGGATGGATCAGGGAGCTTTGCCAGTTCCTCCTCTAGTTCATGGTCCTGCCTTTTCAACATCAGGAAGTCCTCCCCTTCTTCATCAGAACCTTCATAGTAACGATATTGGTATTAAGAGAGTTTACTTTCTCAGTTCCTCAATCAGAATGAAAGATACAATTTTTTTTTTTAATTAGTGAAAACTAAAATTCATGAAAGAGTAAAGGCAGAAAAGTTAGGAAAATAATAAAAGTGATGCTGAACCTTCCTGCTTGAAAAAAGTAAAAGTATTCCTTTTTTTGGCAAACAATTTTTAAATTTTCTCCTATATATGCTGGTCCATGTGAAATTTGAATGTTGTAATAGCCAATTGAAAAAGACATCAGTTAAGATGAATCTCCAACTGCATCTTCCTAAGAAGAGATTTATTAGGTTAAAAAAAATAATCCCTTGGGATTGCTGAAGGTGAGGTTTGATGAGATTGGCTATTTCTGTCTAGTCAAGCAGACTGAGTGCAGTCTTTTTTCTAGTCTTTTTTATATAATATGCACAAATAAATCAGGCTCTTACAATGATCCTGAGCACTAAATGCATGCATATGAACACCACCTCCAATTCTGAAGAAACTGACACAAAGAGCAAAGCAGTACCAGTAGGAATGCCATTTTAACATGCAATACTTCACTTAAAAAATACTTAAGGTTATTAGGGATGTGAATATCGGATTTTAAAAATTCAAATACAACATATTAAGAATGGTACTTGATGAAAGCAACCTGAACCAATTTGGTGAAATTCTTCAGGTATCTTTCAGAAGAAGAAACTAGGAACTAGCAGAGAAATGGTAAATTATGCACATAAAAAAGATTATGCAAAAGAAAGCAAAGAAAAATGTCACTAATTCCACATGCATGTAAGTCATAGGCAAAGGCATATTTCACAAAGCATGAAAATTTAATTAGCTTACAGTTACTAAGTGCAAGTTTACTTCATCTTTAAAAACATCATGGATATCAGAATAACATCTTCAGTGAAACATTACTGCAAAATTGACTCCAAACGGGACTTATCTCATGTGGATTTGTAAAGCTGTCATCAAGTAGTTAAGCAAGTTGCAGAAATGAAAAATACCGACCCTCCCCAAACTGTTTCTCATCTTCTTCCTGCTCTGCATCAAAATCTCCAAGTCGAATATTAAACTTCTCCAGGAATCTTACTCTTGGCCGCACCACCAATCCCAGGGACCTGAGAAGATGGGGGAAAATAACTGTATTAAATCAGAGCATACAAGGTCACCAGGTCACATACCAAACCAATTCATTTCAATTGATTATACAACATGATCGTTCTGATTTCCTTTTGGTGGAGACCACTTCACATTTTGAGCACTGAAGTAAAGTCACTTCATTCCTGAATAACAAAGGATTACTAAACCACTGTTAGTACTGAGCAGTGTAGTAAAAACATATTTTCTTCCTGTAAACCTAAGGATACAAAAGGAATTCCCTTGCAAAGTGAGTTGGCTCCCTCCTTTCATGTTTAAAGAAAAAATGTGAGAAAATTTCTTTTTCTTACTCCTTCACCAGTAAGTTTAGAGATACAGAAGGAAGGTCAGCCTCAGAACTTATTGGGGATACCAGTGAAAGGGTTAAGAGTGACCTTTCCCTATCTTCTCGATGTACAAAAGGCTGGACCAGAAAAATCATGAAGGAAAGCTATGGATGCCTTTCTCTTTTTTTTCCCTAGTCATTCAGTAAACAAACTTACAACTAACAAGTCCAGAGACAATGAACTACAAACAGAATTTCCAGATTTTATTGAATGCAGTCTTCATACCCATTAACCCCTGACATTATATTGCTAGTTCAACTTCATTACTTTGCACAGGTGTGAAAGGATGGAAAGGGGAAAGACTAAGAGGGAAAGGAGCTGATGGAGTCGCTGATAGACCCTTTTAGTTTAGGAAATCACAACACATTCTATGTTAACTTTGCCAGCCGCACATTCCCAAGCACATGAATTGTCTCATTCCCTTCTCAACTTCTTCTTGAGTCATTCACTCCCATCAAAAAATTGTTTCAGTCTTTGATATTTTCATTGTCTCATGTGATAAAGCACAATACAAGTTTTCTAGGTACTAGTAATATAAAGGGATACAAAATCATGCTTCACAAAGCATATTCAAGACAACAGCTGAGAATCAGGAAATTAAAATTCAATTGATGAAGTTTAAAAATCTTGTTGACATACAAAATGGGGTGGGGGATTTGTGTTTCCCATTCTCAGAAGCCAACAATGAATAGGACAGTAGGCTCCATAGTCAAGGCTTCAGTAGCATTTGGGAAATGCAAGTATGCAAGGCTGTCTCTCCATGAAGGAAGGGAAATCACACAATGACTTATATACCATGGCCATAATATTTTCTGAAGCCTGGACTGCATGCAGTTAGCCACTTTCAAGTTTTCTGTCAGATGATCATGTTTCAGCAATGTTTTTGACAACTAGCAAGACCATGATGAAAACAGTTTTATTCAGGGATTCCTTCATGAACCAATGAGAGTTGCACCCCTTCATCTCTCACAAGCTTTCAATCAGGTGCTTGACCTCTTCACTGAATCCCATTATGTTCTTTCCTTAATAAATATTGTGACTCGTGATGTGACAAAATCTGCATGAATGGAGAGTTCCCTTAGGCCTACAGAAACTGATAATGATCAAATATGAAAAACACAACCAGAACACAAAGTAACTATGAAAATATGAGGGAAAAAGTAAAGAAAACCAGTGAGGAAACTCAGAGATTCCATTATTTATGCTCAATCATGCTGGAGTGTGCTGAAGTGATATACCTGGTGAGGAGCAGCATGCAATTCATGGCTCACATAGTTTTCAATATTTCAACTTTGAAAAGCTTATTGCACTGGTTGAGGTTTTTTCAACCTTGTCAGAAATGTTCCTCATTCATCTGAGATTTCATGTGCCAAAAAATGCAAGGCTCACATGAAATATGATGATGATTTTTTTAAACTAAGACCTTTGAGACAGTGTAAATGTTTCAAGAATATTCTGCAGGGAATCCTAATTATCTGCCAGCCAGTAAGCTTTTCCACCAAAATGGACCTGCCAATAGAGCCTACAATCATGAAGATGACAAATATTTTAACTTTACAAAGACCATTCTTAGACAACTCCCCCATCACAAATCAGTCATACAGACCTTAGCTGAATGTTTTTCTTTTACTTGTCTTTCAATTATTTCTTCACCACTACAAAGGGCAGAAGCCTTGGCCTGTGGAGGCCTTGCCTATAATATAATATTTGATTCTGGGCACAGCAGATGAACTATCCTTTGCACAAAACTGCAGTCCATTTGCAGTTCAGTTCCAGTTTTACTTCAGCTGCATATCCAGTTGGGATTTCATTGTCATGTAAGTCAATAAGAGCAGTCTTGTAGACTTCAGTTAGACCAAAGTCTGAAATGAAACTTGAATCATTGTTTTGAAATCAGTTTTAGGCTTTTTCCATGTAGAGGAGAGCACTGCCCTTGGCATGATTAGAATGAATTAATGACTTATATAAAATCTCAAGCTTTCTTCCTTGACTCAAACAGAAAATGATGGGGCAAGGGTTGTGGCATTCTCAAGTAGAGCCTCTTCTACAAGGAGCAGGAGTTCAGTAGCAAGCTTTTGTACTTGGGCTGTTTCATGACGTGAAAAGCAAGGGTCATGAAATGGATCAAAATAAATATTTCAAATACATGCATATTGTTGCAAGAAAGCAGCCACACATGGAAACTCAACACTATCCTCAATGCAACAATGAGGACCATTACTGGAACACTCTCATCCACCCCTCTGCCATGGTTGCCCATACTATCGAACATTCCCCTGCCTGAAATCTGAAGGTGTGAGAGTTGCCTGTGAGAGTACCTCAACATCCAAGACAAGGAAGACCCCCCAGTCCACCAAGACCTTAGACACCCACCACCAATCAGACTCAAATTGTGGAAACCATTTTGGAAAACAACTCGTGACCTGATGGCATCATCTTTCAATGTTAAAGAAGAGTGGAGGAAGGAATGGCACAACTCTACTGTGCCAAACAACTTCCTTGTCAAGGATCCGACCAGAGAGCTGCCGGGCTTCCACCTGCCCCAGAAATTATGGACAATGCTGAACTGAATCCACACAACACACACCAGGACCAGACACCATCTGTACAAATGGAAGTACAAAGACAATCCTGCCTGCGACTGTGGACATCCCAACCAGACCGTGGAACATATAGTGAACCGTTGTGAAAAAACGAAAATTCAACAGAGGAATCGCAGCACTACATGCACTGGAAAAGGACTCTGCAACCTGGCTATCAAACTTGGACCTGACTCTATAGCTTGCTAATGCCATATGTGAGAAGAAGAAGTTGCAAGAAATGAAATCTTGAAAAACTAATGAAAAAACAGCCTTCCTATGACTTTATTCTTCTAATGCATTAAGTATCTAAAACAGCCAATATTGCTTTAAATTCAAACTTATGAGTAGGCTGTACTATCTTCCCTCAAAGTAAGCTCAAGTACTCTTGTTTCATCTCATCTGTTTGCGGAAGAATGAACTAAAAAAGTAATGCTTTATACTCAGGATCAGAAATCCTATTCATCACATATTATGAAGCCCATTTTTCCAGTTACATTTACTTGGACAATTTTTTAAGCAATTCTTGAGGCTGGAGATGGAATCATCTTATCACTTGCTGCTCAAACTGCAATAATGAAACTGATGGGGTAGATACCTTTGGGATTTTTTGGCATCGCAAATTTGAATAGTTACAATTTTTCTAGAATCTTATGAAAGATTTCAGCAATGAAAATAAGTGCTTTTGCAATTTCCTCCAACTAACACTTGAGTAATCACCTCCTTTCAATCCCTTCACCAGCATACCCAAGAATTTCACTGACTGACTTCCTTTAGTACCTAAAAATTTACCAGTGAAGGCGTGAATTACAGTGAGTCGTGAGTAGGGAAACAAACCGAGCAAATGCAGGTGTGTCAAGGGCCTCAAGATGAAACACCTCTTTGTCCTTGGCGAAGAAGACTGACTTGATGTAGGTGCGGAAGGCCCTCTGAGCCCGCTCCTTCAGCTCTATGTCTCGGGCAAGCATCTCCTCCAACTTCTTCTGTATTGACACTGTCTTGCTCTCGTTCACTCTTTGCACATGATTAAAATCATTGGTTACTGATTCTGGTTTTTAAGTACAAGGCTTGATCAGGAAGAAATGTTACAATACTTGCTACAGCCAGTTTGCTACTTGTAACCTTACTTTCTGATGAACCTTCATAGATACATGCTTGCAAAAAGAAACATCCAGGTCAAAAATGAAAGGTAACAAATTCCTAACTGCTATTAAATCTTAGAAGCCTCACAATGAATAGTCTAATTTATGGAAAAGTTACAGTAGTGCTTTCCTCTTCAAAAACTTTGCCTCTGTAAAAAAAAAAAAATTTAGGGCCCCAATAGGAAACTTCAACAAACATTATAATTCATAACACTCACTGTATCTTTTTTATTGGAATCTTCTTCTCACTGAGATGCTGGATCATGGCCTTCTCTTCAGTTGGGAGCAGGAAAAGGATGGAATTTCCCTTACGATTTATACGTGCTGTACGCCCTGCTCGGTGAATGTACTCATCTGCATTCTCTGGGCAGTCATATTGGACCACCCAATCCACACTTGGAAAGTCTGCCAGGAGATAGCAAATCAACAATCTTTCAGCTAATCATAGACCCAAATTTTTTAAAATTTGTATGGAAGAGGAATCCATGTCAAAAGACTGATGTCCATAATGAGCATGCTGAAGCATAAACTGCTTTGTCAACTGACATATCTTTTATAAAGGGAACATACCAAGACCACGAGCTGCAATGTCAGTAGCAAAGAGGACAACACGTTTCTTGCGACAAAAGTCTTCATAGATGCTCATGCGCCTGTTCTGGCTCAACTGACCATACAGAAGCATGAGAGGGACACCTGGACGTAGGCGACTGAATGCCTCAAACACATACTTCACCTATTCAGAATGAGTTGGATGGTTTAGAGAAAATGAAGAATAAACTATCACCTGGAAAAAACTTGGTTAGACAAATGGGAAGGCTTGAAAAATTTACTAAGTGACTTCCAGGTGAAGTCATGGAAATTCATTGATGGAAAAATTTGTGTTGATCTTCCATCACAGAGGCTACTGGGAAAATTTCTGCCAGCAGTCAATTGTAGTGAATGTACATTGATTGCTTTTGAAACAGTTTAATATGAATATGTTTTTTAATCATTACCTCTCGGCATGTGGCCATGAAGACAAGAGTCTTGTGGTGAAGATGGTTTTTGATGAAGCTCCAGAGGAGATCCAGTTTCATTTCAAGAGGACATACCATGTATATCTGGGTAAGGCCATCCGGAGTGCTGGCCTGGCTCTCCTCATGCACCCATACATGCTTTGGTTCCTTCAGTCCTAGGCGTGCAAGGTCCTTCACCGACCTACATGAATGCCCCAAGTCTCAACAATTTCTGAAAACTTTCCTAAAAGATCCTATGGTTACTGAAATATTTACTCTCATGCTTGAATACATCATGTCTGTGCTCTCAATGGGAGTAGTCCATTCCTCTCCTGAGAAGAGTTTCTGAATTGGATGCACGGACAGACACAGACAGCAATCAATGCATTCAATTGCTTTTTTTAATCTCAGGGAAGGTGGAAACATGGAAGAGGGTACTTTTTGCAGTTTATAGAAGCTAGTAATATTGTCATATGCAATACCATCTTACCAATGCAGACCCCTACCACCTCTGGTCTTAGAAGAGCTCAAAGAACTTTCATGCAAGTCTCAAGATGCATTTCAGTCTATTGCAGCACTTCAGAAGAGATTCCAGAGAGGAATGGCTTGCACTCTTCATTCATATGAAAGTGTACAAGGAACTCCCACTCACCAGGTTAATCTGGTAAGTCAACTCCCAAGTTTGAGACTTATTTCATAGATAAGGAATCAAGTAGTAGGTTTTTAACCTTTATTGGACAAAAGGCACAACTGTTGTGCCACAGAATGCATTTTTACATGGCCTAAAGGTACAAATGCTGTAATGCAACTTTTTGGAAAAATGCTCTAATACTAAGTGAATAATTGATTCACTGTCAATAGTTTATTTTTAGAACAGTTGCATTATTCAGCTAGTGAGTGTTTATGAACTGCATAGAAAAAATCAATCTGCCAGCACTTATGTAAAAGATTTAAATCTGTAAGTTAAAGGTTAAAATCATGTTCATATACCCAGAACAAATACCACATCATGAAAAGCTATTTGGTCTATCCAAAAAAGTACTAAATCAATTCAAATATATATAAAATGAACTCCAATATGTAACAATTAAATCTAAATTCAATGACTGAGCAACAAAACTGTGGGATAGGTATACTGCACAAGTGAGCACCCTAATTTTTTGGCTGTGAGCAAATTTCAACATAAGGTGAAATATCACATGTTATGTTATGAAGAATGTGAATCCATTAACTAAGTCAAACTTAAATGTTCCTGAAAAGACATTAAACTAACTCCAGCATTAATGATGACATGATAGATGAATAGTAAACACAAGAATGCTAACTCTAAATTTTGCAGAAAAGATTATTCTGTGAATGAGCTTTCACTTTTCAATGCAGATTCAGACCTTGTCAATCAGTGTGTGCATGTGGGTCTATTGTCTTTACTACTTTCATTGTTTGATCAGAACGAAAAATAATGACTCCATTGATTTCAGTGAAAGCATAGGGACAATGTTGGGCTCAGAAGGCTGGGATTATTGCTGGTTAAATTTGCTCCAGAAAGGAAGTTATATCTCCAAATTTGAGAGTTTGCCAACTGGCAAAACTTCCACTGAAGGAAGGCCCACTACTGCATTGAGCATGTCAACCTCCATCCATGTTCTCAAAATACATTGGCAGAGACATGCCTGGTCTGTGTGGCTGAGAAGAGTAGAGTTTGCCTGGAGGGAGGGAGATTCTCAATAATGGCATTGAGTGTGTCTTGGAATCCCATATCCAGGATTCGATCTGCCTCATCCAATACCAACATCTTGAGGTTGGTGCAATCAAACAGGGGATTTTCATCCATGTGCTGCAGCAGCCGGCCTGGAGTGCATATGATGATGTTCATTCGGTCCATCCGCATCCGCTCATAGGCCCAATCTCTCCCACCTGAAACAATGATTTGTATATTGGAGAAGACTCCCAATTATCCACATTTACCCACTGACAGATTTTGCTCAAGTAAAACATGGCCCAATTCTGACAATTCTGATTCTGTTTCAGCCATATTTCCAGATTTTGTCCTATCATCAGCCCAGTATGAGAAAGCAACAAAAAAAAGGGACTTTCAGAAATATCTAAATTATTTTCCTCATTGCACAGAATCATGTGAGAGAGACATTGCCTCCACTGTTTCTATATATATTTCATGGTTCCAGTGGCATAGCAAGAGAGGGGAGGGGGGCTTCAGTCCCCTCAACTCTGGTTAAAATATATCTGCCACTCCCCACTGGAGAAGTCAAGGAAATTCTAGCCTATCCTCAGTTCACTGTAGTCTCCCTTTTGCAAAATCCTGGCTATGCCACTGCTTGGTTCTCCCATCAGTGGGGAAAAGGATGCTTGCTTTCTCTGCAGGATATTCCACAAATCAGGAATCATCAAGATTATAATGTATTAATTACTTCCTACCCACCTGACAGGAAACTGTAATGCCAAATTTACCTAAATGACTCATTCTGATCCTAAGTGACCTAACTCACTTGAATCAGAACTAGTCATCCAGATAACTTTGGCCTTGCAGTATTCTATCAGGTGGGTTCCAAGCAGCTCAAGCATGAAGTAATTCATGCACTATAACCCTAATGATTCCTGACATGTGGGACACCCTATAGGATAACTCATCTAGAAAATCTAGGAAATCTTTGTAAAGGTTGTCAACATTGCATGAAATTTCAAACCCATCATGAAGATACAAAAATACATTATTGTTTTTTTAGTAAAAAGTACAGTAAAAAAATATGTGTTTTGGTATGATGAACCTCTTCTCACCTATGATGAGAGCAGCGGAAAAGTCATGGTACTTTCCAACTTTCTTCAGGATTTCAAAGATCTGGTAGGCAAGCTCTCGAGTAGGGGTGATGATCAAAACTCCCAGACCGTCTAATGCTGTCCACTGCATGGACATCAGCCGCTCAAGGACCTTCATGAATGTAAAATGAATGAGTATCAGTGTACATCTACAGAATGAAGTGGCATCAGATTCATTTTTATTTTTTAAATCATAAACCTTATCAGCAAAATTACCTGATGGTTAAAGTAATACCAGAAACAGTTAGGGAATGGCAATCTTAGAAAAGGAGGGAGAAAAGCTTAGATTCCAGATATAGAGATATAAACAAGAGTTCAAACTAGGCTTCTGTGACATTTAATAGGGATTAAACTCAATCAAAACCATATCACCCACCCCCTAACCAGGTGCAAAACAGGTGCAGAAAATACACAGACTCTTTTGCCCTTATATAAGGGTTCCCAACCTCCTTCAAGTATATTAAATAAATAAAAATTAAAAATATTGGGGATAAATGGATTTAAAAAATACAGCTGAATGTTTGCTTTTTTTAAATTATTAATTCACTTATATGTTTCAAATGACTCCCATACTTGTGGCTGAACTTTCTCAAATGCAAAATTAAATTCTCCAGTTCAGTTCAGGTGGGATGTGTTGGCTGATCTTTTCATTGTTTTGCTCAGGTCATTAGAATTCCCAGGTTTTCCTTGGAAGATATGTTCTTCACATATCAAGTTACCATTGTTCACAGGAATCGTTTGTATGCAACATGCTCTCCATATGTATAATGCAGTAATTCCACACAATAAACACAATCTTAGCAGCAAGAGGAGTTGCACCATCCTGCATGAACCATACATCTTGCGTTCTTAGAGTGCTGCAAACTAAATTCTTGCAGGCCCTTCAACGATAACATCTTGTTCTTGAAGATGGGATGTTGCTCCATCCTACATTCACATAGGATGGTGAAACATCCCATGCAAAAAATCTTAGGTTTGAGAGATGGGCCAGTAATGTAGCAACTCAGTGCATAAAACATCAGTTGTAATGACTGGTGTGGCCATCCATCAGTCATCATCTTCAATGTCTTCTCTACTTGCTGGAAGCCTTGAAAACCATTGTAAATTCTTGGAGCATCACAAGACAACTTGTAAATAAGCTTATAGCAACATTTGTTGGATCACTACTGCTGTATTCACCAGTTTGAGACAAAACATGACAAAGCATTGCCTCACTCTTGGAATACAACAGGCACTTTACTAATTGAGTTGTTATATTACCAGTCAATCTCTCATTGACAATACTAGGCAGATGAGGACTTACATAGCATTACCTAACAGTCTAATACAGGGTGTTTGTATTTAAACGCAACATAATAAATATTTTTCTGCCTGTGTGTGGAGTTCAGGTAAAGGTACTAGGTCCACCAGGTTGCATATCTGCATGGAAACACAAAACAAAACACAAGTGATTGTTCTTATCTTTACAGATATGAAACCTGGTGAACTTAAAGAAACTCTCTGAACTCTAAAAACAGGTGACAAAATTGTTCTCTATGTTGCGTTTAAATAGGAACACCCTGTATAACAGCCTAACAGCCCACAGTAAGACAAATATCTTTGTGATGTCACCATGCTCATAAAAAATTCAGTCATGAAACTTAATTGTCACACGTCATATATGCCAGTCTCTTAATATGTCACATGAAAGGTATTAGAATATGATCTAACCAAGGTAAATTATACCACTATTATATAGAAATAAAAAAATGGAAAAAGGACTCAAATAGCCTTACCAGACCTTACCAATGAGTAAAATTGTGACCAAATGAAATCTGTAAAAAACCAAAAACAAAAAAGGTAGTATTTGGCTATATTTTTGCTTTTATTTAATCAATCCATCATCAATATTTAAAGAGTAATAATAATTTTGAATTTTCTGTGAAGCTGTGATGCCCTGTACACTATTTTCAATCACTACTCTAAAAAAAAAAAACCTTGGAAGAGAAAATAGTTTAATTAGGCATATATTTAAGTAATAAAGTAATAATACTCCATTACTTGGGCATCAAGGCATGCAAATTGCATTGATTTTGTGGGTGCTTCCATGGCTTTGTGATTAACTTATCAAAACAGTATAAATAATATTAATTTTTTATGATATTCCAATAGGCTTACTAAGAACATCAGTGGTGACCTTATTGACACAACAGGCCCAATTCATAATTTCACTTTTTGAAAAAATCCAAGTAGACAGTCAGGGCTTTCAGGATAGATTGATTTTACCAGGGATTGCTGGTGACATTTATGGTTGTATCTAGCAAAGTTATGGATCAACAGACTGAGAAAGGGGTTAGATCTATAATTTGAATTCCCAGGGGTGTGACAAGGAAAAAGCAAGAGATAGCAGAGGAGACAAATAAAGGTAACAAGAGGGAAGCAGTGTATCTTGGTAGTTGGCAGCAAGCTACACCTTCTGGAGGCTAGGTAGAGTTAAAGAACTGGTTGTCCAATTTATCTGATTGGTTTGCAAAGAGCATTCAACACCTCTTTCCCAAGTTTTTGGTTGATGCAATGTGCACAGCTCTATTTGTCTCACCCATGAAACATGCTATGTTACAAGCCCATGAGATAAGAAGGCTCACAAGCTTGCAGGGTCAATACAACATTTTCCTAATATCAGTTGTTCACTGAAAAAATAACAGTGCATCTCTAGAGGCTTTTCTTCTGAATGCATGACTGAAAGATCGGTCAACTCATTTTGGTAATTACTATATAACTTCATTATTTTTTATCATATGAGCAATAAAACAGAAAAATCAAGAGCACTATTCATGAACCCCTCTGAAAAAGCAGCTCCCCTATTGCCAGGAACTCACTGGTATGATAAAGGCAAGTGTCTTGCCAGAGCCAGTCTTGGCAGCCCCAAGGACATCACATCCCTGCAATGAAAGTGGGATGGACTCTCTCTGGATCTCAGTCAAGAACTGGTAACCTGCATCCCACAAGCCTCTCTGGGTTTTCTTGCACAGGGGGAGGTCTTGAAATCTCTTCACATCTTGGGGGACAATCTGACAAATGCATTTAGGGACACTGTGTCATCTTCAGGTCTAGGCCTCACTTTTATGATGAAGAGACAAACTTTCATACTTTTTAAAATATTGAACTTAAGAATGGCAACACCCACCTGGTCATATTTCTGAGTCAAATGTCTCATCTCATCCATCTCCAGTGTATCCTGAGGCACCTTCTTCATAAAAGATTGGGCTCTCTCACCTCCTCTGGGGAGAAGAGAGTGACCTCTTCGACCCCGGTTCCCTCCTCTTCGACTCCGGTTCCCTCCACTTCGACCCCGGTTCCCTCCTCCTCGACCCCTATTCCCTTCACCTTCACCTTGATTCCCTCCACCTTGACCTTTGAAGGACTTCCTAGTACCTGCTCCTCTTCTAGAACCCCTATGCTCATTTCTGTCCCTTTTTGTATCAGGCATGATGGGAGTCATTCAAGTTTGGTCACATAGCACAGGTCAACTTCAGCTAGATATTCAGGATCAAAAGCCTTCTATATACATGCAGTATGATTTGGAAAAGAATAGTGAAAAACAGCATGACAACAAAATACAGATAATGCTGTGGTGAATGCAGAAAACTCACTCTGTGAGTTTTTGGAAAAATAACATTAATTTTAAACTATAGCTAGATGAATCCATAGGTCTACACTTTATTCTAAGATTAGAGGATAGAAAAGTTCCAGGTTAAGAAGCATCGTCAAATCTACACAAGACTTACTAAAATCTGGAGTTGAACTCCATTTGGAAGATCTACACCCACTGCTTCAGGTCAAGACCTGTGCCTAATCTTCCAAACGCTAACAGTTCAAGTTGGGCATAACCTTATGTTCTTATATTAACGCTAGACTAACTTTAACTTAATGCGGTGCACTGCCCAGCGACACAATATTTGCCTATTATAGTGTGCGGCAGCTGAGTTCGACACTATTTCGTTCCACCCTCCAAGAAAAAAAAAAGTACATATATATACATATATAAATATTATTGGCTTAGGATCTGACTGAAAAGCAATTTTAAGAAACGCACTCCGCAATCAACGACTGTCGCCACTTTCACGTGAGTCTGAGAGGTTCCTACTTGACTACCTACTGCAAACACGTGGCTACAGGCAGCAGGAGGACGCCATGGTGTACAGCGGGGATGTGCAAACCACGGCTCGAGGACCTATTCTATGATTCCTAGCAGCCCGGCGATGCTCAATGGGATAACACGTCAAATAAGTTCTTTTGTAGCCACACTTACATCACACCTTTGGGCATTCTTCAGAACAAGACTGCGAATCTTTTCACCAGTTCAAATCTTTTTCCATACCCATGGTTTTACAAATGGCGTATTTCATGGGGAGTTCCCTGCCAAAACATCGAAACGACAGAACATCAACGACAAGACATAGACGTGACAAAACATCAGCAAGAGAAAACATCGACAGAATTCTTCAGAGGCAGCGGTTCAGATCACAAGAGTACCCGAGAAAACAGCAATAACGTCCACGCCATTGTGTTGCGTCCTCACAGAGCTTTTCACCTCTGCAACATACTTAGAACGAAAAAATAACCTCATACATTTATAGGATTGGGCTGATCCACCAAAACACGTTGGCATATTTTCACGGTCTGGTAAGCAGCTGATCAGTTATCAAGTGATTTTTTTATTAATTGAGTTTTCTTTTACCTTGAAAATTTCCCGCGTAGTCGTATTCCTCTCAAATAACCCCCTCTTCGTTTCACAGCTCGTGGACTTTTTTTTATCGCTTTCGGATCCACTCGCCTTGCAAGAATATGCTTTGTAACAGTGGCGGCTAGTCAGGAGAGGCAAGGGAGACGCAGCCCCCTCCCCTTAGATAATCCTGGCTACGCCAGTGATTAGCACCATCCCATACGTACGAGTACACCATTCATTGTCTATACTTGCTGTCTAAAGTAAAAGGTATCATTTCGTGTCATGAATTCCACTGCACAGCGACTTTTCGATAACCTGTATATCAAAATGCAAACTACGAAGAACATGAATCCAATGAAGCCAACTCCTTTTTATGGAGGGCAAAATTTCCCTTCATGTTTTATTTCGCATGTGTACACTGTGATCATAGGTTCCGCTAAGTTGTTAAAAAGGGGGAAGATATACTGAAGGAAGTTCACCGATTCTATAAGCAGCGCGGGTTTCTCGAAAAAACGGGTCTTACGATTACATGACACGCAGCTTTGACGAAACCCATTTGGACTACTTTTCTTGTCGAGAGAAACGTGGATAGAAAATGAAGCCTACTTCAAAACCCACTGCGAAGAAGTGGCACAAGGGGATCATAAATAGGCATAAAAGATCTGCTATGAACATGAGCCACCCACCAGCTCATATTCCAGTTCCATTTTCCTGGCGTAGATCGGCCATCTATAACTCGGGTTCAAACAAGCTACGCCCACAATTATTTGCTCCAGTTCCAAATCGGACTTTGGGTTTCCTCTTTTAACAGTGTCGAAGGAAAGAAAGAACTCGACGTGAAAGTGCAATGCAAAAGCGTACTTTTATGTATGAAGCAGCTCTGAACTGACTTGAATTTCTGAATTGAATGCCATGAATTTCCACGTCCCACTCGGAAAAGAATAGACGAGTGTCAGTAGGAAAACTCAAAGACACCTGTGATTACCAATCGCTGAAGCGATCCAAATTCGTCACTGACTTCAGAAATTCCAGGAACCTAGAGAGTTCATTCTAATGATTCGCTTCGCTCGAACTATCTCAACTCTTCCGTAGGCTTTAGTATAAATGGGAGGAGGGGGGATGTTGAAATTCTAAGACGCGATCCTCTCCTTATTCTCAGCTTCAGTTTTTCATTTGCCCCCTCCCTTCGCACTTTATAGACCTCGATCGAGAACCGTTAAGTACATCCGCAACGTAGGGTGCACAAACGAAGAAGCCTGTTTTTCAATGAACTATGAATAAGAATTTACAGAAGCAAAACATGAGGACAAAATAAAAGCCATGACTTACACGAGAGTGAAAATGATGGCGTGTAAATCATGGCTTTTATTTTGTCGAGACCGAATGGACTCTATTTCTATTTCTATAGAGTCCTGGGCTCTTTCTGGACTCTATTTCGGACTATTTCGGCCTGGTGTTTCGGCGGCGGCAGCAAGAGAGAAGTGTGTGGGGAGAAGCGCATCGGAGTGGCTCACGGTAACGCCAAGCGAACGCCCTGGTGGACACCAGCGGTGCGCGAGGCTGTCACTGCCAAGAAGGTAGCCTACCGGGCGTACATGTCCAGTAGGTCTGATTCTTCTAGGGCGTGTTATTCCGAGGCGCGACGAACTGCTGCTCGTGTTGTGGCCAAAGCGAAACAGGAGGCATGGAAGGAATTCGGCGATCAAATGGAATCAGACTACCGCACAGCCATCAAGGTGTTCTGACAAACCATCCGAAGGTTACGGCAAGGCAGGCAACATACGCTCCGGGTCATCAGAGACAGGAACGGAGAGGTGTTGGCTGCCGAGGCGGATATACTTGGGAGGTGGAAGGAACACTTTGAAGAGCTTTTAAACCCACCAACAGTGGACACTGACCTACCCGACCTGGAGCCTCTTAGCGCGGAGACTAGTCTCACCATGGAGAAAGTTCTGCAGGCNCTGTTCCTCGTGTACATGGACAGGATCTGTAGGCGCAGCCTCGGTCTGGAGGGGGTCAACATCGGTGACGTCGCGGTAAGGATACTTCTCTTTGCCGACGATGCCGTTCTTTTGACCCGCTCTTGACAGGTGCTCGATCGGTTCAACTCTGAATGCACTGCGGTCGGAATGAAACTGAGCGTCTCCAAGACACAGGTCATGGTCCTCTCAAGAAATCCTGCTCGGTGCATCCTGTATGTCAGTGGGGTCCCACTGGAACAGGTGGAGAAGTTCAAGTATCTCGGGGTCTGGTTCTCGAGTGACGGGCGATACGGAAACAAGATCAACAACTGCATCTCCAAGGCTTCTGCAGTTCTGCGGGAACTTTGCCGAACCGTGGTTACCAGATAGGAAGTTTCTCGGGAAGCAAAACTCTCGGTTTTTAAGATTGTTTCTCTCCCCACCCTCACCTATGGTAATGACCGAAAGCACCAGATCGCGAATACAAGCTGCCGGAATGAGGTTCTTGCGTCGAGTGGCTGGCGCGACGCGCCATGACGGCAGAGACTGCCATCCGCGAGAGTCTCCACGTCGAACAGCTGCTTCTCCGGATCGAGAAGTCTCAGGCCAGGTAGTTTGGTCACGTCTGCCGCATGCCCCCTGAAAGGCTCCCAAGAGGAGTCTTCCAGGCCAAGATGACAGGCAAAAGACCTGTCGGAAACAACGACTCGGCATCCCACCAGCTGAGCTTGAGTCTGTTGCCCAGGATCGAGATCACTGGAGGACGCTCCTGGGAATGCTCGAACCGCGACCCCATTAAGTTGGGAAAAGCGGCCAAGAAAATCTATGTATGTATGTATGAAAATGATGGCTTTTGGGGCCATGACCGATGGTTTTTTGGTCTGATGGCTAGTCCCTGCGCTTTCACGATGGACTTAAAGGAATATACCGAAATTCTTTGCTTTGGTTCATGCAGTCTTCCCAGATGAGCACAATTTTACGAACTTCTCTCACGGGCCAAAATACAGTGAATCTCTGGTTTCCGTGACAGTGGAAGCAACTGCTGTAAAAAAAATATCTCCTATCTCCTCTCAAAATCGTTCAGGAGCATCTCTTTTTGTAGGCAGTCCTACTTTTCCTTGGTCGCCCGTCGTCAACTCCATAGGGACATGATGTTACCAAGACCAAGGCCTGCAGAACAAGATGTAACTTGGATTATGCCCTAAAAGCAGCCTGCAGTGACAGATGTTACAGATGCGAATTATGGGTAAGCATGATCCAAGTTTCACCGTTATTATGGCTGCATATGCCGCTGTAACAGAAAAAAAGTTTTATTGCAACTTAAAACCTTTATTCCCCTAACGCACATCACCAAACGAAAAAGCACCAAAAACACAAGAAGGGTGTGAGCCTAAACGAGATTGAGCTCGTTCACAGCCTTGCGTGAATGATGGATGCAATCGTTGACACTGATGCCATCGTAGGAAGCTCCGATGATGGTAAGCGGGAGGCAGTGATCCCGAATGTAGTCCCTCATACCGACCAGCCTCTCGTAATGCCCAACGGTATGCTGCGGGATGCAGCCCCGATGCAAAGACACATGGTAACGCTTCGGCGGAACTTTGATTCCAAGTCTTAGTTCTACCTCCTCCTTTGCGGCTTCCAGAAGGTCATCTGACGAAGGATCATCGCCGAAGACACTCTGGAACCATCGACCACCCAGCATCACGGTTAGGATGGTGGAGTTTTTCTGTAATTGGGGAACATTTTAGATATAAAATAATTTATTTCAACGTAGAGGTTTTTGGCAGCTTTTGACTCACCTGCGGGAAGGCACAGGTGTCGAATACGGTGCCCAACGCTCGTCCACCCTGATGCGATGGTACTAAATACCCAAATGCCTCTCGCTTGAGCACCTTCCCCTCGTATTCGAGGTTCACCACACCCATGTCCACAGACTGAATGGTGTTCAGAAGTTGCTTTAAAACGTAATGCTCTTCGCCGAGCAACCCGGCCAGAGCGGGAGCAGGGACGGCACTGAAGACGTGACGAGTCTGAATCGTCGTCCGTCCTAGATCCACTTTCGCAACACCGTCCCGAAACTCCAGGCGCTGACATGGAGTTCCAAGATATAGTTCGGCTTGGTGAGACCGCAACGAGCGGAGTAGACCCTCAACCAGCATTTGGAGTCCTCCATTGACGCTCCAAACAGCCCAATGTTCTTTGCGGCTGCGGATCACGCTGGGAGACGTGGAATCGACGTGCTCGGTACCGTGGGGGCTGAACTTAATGTCAACTTCTGGCAACTTTACTTTTCTCAACATTCCACCGAACACCGTCCCGTAATTCTGTTCTGCCTCGAATAACGGGCGAAAGATGGCCTTGACACTGATCTCTCGAGCATCCCCACCGGTCACTCCGCGACACAATGGGTCGATTCCATTGTCGGCGATGCGTTTACCGAAACGCCGATATGTAAAATCATACAGACTCTCATCATCACATGCCTTCCTCGAAGTAGAAAGGTCTTTCAGAATGACACTCAGCAATGGAACATAGAATGGGGCATGTGGAAAGAAGAAAGCACTTAGACCGGTCTTTATGGGATACAAGTGGTTGTCGATGCAGACTAGTCGTCGACGGGCAGCCTTGGCTGTTCTTGGGACAGCTATTGCTGAGCCAGTCATGTCTAGTTCATCAAGGAGTAAGAGAGTAGAGCGACCCGATTCACCCGTGGGTCGCAGGGTCCGCGGACCTGTCTCATATACGATCCCATCTCCGAGAGGTATGGATTGGATCCAGCCGCCAAAACGCGTGGACGACTCAGCTAAAAGGACCTTGTGTCCCCTCCGACAGAGCTGATAAGCAGCTGCGAGGCCACTGATTCCACCACCAATTACAACGTATGTGGGCTTCATTCTCATAGATCTGAGACCATAAGAAAAAATTTCAGGCATTTCACCAGCATTGATCCATTGTATTTAAAAGGGAAACAGGTTTAGTTAATACAGGAAATTTGTGTCCCCGATCCACAGAGGAGGATTTGGAAATTTCCACTTGGGGAATTTTTGGAAACCTTCCTCTTTCTATTTGCAATCATTTTCCCATCATTTCAAAGAGCGTGGCAGTTAGTGAAGTGGGAAAAAAAAGCACCATGGATGTTCATCTACGGCAGCGGTTTTCAAATTTTTTATGCATGCCCCCTCCTCCCTTTCCTCTTGGGAGAATTACCTGGATACAAGACTGCAATCATGCTTTGATGGAGTCTATCTAAAGGAAATATTTTATTTTATTAGGTTGAGGCATAAGTTCTAACCCTCTATGACCTATGTTTAGAAATTTGACCTCACTTTCTGGTGCAAAATTTTTGCAACTATTGTGTTTTGTATTTGATTGCCGGTTGTCTGCCGAGTATTTTGATACCTCATTTGTCACAAACCGTTTACTGCATCGCCCCATTTGTTTGTACAATGATTAAGCAAAATTTTTTACTTCCGCGCCCTCTTACTTTACCCGTACCACCGCAAGCTGACAATGACCGCTGCGTACCGAGAGCTGTAGGAAACGTACGGTGAAACTGCTCCAAGTCTTTCGACATGCAAGCGATGGCTCAAGAAGTTAGCCTCTGTGATCGACGACATCGATGACAAACTCCGCCCTGGACGACCCGCTGAGCTGAAGAAGAGAGATCTGCAGCAGCTGCTCGACGAAGACCCGGGCCTATCTTCACGTCAACTTGGTCATGTCGTCCTTGTTTTCTTCGCTGAGTTCGCGGGGTACCCAAACGCTTTGTTTGCGCACCTTGCCGAGGTCGTGGAGATGTCTCACGACGGTTTTATGGTCGCATCCGAGCTACTGACCAAATTGACGTGAAGATAGGCCCGGGTCTTCATCGAGCAGCTCCTGCAGATCTCCCTTCTTCAGCTCAGCGGGTCGTCCAGAGCGGAGTTTGTCATCGATCACAGAGGCGAACTTCTTGAGCCATCGCTTGCATTTCGAAAGGCTAGGAGCAGTTTCACCGTAGGTTTCCTGCAGTTCTCGGTACGCAGCGGTCACTGTCAGCTTGCTGTGGTACGCGTAAAGAGGGCGGGGAAGTAAACATTTTGATGAATCATTGTGCTGAAAAATGGGGCGATGCAATAAACGGTTTGTGGCAAATGAGGTATCAAAATTCTCGGCAGACAACCGGCAATCAAATACAAAACACAATAGCTGCAATAATTTTACATCAGAAAATGACGGTCAACTTCCTAAACATAGGTCATAGAGGGTCAGAACTTATGCCTCAACCTAATACAAAGGATACAAAATTAAAGCAAAAGGATCCTAGCCCTTCAAGTACTAGGCCACAGCTAGCAATTGAGTAATGTCACAAAAATTAATGATACTAATGTGGTTGCTTCTAGGCGAACAATCAATCAAATCTGGGATTGATTGTAGGAATAACGACAGTAACCTTAGTTTCGACATACAGACCGCATCGATATTTCGTCTCCATTGCAGTTCCTCCTGAAATATCAGTTTCGCACCGGTAAGAAGATTGCCATTGCTTCATTGCCCCGACAGAGAATTGCTTCGTGATATTTTTAAGTCTGAGGGCATTTTGCTCAAAACCGGTGCACCAACGCAACATAAAGCATTAAAGTTACACCCCAAAGAGACACAATACAAAACTGAGAAGTAAGACTTTTAAGGTTGAGTAATTCTACTCGGGCCAGCGAATTCAGGAACAATTAGCGGAAAACAATGGTCGCTCCCTACACCATCGTCGTCGTCACTCAGATTATGAGATATGATGGAAGCGAAGATCCATTTTAGAAACCATGATTTATATTCCCCCACTTAGAGATTACCTTCATGTAGAAGAAAGTGTCAGAAAGCTCTCGATCATGTATTCTGAAAAAAAAAAGTGGCTGGAGCAACCTACTCTCTTTATCCTGCTATCCAGTTGATGTGAGCGTTTGACTAAGCTGTGAAGGAATTTGAAAATCTTTAATGCAAAAACAAAAAATTTATATATGTAAAGCTTGATTTTTCCAAAATGGGCATTTAAACAAATTAAAATAAAAGAGTTTCAGTTCCTGTCGAGTCTCCTAGTTTGAGAACCACTGATCTAAGGGGTAACGACTTAGGCAACAGAGTAAAAAGATCTTTGAAAGAAGTTCGATACAAAGTGATGAAATTCTAATATTAATTATTACCCAGACATTATTACGTAAAATTTAAAAAGTGAACGGAGCAAAGCATTCTTCATGTAAACATAATTTTGGTTCAAGAATTAGATATTGGAAGATCCAAGCTATCTGTTTGCTTCTGTTTGGAAAGCTTGAGAATAAAACATGCCTGTGGAGTGACACATAACATGAAACATCATTCATTTTGTGATCCACATCTTTCACACATTCTCAAAATTTCAGTGAGAAACCAGGTACCTTGGAGGCATCAGGAACCCCATCTTGACCTGGGAAGGGGAATCCATAGCGGGCAGCAATTTCATCATCCTCTCCGATCATCTGCTTGTAATATTGTCCCCCTCCTGAGGGGGGCTTGGGACTCTCGGCACGCTTCCGGTGACCGAGTTCGCTCTTGGCTGGCCACGTTGGGAACATCGAAGGGTCCTTTGGGAATGGTTTCTCACTCAGCCACTCGTGCTTGAGCGCCTCTTCTGCTGTGATCCGCTTGGATGGACAGTAAGTGAGGAAGCGGTTGAGGAAATCAAAACCAAGCTCAGTCAGCTTGTATTGGCGGAATCGGTTCCGCAGCTGATTGTAAGGATGCTCAGCAAATGACATCTTCTTCACTCCTGGTAGTTCACTGTAACCGGGCCAGATCTTCTCATTTGGAGTGCCAAGGTCTTTAAAGATCTTATTGAGCTGATCAATATCAGACTTCCCTTGAAACATGGGCTCCATAGCAATCAGTTCCCCAAAGATGCAACCCACAGACCAGAGATCAATAGGTGTTGAATATTCCTTGACACCAAGCAAGAGTTCTGGTGCACGGTACCACAGTGTCACCACAACAGGGGTATATGGCTTCAGGGGTGATCCATATTCTCGAGCAAGGCCAAAATCGCCCACCTTCAATACTCCTTTATGACTGAGAAGAAGATTAGAGGTCTTTAGGTCCCGATGAAGAATCCAGTTGTCATGTAGATGAGCAACAGCATGAAGGAGTTGTATCATAAGGGTCTTGATTTCACTAAACACAAACATATGGTTCTTGGTCTTCATTGTTTCCATGAGGCTTTTGAGGTCATGTTCAACATAGTCCATCACAATGTAGATCTTGTCCATGTCACTCCCGACCACAATCTCCCGCACAGTGACTATATTCTGATGCTGTGCTTTCAGCAATGTGTTGATCTCCCGCAGGGATGTAATGGGAAAGCCTTCCTTTTCCTTCTCCATTTTGAGGCGCTTGAGAGCCACAATTTCATCAGTGCGCTTATCCCGTGCCCGATAGACAACACCATAGGTCCCCTCTTCAATGCGGTTAAGGCAGTGAAATTCCTCAACCCGGCGGCAGCCCTGTACCCCAGGGAGATAAGGTGGGAGCTTCAGTTCTGGTGGAGATGGTGGAGGAGTTGCTTCAACATATGTTGATTCATCTTTCCCTCCTTCCTCATCTTCTCTATCTCCTTCAGCTTCATCACCTTCCTCATCATCAATGTCCTTTTCACTTTCCTCTTCTTCAGTTGACATCTTGTCTTCACCCTCACCATGCTCTGATTTTTCATCCTCATCAGATAGCTCACTGTCAGAAGCTTGCACTTCATTCTTATCACTGCTGGATCCTTTCTCCTCTTCTCCCTCATCATCTCTAGCTTCTCCTTCTTCTTCCTCTTCCTCTTCTCCCTCCTCTTCACTGCTATTGGAGGAGGTTGAATTGCCAGAAGAAGATGCAGTAGATGAAGCAGATGACTTCTCTGGCACTTCCTGTCATCAAGCAATTACAAATCATTTATTATCTCTGAGGAATAGTTACCACCACATTGTGATGGGTCATGGCACCATATTTCAGTCTTAAGGTGTAATTTACCGATGAAATCCTACTCCATTTTGGTTATCATGTTGTTCCATCATATCCTCTGTATGAATTTTGTAACCTCATATCTGCATGAAAATGATTAATTGAAGCAAAGATGAGCAAATTGTTGAGGACAGCCCATATTATGCAAGTGAGTCTTGGGTCAGTGTCAGATAAAGCATTTCTTAGGTTGCAATATAAATATCATGGAAATATTAGGTGATGTTTATTCTATTTTTAGTTGAATCCTCTTCAGTCCCAAGCATCTTCCTATGTAGAAGATTCCATTTTTAATATTGGCTGCACCACTTTGAAGGGTTTCTTGGAATTCATTGCTAGGTGCACTTTCTTTAGAATGTGTAGAGTAGGGTCACTCTTTAGGCTGAAACTCAAAAGAACAATGACATTAATGAGGCTATCATGCAGATGGTGAAAAATACCCCTTTTCCCATTGCACTCTATAAGCAATCCCTCAAGTTTATGAGATTGGGGTAATAAAAAGATTAGGGTCCTCAATGATTTTCTGCATTAGTAGGCTTTTCAGGATCCTCAGTCTCTTTTGTTCTTCTTTGATGTGGAGGTCCTGGTAGGCTCTGCTTAAGATCAATATGCTTCTGATCCTGGTCAACTTGCATTTGCTGTTCCTTTGATTAATTTGGGCCCTAAGAGGCACCTCTAGGAGCTTCTCAGGAGATAATATTGAGATAGAATTTTATGACCTCCCCCTTCACCCCTCACCATAAACAGGATGATAAACAGGATGATAGAAAACGTAGATAAGTAGAAATTAATATTTGAAATTATATGGAAGAAAAATTAAGAAGAGTAACATGTTCTGCAGAAGCATTGTGCTTTCTGCAAAACAGGAATACATTTTTTCTGTGGAAATTAATAATCTATCGAAAGAAGTATGCATATTTTTCTTACTGAGAAAGCATACTTTCTGTCTGTTTTTTCCTGAAATTTTGAGTTGCTGAAAGATGTCAATTTTTAATCATTATAACTGATTCATTATTTCAAATTTTTTTACATAAAAAATTGATTGTCTAGATGAAAAATGTGAGAGCATTTTTTTTTAGCTCTATCCAGCCATATAATGCTCTCATGTATTCCTTATCCCTGTCTCAGCTATCTGAGTTTTAGCCAGGTAAATTCCTTTGTCTCACTGTGCAATGTAGGGATGATGAAAATGAAAGAACTCACTGTTATCTCTATATCTTCATCTAGGAGCTTTGCAACTATTTGGTCTGAGGATTCACTGATCTCCTGGATCTGAGATGGCTCCTCAGCTTCCTTATGCTACAGAAATAAATAGTAAAACCTGGAAACTTTCTGACACACAAGTGGACAGAATGGATCCTTCTTAGTAAAAAAAAAAAATCTGCTCACCTGCAACTGCTTCACCTTTGCATCCTCCTCCACCTGCAAGGTGCATGTAAATGAACTTTAACAATGATCTCATAACAAATCTAAAGTAATGTGCAATCCACAAAGTGGAAAAGGATTTCTAAGAACAATTGAGTGAAACAAACATTGAAACCTGCAAAATACATGACACCTTACTACCACCAAAACCAATTTGTCAAAGACATCCCTAAATATCAGCTGTGAACATCTTAGCCCATGGAAAAGCACAATAGCTTTCCTTTTTTGTTCAGGGTATAGCTAAAAATTGTCATCTCTTTATTTCAAATAACGCAACGAGTCTCACATTCATGTTGGGTTCCAATCCAAGCTTATAACAATCAAGCTCTGGATATGATATGAAAAATGAGACAAAGTCATATCCTTGCCACATTTTGTTTTGATAATCCCAACTACAGGGTCTTCAAAAGTCATGCACCTCTATATATAAACAAGTGCTTGACTGTTTAACTGAAGTGTTTAACTGGAATATGTACACATCAGTGATTGCATCACATATTGTTGGTCCTGTGTTTTTTGCAGAAATTGTAAATGCTGAATTTTACAACACACCTTTCAACAATTTATTACTGTTAATGTTAGATATTGATGAATTTGACACATGGTTTCACAATGGAGCTATTGCTCATGCCACTCATAAGCAAGAATCTCTGGCTGCCATGGTCTCCAGAATTGATGTCAACTGACTATTTCCTGTGAGAATACCTTAAGGAAAGTGCATACACTTACAATCCCAGAGACTAGGAAACACTGAAGCAAAGCATTGCACAGGCTATTTCCAGCATCACACAGGCAACCTTACATCATGTTTCTGTGAACATGCACAAGCATGTCCTCATGTGCTAGCAGGAATACATTGGTCACTTTCAAAACTTGCTATGACATTTTTATTATATATATAAGGGTGAAATGTGACCTTCCATATTATGCCAATTTTGATCAGATACTCAATTTAAGTTACACAAAAAAATGTTGTATACAATGAGTTGTGTGACTTCTGAAAGATGCTATCATTGATGATTGATCAGAGCTAAGATAATTGGATGTTCTAAGATGGACCATCTTCCATGAAAGTTGGGAACAGTGCATACAAAGCTTTAATCCTCAATTCACATACATCATGGATGAATGTGAATTGTGGATGGCTGGACCAGGCATTATTTGTTATAATGAATGAGGCCATTATATAACCAAATTAGTCTTGCATAATTTTGTTTGACTGCCTGAAGCTTATTGTTGACAGAAAGAAGAAAATCTTTTGCCATATCTTTCTTCCAGAGCATTTTTCCTTTCATGTTTATAATAAAACTCATCATGGCAACTTCATTTTATGCACATGCAAATGCTCTTATGAGTTTTCATTTATAATGCTTTTTGCATCAAGAACCCTAAAAATGTTAAATGGTTAAGCTTTTTCCCCTAGCAGCAGAAAAGAAGGCATTTTACTGAGGATTGAACCATCATTGACTCATAATACAACACCATCACCCTCAGGGAAATCCTCATATCTAAACTTGCAAGACACAGGAACTACATTTACTGCAAAAATGACAAATTTTCAGCTTGAAAAAAAAGGTAATAATGCAAAATTGACAAGGCAAAATTAATGAATCCATTACTTCATTTTTTTACAATCATGCAAGAATATCTTTGGAGCTTGACTTCATCAACAAAAGCCATGAGTGCAAGTCTTGATCACCATCCAAATTAGAAACAGAAGAAATTGATAGCACATTTTATAATAAAGCAAATAATTGCATGAGGGAAAAAAAGGATGAGATGAAATTCTAGATGAAATCAGATGAGATATACAAATCAAATTTGACTTACAAGGTGATTATAAAGTTGGTTAGGAGATGCATGAAATTCTTAAACATGCTTGAACAAAAATGATGCCTAACAGCTCAATGAAGGTATGGAAGTCATATTGGTGCACCATAGGGAGAACAGTAAGCAAAAAAAAAAACTTATCTCTTAGGGGGTGCTGCTAGCATGAACTCATGTATTTATGGCAAGAAATGCTCAATACAGTCCCACTAAGCTCCAAAACTGCTCCCAATCAGTGTCCAACATTGTAGACTGACTCTCAACCGTCAGTGAATGGATTCCTTACCCTGCATACATGATGTCATGTCAGCAGTGTACCCTATGATGCCTGCCTTTCCTTTTTGCAAAACATTCTCCACATGGTGCTAATATGACTACCAAAGTTTCACTGAGTTGTGGTACATTATTTTTGCTCTAGAATGTTGTACATCCACCAACCAACTTTATAATCACATTGTATTTTTAAATCTCACTTTACTGACCTTATTGCCAAGAAAATCTCGACCCCGATCATGTCTCAATGCCTCCCTGGACCAGGAATCATCTCTGAGATCCTCCCGGCCTTGCTCTCTACTCCGACTGTGTTCCCGCTTCTGTGAAATGCCCCGCAAGACCTGCTCACTTTCCCGTTCCTGCTCCTTCCTGCGCCGTCTAGCCTCCATCACTTCTTTCTGGTGCTTCTGCTGCTTTGCTGCCTGATGGTGAGGTGGCAATCCTAAGTGGGCAGAGTCCCAAGAGGTCATCATCGCATGCTGGGAGATTTGAGATGGTACCTCAAGCATTCGAGCCCTCCTAGTCTCCCACTCATGATCCCTCTCCCGAGCAACCATGTCAGAAGCTCTGGAGCGGTCCACTCTGCTGGCCGATAGGCTGCGAGGGTCAGCCTTACGACGTGGATCATCCATTTCCTTCTTCCATCTCTCCTTTCGCCTTTCCCTGTCTTCATCGTATGTTCGACTTCGGTGATGAGAAGACTCACTTCTCTTAGTGTCACGATCATCCCTGAAGCAACAACCATGTGAAATAATTTGAGCTAAAGACTTACATGCGCTATATAAAATAATTCCAGAGGATAGGCTAAGTCTATGTCTCAAAAACATCACAAGTGAGATCTAACCTATGATAGCCCAGTCAGCTTTGGCTTAATAAACTGGCAGCCAGGATACCAGAGCTGATGTCTCTGGTACCTAAAAAAAGGTCTACTTAATTACAATACCATTTCCCAGACCAATAAAAAGGCATACAATTTTGTATGATTTTTTCACATTTGAATATATAGTGGTCATGGGTTACTTTGGAATATTACTTGTTTTAGGCTAGGATGATTATTCTTTTTTACATATACATAATGCCTACCAGCTCCCAGTCTCTATCCAAATGATAAAAAATAAAGACGCCAAAAAAGGGGGTCGTGCAAAAAGAAAACACAAGAAAACATGCTTTTTGCCAACCAAGGGCTTTAAAACATTCACATATCTAGGTAACAAGAGTTCAGACCCTGTTTCCAGGCAAAACAAAAGATAAATATGGATTCCATCAGGAATTCTGCCTGTTCACTGGTAAACAGTATTAGTTAGACTCATAAATAATGCTGATTGCCAATTGTGTTTTCCACTGGAAAAAAAAAAATAAACTAAACATGAAGCTGAGAGTTAACCAGGATAGGAACCCATTCCCTACAAATCTGGTGAGTTGAGGATCCCACTATATTCCCTCTATTCCAATATACCCCCTATTGTCACCAAATACACTAACATACAGTATAATTCAAATGTCTGGAATCAATCAAGTAGTCAGATTTTCAATACATCTTTCCATTCTGGTCTATAAGAAGTAAAAGACACTCAAGCAACTCATCAAACTACTTTGTGTGACACCTGCAGGATGACCATTGCATGACAGGTTGCTATGTGATGCTTTGGTTCAGTGGTTCATCTCATAGACTCTGGATTTGACATCACCAGAGGGAAGAATCAAATGGCATAAAGGAAGGGAAACATGGAGGCCGCTCCACCCTACCATGATACCTGTTCCAGAGGAGGAAGTGCTCATTGTGCACCAAACCATCATGAACCTACACTGTGCAATGTGGTGGGGTGTCATATGACGCTAGATGCTTAGCATGGTAACATCAAGTTTTATCAACTCAGGAATGACACAGTCACCAAACACAGTTAGATATACCTCTCCTATGGTGTTCTCAAGGGAGGAGGGGCCAGGAATGCATTTATTGAGCATGCCATGCAAACCATAATAAAAGGATTCATATGTAACTTCCTATTGATTCCAGACAGTTGAATCATACTGCAGATGTCAGCACACTAGGTCATCAAAGAACTGAAGCTCTATGCTGAATCTACCCTTCCATTGAGCTTTATGCTAGCATTCTCATCAGTTATTAGTAATAAGGAAACAACAGGAAATAACTTTGCCATATCATCCCATAAGCTGAACCTAGCATAGGCTTCCCTTTGGTGCCCAAAGAAACCCTTTTCCCATGGCTCCTAATTTTAGAGATCATACAACATAGACCTAAGACTAGCACCCTCCCTCCATCTCTGTCCAACTAGGTAAATCTGTAGAACACATGCAGAATGAACTCATAGGGACCAATGAACATCAGCAGACAGCATGGTGCCTTCAGCATGCTAACTTATTTCTATAATAGACCTAACAATAAGCCATATAAAGTTCATAACCTTGTACCTTGAGGCATAACTCTCCACAAACATATCCTAACATCCACGACACCAGCAATTCCATGAATGTGAGGCTGACACCATAGGATCTTGGGAGATATTCAATGGATGGAACCCTCCTCTTTGTTTATCATTGATCCCACAATGACAAACTGCATGACAGTTGCATATCATTTATACATTTCAAAGGGCTAGCTTGGGCTAGCCATAGCCAATTTAAATTTGAGTGAATACTCAAAGTCACTTTGAGTGTCGGATATGATCTTTGTTCTGAACCACGTGCCTTCAAGAGACTATCTATGCGTAACTTACAAGCCTTTACCCATTAAACCTCCAGACTAAAATAAATTGAAGGTGGAAGGAGGTCATGTCAAATGCCACCCATCATCTACATGGGTTTCAGCCTCTGGGTATGTCTATTTTGTGAACACAATGCACATTGCAAAACTAATCCCTTTACTTTGTCTTTCCAAGCATGAAACATTTATGAAAGCTTAGCCCCTAGCAAGTCCTAAGGCACAGCTTGGCCATGGAGATTGAGCAGCCACGTTTTCAACAGGAAGCCATCTTTTGAGACCATCTTAATAAAAAGCTGAACAGCTTTCCATTGATTTAATATAAAACAACAGCTAAATTTCTACATACAGTGCCTATTAGAACTGTGTAGATGCATCATATTGAGGTTCTATCTCTCTCCTCTACATCAAAATCAGCTGGATTTGCTCTGTTCAAATTTATGCCAGAATTTATAGTTTAATTGATGAGCATGTTTTTTGGAAAAATCCTAACAATTGGCCAAATTTTCATGCATAAAAGTCTTGTGTGTGCATATGGCATTACCAAGACACAAGGTCAATAATCACTATTGGATGAAAGAATAGCACTCAAAGATTTCTTTGCCAATATGGCTGGTTCCTTGTTGCTTCGTTAAACTCATTTCACATACGAAAGCAGTCTAGTCCATACGGTCTAGATTCACCCTGTACAAGTAAAGACATTGGTCTGCTTAGTAGTACACTTATATAGCCCATAACCTTCGTCTATGCCGATTATCCAGGGAAATTGAACCTGTTCATGGAAGTTCATGAAATTTAGTCGATTATAGACTTACCTGGGTCTGGAGCTGTGACTTTGATGACTGCGATGGTGCTCCTTGGAACGTTCCCTGTGTAATTCTCTTCGATGTCTCTTGGAGCGATCCTTCTTTCTCTTCGTACTGCTGTGCTTGTCCTTCCGAGAAGACGAAACTTTGGCCTGGGGAGGCTGAATGATCAACCGATCGTTGTTTACCTCCTCGTCATGGGAGTTTTCAGAACTAACAGCGTCTAGGGAATGTTCCTTGGCGTCCCCGTGCCTACCGGCAGACTCGGGGGACACGATCTCACCATCCTCATCACTCGTGTCCTCGGCTTTCCTTTTTCTGTGATGGGACATCGTACCGACTCGAACGCATACAAATCCGCCTCGTGTCTTGAAAACCCTGTGGTCACGACAGATTCAATGAGACAAGCACGGTAGAGAACGTAACCCCACGCGCTGTGGAGATAGCCATGCTGGACTACGATGCCAGATCCTGGGGTATTCCGATTAACGGGCGAATTTCATCTCCCTAAATGATCAAAAGAAACTCATTAAAACTCGCCTATTACGAAGATAATATAAATAGTTTTTTGTAACAAGCGAAAGCATAGTATCTTTTACCTTATATCACAAGACGCTTTGGCTTCGATGGATTTCAACGTTCTCGTTGCGAACGCGATGGTCCGACTAGAATGGTTACCCAGTGTGCTCAAAAAGTCATGCAACCCATGGAGTTATGTTCGGTCACATCCACTGGAGTAAATGTGTGAACTAAGTATGGAAAGGAAGGAAAATGGGCGACAGGTACTCGTTGCATAATCTCTTGGTAAAGACCTACATTAGGACCAGAAATTACAGTGATATCAAGCATGAGTTTGAAAATTAAATGTGGCAGCTAAAAATAACTGATACCATGCGTTGCGAGAGTTTTTGAACACCTTGTAGATTCATGGTTTGAGTAGGGACGGCAAGCGACATTACTCCTCATTTTCACATTCCGGGTCGAGGCCGAGTGCTCGATTAAGGTAGGCCTACCTCTGTATGGGGGAGGCGCGCGAAAGGCTTGCCATCTGGTGGGCATCACCACATGTAGAGGTCGGCCATGTCTTTGAGGAAGACGGGCGAAGGAGGTGAAATGAGATCAAATATGCATTTTTTTGCGCCCTCACATATAAGACATATCCGATGAAGAAATTGTAAATTTTTTTTTCAGAGAAATTTGAAAAGGAAAGACGGACGGTGGGATTGATAGGCGTAGGAACGTCCTCGAAAGTGAATGAGATAGATCAATTCTGAAATTTAAAAAATTACTATTTAATTCAAACTCGATCAGGATATCAAATTCATTTGAAACTTAAATGCCAATATTCACATTTCCTCGGTTTTCTTTGCAAAATATTTCATCAATTTATCTAACTCTAAAGAGTCCAACATATATTGCTGTGCATGCATCAATGCGACACTTGTCAGCTGTAACCCAGATAACACGTTACGTTGGGCCCACATTGGATAAAGGTGGGAAACGTTGGCGGAACGTGATTGTCGGGGAACGATGTTGGCTCCTTGTGGACCCAACGTGGGCACGTTGAAAGGAACTGCAGCACTCCTGGTTGAGAACTTCAAAACCTTGAAGTTCTTCGCTACTAGATGTAGGTATAGGGTCTCGCTTTTCACACAGCACACAAAAGATCCCTTCCATTTTTTCCTGGATTCGTCCTTCGCAGGATTGTTTAGCACCTTTCGCATATGTCTCGCCTAGACTCATAGGAATCAATAAGCGCGGACATTTCATCATTTGTTATCCACTTATTCAAGACAGATTAATGGAGCTCAGGCCATAAACAAACTCATATTCCCGATGAGAATCCTTTTGGAAGTCGAGGATTTCATCCGAAAAGGAGACCTGAAATATAAGAAGAGCATACGTAAAATCAGTTCCGCCATTTCCTCATCTCTATTGCAGAAGGAGGAAATGAAGGACTGGTATTGTGGATACTTCATGGAACTGTACGAGGTGGTCCATCTTCTGGTACGTACTGTAATCAGTACAATCAGGGGAAGATCCACGTCAGTACTGTCCCATGTTTTCTGTCTATCAGGGTATATACAGGGTTGTGCAAAAGTTCCCGTACACTTCGATTAGCGCTTCGATTCTCTTTAGGCGTCATAACTCCAGAGGAAAAAATTCAAATTAAGACTGAAATTTACTATAATGAAAACATTTCACATAAAAAATGTCCGTATAATTAAACAAAAAAAAACACATCCGAATCGCCAAAAANAAGACTGAAATTTACTATAATGAAAACATTTCACATAAAAAATGTCCGTATAATTAAACAAAAAAAAACACATCCGAATCGCCAAAAATCCGTTGATTAGTGAAAAATTATATTTTCAAAGTGTACGGGAACTTTTGCACGACCCTGTATACATGTCCTTGGTAGGTTGTAATACATAGTATAGGTTCCGTACTACAGATGGGAATACCTCCACTGGATAGGGAATCTAGGGGAAAGTAATGTATATGGTACGAAATGATGATGATATAGTGCAAAAATCAACTGTTTGGGTAAGTGGGTTATACGTTGTTATCCAACTTACTGCCAACGTTGGCCCCACGTTGGCCCAACGGTCACTTTCACGTGGGGCCTATGTGAACAACCTACGTTGGACCAACGTATCCTGACGTTGGAGGACCACGTTGGGCCTACGTGGGCCCCACGAAAAATGTTATCTGGGAAGGTACTAGGCATTAGGTGGCTATTCTCCCACAAAAATATATATCTCTATGTATCATAACATAGGCCTACCCAGGCTTATGTTATGATACATGATGAACACGGGACCTCGACACGGGAAGTCATAACGAGAGGATACGCCTCTTGACCTTGATCCGAACCTTGAAGAACAAAGCACACGATGGCGAAGCCTTCACTAGTCTCCTACATCCGTGTGACCTAGGTGAGCCAAATGTATTGCTTTCAGAGCCACATAGTGGCGAAGCGCCTTCCCCTTTTCTTTAGTGGGACCAAATCGTCTATTTACTCACAGCTATATTATTTTGCTTTTTTTTGTTCTTGAAGCAGAGAACCTTTTCTTCAAGCTCTCTACTGAAGACGAGGGACGTGTTCGCCTAACTCTAACATGCATTCACTAACTGGAAAAAAGGCTTTCCCTGGCTCGAGTTTTGCTTGAGGCTAATGCAAGTCCAACAGCTATCCCCTCGTTTCTCTTTTTCCATGATGTTAAAAGCCTACTTAGATCCACGTGATCGAAACCCTTAATGATGTGATGTCTGAATGAGGCCCCTTCACAAAGCTACTTCTCCAGCGAATCGAGTTCAACGCGTCAAACTGCGTTTGGCATTCTCTACCCTTACCTCCCTCATCGTAGTAATAGTCCACCTCTGAACCGTCTCTAGAGCCATTAAATCTTCTCATTTGCAGGTCTCTAGAACTGATCACAAATCTCTACATGGGATCTTACCGGTACAAGGGAATAATAACGAGTGAGCTCTTACTGACAATCAGGTGCCAGATGAAGCCCTAATGTCTGCATCGTTTAGCCAGTGGCATGCTACCGGGGCAAAGGTGTAGAAGCCAGGAGCTGGTGGGTCCCGTAATGGTAGGTGGGGTACATGCATTTTATGGACAGAGTCGAAGAGCGATTCTATGCATTATATTCATCATACTGCTGCGAAAAGAGCGTCGGGGGGGGGGGGGGATCACCATGGCTTGATACGGCGATTCTGGAGATCCCTCTTTCTACTACTGAAAAGGAAATACTTGAAGCCCTTACGTTTCTTTCATGCAAAATTGCCATTGATTTCTCAGAGGAATATCAGACTCATTCACAATCCTCAGGGAGAATCAAATCATAGCCTTATGCCCGATAGGTGATTCTAGTGGAGGATCCAACGTGTTCTAAGTAAGGTTGTTACGATGTATCGACAACCATCGGTATCGGCCGTCGGCCATCGGCAGGGTTGCAAGCTCCTGATGCCGGTGCCCAAAGTAAGGGCAAAACGAGAAAAATAACGTGAGCGTGTGAACATGGCTAGGAGCCGGCCCTCGTGTCTCACTGAAAGCCACTCCTGCCGGTCTCTCCCGGACAAAAATATCGATATGATTATATTTCAGCTCGAGTGTAGGAACCGGAGGAGAAAAATTGCGGTAAAGAACGGAAAATCATAGCATTTTCTTTCATGTTATGCTTTTGCGAGAGATGTGTCGTTAAACGCTCTTAAACGGCAGCAATAGGTAACAAGGTAACCACTGACGGACACATAAGACAAACAGCTAGACAGGCTTATAAGTGGTCTCAATCGTTTTGAGGAGGCCACTGATAAGTATCGCAGGGCTGCCAAGTAAAATTTTTGAATTAGTGTGCGATTTCATGTTTTTTGTACAGGCCGCAATCGGCACCGGCACTGGCCGATGGTTATGAGATCAAAATCGACCAACGGCCCACCGACCAAATGTGTACTGCCCTAGTTTTAAGTGATGCGATACTGGAGTTATCAGAACGAAACAAGATTTTCGTGTTTCACAGTGGATTCTGAATACGTGTTCATTATAGATACAGTGGAATATCCAGGGTCGGACTGGCGACCTATGGACCCCCCGGGAAATTGCTGACAAAGGACCCCTGCACCAGTTGCGGGGGTTCTTTGGTCTGGGGCTCCCCCGGGAAATTTCCCGGTATCCCGGTGGGCCAGTCCGACCCTGGGAACATCTCTGATCGTTCTCTATTCTGCGTTGAACTCTGCACTTATGGCTTCTCTCATTTCTCCTCTGAGCTTATGGCTTAGGGGTGGTAGGTCGTACAAATTACGGAGAGGGGTTGTCATGCCTATCTCTCATCACGCCACTACATTTCGCCTTGGATCTCGTGCGTGTTCTCAGAGAATTTGAGTCCTTGAACTCAGATGATCCTGAATCCTTCTCCACGTTTGCCTCTTCAAGCCTATCCTCACCGCGCATTCAGAAACACATCGTCATTACGACTCATCCACTCTGCTCCATTCCACAAATTATTATTTTACCCCACTACTCCCAACAACTGTCGAGTCCCATTCGGCTCTCGTCCCTACCTCCTTCCCCGTCATGGAGAAACTATTTCTGTGGGTAAAATCAATTTCGTCAGGGAAATTGATTTTACCCACTAGGTCTGGTTTTTAATAATGAATGAAAACGAAAAAGCGAAGCAGTCATTTGACCTCCTCCTATGGGCACCCACTAACAACCCCAACTTTCGAAGACACTTCCTCATTTACAATGGCTCTCAGCTCTTTTCCCGACTACAAACTACGCATCCAGTTAATCACTCTCCCTGGAATCTCCTGGGCATCGTATTTAGCCCGATATCTCTCTCGAGGAACGGTATCGAAACTCTCAACGAAGACTAAATGAAGATTTACTAGTAAGACTTCGGTAGGGATGAATGATGTCTCCTTCCATCGTATCCGTTACCCAATTTAATAAATTCTAGGATATTTGTAAGACGAGAACGTGACCTCGCAGTATTGCTGAGACTTCATTAGTGCGAGTCCCGCTCCAAATTTTCTAGGATATGATCCTTTTTCATGCCTCCCATGATCTTCACCGGAATGTTCCTAAGATTGATGGGTCACTCATTCTTTTAACAGCTCTCATCCTCCTTGAAGATCAGTATGACCTTTACTAATGTCTAGGCCTGCCAATTATTAATCGATCGAATAATTGACTTAAGTTGTAACAGCGACTTTAAAAATAAATGGAAATTAATCTAATTTCAATCGACTCCAAATCTTTCACAAAATGCCAGTTAACAGTAAGTCTCTTCCAATTTCACTCCACAGTGCACATCTTAATGAGCCAGAAATTAATTTGTTGTAATTGGAATCTTTGGGTTTGAAGCAGGCAATCGTTTCTTCACTTCTCACTCTTCAGCCAAAACATTGGTTGGGGTTGGGGGGAATAAAAACACAAGAATACAGGCAAAGCTCTCCCAAACAAGCGAGAGCCCCGTGAGAACATGGATGTCCTCCCTCTCGGGGTGAGAGAGGACAGCCATCCGGCATCCAGTGCATGTACGGGCCTTACATTAAGCCTCTGTTCGGGACCCTCCAATTCTCTCTCTCCTATAGCGAAAATGTCTCACCGAACGCTTCATTAGCTAAAGTGGAATTCTCCAGGAAATCGAGTCTCGAGGGGAAATGATGCACGACTGGTAAGATGAGTGGACGCCCCTGGGGGTGACAGTCGGGAGGAGAGGACATCAAACGAGAAGGGTGAAAATGAACTCAGTGGGATTTGCTATCGTTCACGTGAAAATGCGAATACCTTTATCTCTTAGGATCTTATTTTCCCATTACGTTCACTCGTGGCGTGTAAAAAGAACGGTAAATGAGAACAGCTTCGTAGAGCCTTCCGTTTCCGCATTTGCTATTTCTCTCTTACTAATGCTGCATGCAGCATCTCTCCGCAAGGGGAAGTCATCCAAGTCCTCGGTGTGGGAATGCGGATTCATATTCTGTCTTTTGCGTTCCTAAACTTAATGGCCAGCCCCACACTCCTCTGCATCTTTAGTCTTCCTCGATGGTAAAATTCATGGAATTAACACGAGTTCGTGATAAGTCGTTCTCCTCGCGAACGAACCACGTTCGCAGCTCTCGGTACTTTCTCCCACTCCGATATCGGCGTGATTTGCAGATGAAGGCGAAGCATCTCTCACGGACGAACAGTTTCTCATAGCCCCTAGCGCACGGATTTTCCACCAACATGGAAACGAAAACAGGTAGGCGACGTGGGACTCAAAAGTCTTCATCGTCTTCTATCTACTTCCCGTATCGTTTGACTAAAATCTCTTCCCAAATTCCTTTTTTTTTAAATCCTGATCATGATTGAGTAGGTGGCATCGGGGTCAGGCGTAGGCTACATGAAGCCAGTCCATTTGCGAGCACCTCATATCTATCGTCCGTTTCCCAACTTGTCACGAATCGGATCTCACGATTTCCATCGAATCCCGTCGATGCAATTCATCGGAACAAGCATATGCTGCGTGATCATGTATCGCAATGTAGATGGTCACGACGGCAAAAAAAAGGAAAGAAGCGGAAAAAGAAGGAACAAAAAAAGGGATAGAACTGATATAGACAGAGAAGCTATCGCTGACGGGGAATGTTGAGCGTGCGAAAACTGACGGGAGGTCTCGCGGTCAATCCCACATCCTTCACATCGCATTCAGGTCAGGTTCATCATTGCTCCTCGGAGAAAAGTATTTCGGCGCATCTCTTTCCCATACTACAGGGTGCCCAGGAGAAAACCAAAGGATTGCAATTAGCACGCCTTTAACAACGAAATGATGTTTTCTATCAACAAGTATACATCTAGTATAATATTTCAAATATATATTTATATAATATATATTTATATAATAATTCATCTAGAAGAATATTTGTAAATCCTTTGTGAATAATCTTGAATAAATCCTTAATAAAAAATAAATCCTTTGGTTTTCTATTGGGCACCCTGTACATGCTTTATTCCTTGTCCCCCACCCCACAAAAAAAGCTGAAGATGCCTTTTCGCGTCGATAACCCTTCGCCATAAAACCTTTGGATTTGATTCCTACATGAATTAGGATGAATTCCTACATCGGCATCGATTGATGTTCCGAATGCCTGTCTCGTTTCTGACGGTATTTCGCAGCCGAAACGCTAGATGCCGTGGGCTACACAGGAGCCCTCGCTCAAGCGTCGACTGTTCAATGGGGCAACATGGACCAGCCGAGTAACTTCACACGCTTCCAACCTTTTCCTCTTTTAAGCTCTTCTCGTATAGTCTAGAATTTTTCTGCAAAATCGTTCTGTGCGAGTCGGTTTACTGTAACGGGTCACTCGAACGTCAATGAAGAGTGAAAATACCAGATGCTAAACGCGGACGGAGCTATCACGTTTTGTCTAGATCGTATATAATGAACATCGGCAGAGGACGAAGTAACCTAGGCGTCCCAGAACGCTTTTTCTACCTTCCCTCCATCGTCTCGTTTCGGTACATCACACCCCTTCCTGTAACCTTTCCTCGGATCGAGAGTGGGCGTTGCTTGAGGTTGGCATTTATCCTCTCGAAATCCATGAGGATCTTTTTAGCGGAATTTGGGACATCGGAAACACATTCAAGTCATTTCTTAAGGACGAGGAACGATTCGTGCAAAAAATGGGAGGCGTGCATCACCGCACAGCTACCATCTATTGGTCCATTAGGGAAACCCTCTCCTCTTTCATTTTACTTAAACAAGAGTGAACTGAGAATCTCTGAAATAGCTTCTTCCGTTTGTGATCTGCAGCAGAGCTGATCTCATGATTACCTCACTGTAATGATGCTCTCGGACGCTTCTCATCAGCACCCAACTTCTTCACCTAATTGATTATGGTTTTCCCTTACGATTCGAGGGAGATTAACTGATGAACGAAACCGAGCACGATTCAGAGATAATGAAGAATGAGCCTGTCACTTGTCAGCTGCGAAATGAACACGTTCGTTCCTTCATCCTACAAGGTCTTGGAATGAAGTCATCGGAAGCGTAACAAACGCCTCCCTTCGGGGCTTATACCGTCTATTAATCTGGCAAATACAAAACACGAGTTCAGGTTGATCTTGAAACTGTTTCACCTCGATATTGGGCACAAATCATCAGTCGACACTCGCTAGCACGAGCAAGGACTTGCTAGCCAGAACTCGTCGATTGTAACATCGCACTTGCCCACTCACTAGCGAGGATTTGCTAGACAGTACTCGCCGAGTATATCTGTGCCTTTAATCTTTTCGGCGCCTCTCATAAGTTCAATTAACTATCACCGCGAATTACAGACACGAAAAGAGAGCGAGATTTCAAGAATCCGGACGACGGCCGAGGGAAATGCTTTTCAAAATAAGGAAGAAGGCAGGAAGAGCATGATGTAAACTTATATCCCTATTGAAAGTATCTTGACCGGCTCATCCTAGAAGTATCACAGCATGGGATAGGGTAACTCAATTCAATTCAATCGGCTTAGCATTCCCCTCTCTTGCAATCTCGGGATCAGGAAAAAAATGGAGGCATGTTCCATGCAGGCTGTCAAAAACATACTCCCAAGGAATACTTTTTTTTATTTTGACGTGTCCTCGAAGTGGTTCGATAATTTGGATTGCTTGCAACAGTCAATAAATAACTTTAAAAAATGACATACACGTTCGATGGCTGAATATTGAAGGAGTATTTCGCATATCGACCGAGTGTTCGACGTGCCATGAATGACGACGCAGATGAAGTGAACAAACTGAAAGTTGAGGAATTCCCCGAGTTTGAAATGACTTGGGAATGACGGATTTTGAAGGAGAAAGAGTTTTCTCCCGTGGCTTCACGTTCCATCTCAGATGAGAAAAGACAAGGTAATTCTCATTGGGACTTCGGTTCAAACGAATCGCATAAAAAATAGGAAACTAGGAGAGGCCAGAAACTTTCAGAGTAGCCCTCGTACAGTTCTTGCCTAGAGGAGTCAAAATATGTCACTGATCTGATCTGAAGGAGCTGGACACATGGTCAATATTGAGAAATTCGAAATTGCACTGGCAAGATTATGGGAATGATGCACTTCTATTGACCCTTCTTCCTCAATCCAAGTATCGTTACACTCATCTTCATCGGCTGAATCCAATGATCCCATTTTAACCAGTCACATGACCTTTGACCTATGGACCCATAATGCGACCCCCTCTGGATCTCATCCCTACCAACATGGTATCATTTTACTTTTTTTTTCTAGTGGAGTTTAACGATGCCTCACTTCATCCGGTCATGTGAAATTTTATAGTTCGATTCGTACCCTGTACCCTTTGGGTACGGGGTAGTTTTAGCGAACCTACCAGCTAGCTAACCGACCAACGAACCATTACGAATCATCACCTTTAACCTTACCTCAAGCAAACGCTGCTTCAGTTTTAATATTTGATCTACTAACATGACAAAAATGTCACAGAATCGGGTCGAGGGGTAAAGTTGACCTTGGTTTCATATTGGAATAAAATAGCACCAGAGTGAAGCTTTGCAGGATTCTGGAATTGTAAAATAACGATTTAAAAAATGAAAATAAAAGTAATTGCAGGAAAGGAATTCGAAGATCACAGCCCTTATGGGAACTCCATATACATATTTCATGCGGGTCATCGAATATGGCCATACAGGGGTGCTTAGCTCGGAATGAGCATGGTACAAATAAAAATTATATATGGAAGATTGTTTTTGGAAGCCGTTCAGATCATATTATGTTTTGGCCATTCTTAACGAATATGGAACTATACGTGGTATATATTGGGTTGGAAAGAAAGTCTTGCAACACTTTCTGACGAAGCCCTGCGGAACGCCCTCAACGCGAAGCTGAACGCCACCACTCGCGAATTGGCGACTACACTTGGAGTCACCCATATGGCCATCGGCAACCATCTGAACGACCTCGGCTATCGGAAGGTTTACTCGACATGGGTCCCTCATCGGCTCAGCGACTCTGACAAAGCAAGCCGTGTCAGTGTCTGCGAATCACTGCTCCTTCGTCCGCACAGAAAGGACCTTCTGAAGGAAATCGTTACTGGAGATGAGAGCTGGGTCCTCTACGTCGACCATACTCGCAAGAGTCAGTGGCTTCCACGAGGAGAATTGCCGCCACACGAACCGAAACCAGGGTTCCACGAGAAGAAGGTTCTTCTCTGCTGTCGGTGGGATTCAGAAGGAATGTTGTACTATGAGCTCCTGCCAACCGGTACCACCGTGACTGCCGTCGTCTACGCTGCTCGACTTCAGAAGTTGGCTGGCGTCATTCAAAAAGAGCGTCCCAAACGCGACAAAGTTCTCCTTCTGCATGACAACGCTCGTCCACATGTTGCGAAGATGACTCGCCAGACAATTTCGGAACTGGGCTGGGAAGTTTTACCCCATCCAGCGTATTCTCCGGACTTGGCCCCTTCCGACTATCACTTGTTCCGGGCCCTCAAGAATCACCTGCGGGACAAGGCCTTCGACGATCGAGCACAGCTCGAAAATGATGTCGGCCGTTTCTTCGCTTCGCAATCGCCAGAGTTCTGGGCAAAGGGCATCGAGCAGTTACCCGTGCGTTGGGAACATGTCATAGACAACAATGGTCATTACATTGTAGACTGAAATTGCATTTCAATAAAGTTATAAATTTTGAAAAATTTGCGCAGAGTGTTGCAAGACTTTCTTTCCAACCCAATATATAAGCTCCTTATATGGTGCTTAGTTGTAATGTACAGTATATGACGCATATGACAATTTTATATGGGAACTATATTTGAAAATATTCAGTCCATATCATGTTTTGGCCATGTTTAATATATTAGATATATGTAACTATATATTATTATATAGGTATACAGGTCCCTTATACTGTTGTTAGTTTGCAATATACAGGGTGTCCATTAAAAAACTTACACTTTTGAAGTTCGATATCTGCGGAACGGTAAGGCATAGGACAGTGAAATTTTAGGGGGATACTCAGGGGGTAATAGGATTTTATTTGAGACTGTTTTGCAAAATAAAAAAAAAATTTCTTCCATATTTGCACTCTTGGCAGTATTGGTACCACCACTGAAAGTACGTAATAATTTTCAGTCATAAATAGAAATGTGTTGACTTTGACTAAGAAGTAGAGAGGTGAACTAATAAAGCTTTTCTACACCAAGTGTAATACTGTTGTTGCCTTGCGAAAATACCGCGCAGCACACAGCCTGCGTTTGGGGCCCTGCTCGAGACAAGCTCTGATGAATTTGGTCGATAAGTTCGAGGAGACGGGTTGTGTTTGCAACAAGCCGCATGGAGGCAGGCCATGAACCCCTGTAGATTTTGTCGCTGAAATCAGAGGTGCGATTGACGAAGAACCTAGCACAAATGCACATGGAACGAGCAGCAGTTGTGCTGGCGCCCGCATTCTGGATCTTCCTCATTCAACCGTGCCAAGGTTTTAAGGTAAACTCTACAAATGTTTCCGTACAAGCTGAAACGTGTCCAAGAACGTGTCCAAACATGGATTTGTTCGTTCCATGTGCACTTGTGCTAAGCTCTTCGTCAATCGCACCTCTGATTTCAGCGACATCATTTACAGTGGTTCACGGCCTGCCTCCATGCGGCTTGTTGCAAGCACAACCCGTCTCCTCGAACTTACCGACCAAATTCATTAGAGCTTGTCTAGAGCAGGGCCCCAAATACAGGCTGTGTGATGCGCGGTAGAAAAGGACCAACCACACCCATGCGTCGAAAGGATTACAAAAGAACCAGAATCAAAGCCCAAAGCATCTCCCTTCATGGATTGGAAATAGTACCTGGAAGAAGATTTCACGTTCTAATATAATATTTTTCACATTTTGGATTCTAAACGAGCAAGCGAAATCTGGCAGCCTTTATTGTAACATCATTCTGCTGTTCACGGAGGGCGGTATGTTGTATCGATCTTTGGTTTATTTGAACACTTTCGGACGGAAAGAGAAGAGCCAAATTTTCTAACCGTATGGGTGAAGGAACATTGTCAAAAGTGAATGAGAGGAGGGGAACAAATGGCTTCGAACACCTTGGAGGGAGATGGAGAATAGTCGAAAGGGCATGCCGGAACTCCATCCTCTGATACTGACTGACAGAAAGAGCGCATGGAGTTACAGCTAAAATCGACATCTCCATACCAAAGAAGGTATGTATGCATGGTCCCCATCGGATGCGATGGGGACCATGCATACATCCCCTCCTCTAGAGGGTCGAGCGATACCCGAGGCTCTCTAAAGGCGTGATAAATCGTAGGGAATCCATCCGTTCGCTATCCTGCCCATAAAAGCCCCGCACCACGTGTGTTTTCCTTTTTCACCGATTCCATTCAAGCTTCCTGGCTCTCGTTTGCCATAGTTCACCACAGAAACCTTGGAGAAGGCTCATCCATTCCCCAGCTTTCATGTGGACGATAGAATTTCCTTCCATGACGAATCACTTCTACCTGACGTCTATGAATTTCTCGAGGACGAAGTGGACCAACCGTAGGAATTCTGCCTGTTCCTAAACGATGAAAAATTTGTAACCAGCATAATTATATTTGCGACATTATGCGTTTTCAGATGTAATAATGCTATTTCATATTTTGCATGGCACGGTCTGCAGTGAAGCATTTCTCCTGGCGATAACTTCACACATTGAACCCTGCATCGACAGGGGGGCTTCATCGAGCGAGCGGCCGTAGGAAATAAGGCAAATTCAAATACGTGTAAATTCTAGGATGAAAATAAAGAAACGAAGAACGTCGAGAGCATAAATCCCAAGGGATCGGGGGGATCCCTTGGGATTTATGCTCTCGACGTTCTTCATCGTCGTGTGGGTCGATGGCACTTTTCCAATGTCCTCAACCTCAAGTCTTCGGAAAGTCCACGTAATCCGCTTCCCTCTAAGACATCCAACTTATCTTCTCTCCAATGCGTAGACGTCGCTCCAATAACACTTTTCAACCATATTGTGCAGAGGACTCCGATCTGCCGTGAACGAATCTTCAAGAGGTTCGGCTCCGAAAGTATCTCGATTACCAGCGAGAAGAGAAACTTCCCATACCGCATTTTTCACGAACATCCCAGAAACACCCAGAAACGAAATAGAATTTCTCTCAGAATTTGTTGGTCGTAGGAGTTCCAGAGCGAAACATTTTCACATATTTCACTGAATCTCTGATGGACCGAGGCTTCTCCATCTCTTCATCGTCGCCTGTCGCCAAGTAACAGGTAGGTGTCGTTCAGACTAGAACTGTTGCCTCGTGGCGAAATCGACTCATCCTTCGAACCCATCCTAAATCCTTTTTTCATTTTTGTCGCCATGGCTTGCCAGCCATGGAATAGGCATGTCGACAGTGTTCTTAGTAAAGCCCACATTTTATAGGTCTTGGAAAGGACTATCTGAATTGGTCTGAAGTTGATTTGGGGATCGAGGAAATAAAATCAGATTTTCACATAACCCTGCAGAACATTTCGCATTTAATTCTAGCTTTGCTGCTGACATGAAGCGCGATTCGGAAAACTTATACTTTATTTTTAATACCTGCATAGGCCTACCCCATTTCCCCTCGACTGGATCGACCGTTTCCACGTCTCATACGTTCCAGCCTTTCTTTTCTACTTCAAAAAGTCTTCTCCCATCATTTTGTTCAATCTATTCATCTAGCCCTGAATCTGTCCTACATTTGTCCCTGCCTGACTTTTGGGAAAGCTAATGGACCTTAGCAGAGGGAGCGTCCTTAATCCTCCACCTCCCGATCATCCAACAAAATTCATAAGAAGGAAACTTTGAATCACACAACATGGATTACCTTCTCTTGGGTAAAGGGATGGTTTTTCAAGCTCAGGTGGCTATACCGTGAGTGTGGAGAAATCAAACAAGGCCTAAATGCGACGTGGTAAAGCCTAAATGCGACGTGGTAAAGAGACTTATCCTTTCCGCAGCACTTTCTTCTGAAAACAGCTGAAATCATAAGCGAGGCGAGTATGAAGAAAATGCGTGTGTGTGTGGAGCTCTGGGAAACTGTTCTCGTACATTTCATGGATCTTCCTTTTGCTTTTTTGAAATGGGGGGAATGCCCCTTTAGACCCTTCCCCCGACGGCACGTCGCTGCTGAAAGCCACCTACAAGCTTCCATCATTTGCGAATTCCTACGGCTAGAGAGGTTAAAAGGTCACATCAAGGGCATCACCGGGGTTTCACGACAAGAGAGAGGAAGAAGCAGACGTTCCTCGACCGGTCACAGAATGATGGTAACTCCATCCGAGTATCAAAAGAGTTTCTCTCGAGGACAAGTCGGCCTGTCACACCTCAACATAGAGTCATCACAGAGTCTTTTGTTCTTTAATAGCAACATATGCATTATTCAACCGTGGTCTATGGTTTTATCTCTCCTACTCGTGTCCTTCTCATTCATAACTGTCTGCATAACGAATCAGGTTGGATGCAACCAATGGAAGGAGATAAGGAAATCCACACATATAAATATTAGAAAGGGAACATATATTCTTGCATCTTCTCAAATAATTTCAGATAAACCAACATCTTTTGCCCTTGAGGGAACTTGGCACACTCATCATAAAGCTTTCTGGGAGGTCATCATGGTAAATACCGTCACATAGGCAAAGCAAAAAAAAAGTCATAAAAAATTATTGCCTGAATATGATAATAAAAACAAGACAAATCTGAAGTTCAGGTGCTACTAAAAGATTTAACCCCGAAGGATGTTTATGAGATTGACTTTGAAGAGGTGTAGGGGAATGCAACGGAGCAAGGGTGTCAAACGCAGAGCCTGCAAGGCCCATCTGAGCTTTTCGCCTGGTCCGCAGACCCGAATAGGAAAAATTGGTAAACCTCGACGAATGCAAAAATATATAAATATTGTAAAAAGAATGCCGAATAACAAGAGTGCCACCTTTGAAAATAGCAAACACTATTGATAACCAAGGTTTAAAATATCCCGGGTTCAGCCCCTTATTCATCAATCGACCCATAGAGACACGGAGGAAAGGAAGTCGGTGAGGACACACGGGAAGGTCAGAAGGTGGGAAGATCGCTGTTATCGGAATGGAATGCTTTAAAAGTCAAATTCAAAGTAGACTTCCCTTCTCTGTTTTAAGGAGTGTAGCATTGATTTTTCCAACCAGCATCATTGCAAAAGAAGGGTTGCCGGGAACAACGAAGTAAACAAAAAATATCTGGAAAGAAACTGGAAAGAAAGAAAAGGTACGTCACTTTGCGTAGTCAGATTTTGATAATCATTTTCGACATGGAAAATCACTACAAACCTGTTCCGAATCTTAAATCTAGATTTACTTGATATCAACCGTTGTAAATTCGATAGTTTTTGCCGGAAACCCTTCATATTAACTAAAACTCCCACAACTGACACTAATACTCCACCTCCTTCCTTGTCCTCTGTCCTGTAACTGACAACGACGCATTCAGGTCTGAGGCTCCTTGACTATCTCTAAAGGTCACATTTCGAACTTCATATGAATCGAGTTTGACACCCCTGCCGAGGAGAATATTGATAAAATAGTGATTTTCATGCTCACATAGAAGCTGCCAATGGATACATGCACAGGAACACAACGAAACAGCACCGTGATGTTTTCTCGTCCCTTTCTGTTCTGTCCAGCAGTGCAGTGAAGCAGAGCACCGCAGCTGTCGGTGGGTGTAGAAATGGAGACGAGCAGGTTTCCAATCTCCTAACCACAGGACAAGGCAGGTGGCCAAGTTCCCCGCCTTCCCTGTCCCGATGTAGACTGTGGGTGCACCGCATTCTCTCCTCTCGTGTGGTCGGCGGATGGACGAACACCTATTTGCACTATGAGGCAATCGGCCCAGACCCGCGCTTCTTCTCTCCTGAAGTGCTCAGGCTGCGGGGGAGAGCTGGAGGAGTACAGATGCCGAGGATTCCCCCTGTTCTCCTCCTCCCACGTAGCACTACCTGTCTGTGGGCGTACGGATCGAGACCTGCAAGTTCTCACTGTCTTCGCCACTGGGTTCCGTGCTGAGGAAAGTGGGGACAGGTTCTGCCTTTGCCGCCTCCTCCCGTCGCTTCAGCCTGTATGCACTCCAGTAGAGACGTAGGATGAGGACGAGACATACCGCCAGGACTGCCCCAGCCATGCTCACCACCAGGTACAAAATCAGCTTCTCTCGGTTCTCTGTTTATACGACCAGCAACAAAACATGCCCTATTTATCCATTTTAACGAGGTCGGCTGATCACATTTATTATTGGCACAGTTCCTGTGATAGTGAAAAACTGGACAATTGAACGATCTTTTCAGGAAAGACTCAGAAGAGATTTAAATAAAAATTCTGCTTTACTCTGAAAAAATGAAGACTTCACTTTCAGTCAGTTATCTACGTTGGCTGATCTCTGCTGACATCATCAGATGAAACGAAAAGCCGAGTCAGAGGAAGGAAAGAGAAGCGAACCTTTGAGGAATCTATAGGCAGTGACCCACTCCTGGAGGATCCCAAAGAGGGCAGATGGAGTTTGAGTGTCCCCACAGACTAGAGTAGGTGGAGGAGTAATCGAACTCTCATTCCCCTCTGCCATCACCCGGTCTCCTCCCGGGGAAGAATGCACAGATTCTGCGGGTATTATGCATATCCAACACAAAAATTGACAATATTGCATTATAAGGTAAACGGAGAGTTGACCATTGACATCATAAGTTGTTAATTAGGCTGCCTGACCCAGTTGCAATAATCTTAGTGATATCCAGAGCTTCAGGGTTTTTTTAATTATCACTCGAGAGACTATTGCAGCTGCAAGAGACCTCTAATAGAAATAACTGAAACTGACCCGTCAAATTTCGCGATACAAATTACATTTCGACTTTTAGGGGTGAAATCTCCGAGAACCCCGCAAGAGACCAGGCACGTGAAGTGAGTTCATGACGCGTGCATACGGTAATCATGCGTAAGGGAGTTGCCTGTGCACAATGAGCCTCAGTATCTCTGAAGCAGCGGTTGCATCCGGATTGGGCAGTTACTGCTCCACTCTGTCATGTCAAAAGTATCCGGCCACCATACCGTAGGGTTGTAGAATTGGCAGGTCTAATATTCTGTAGGACCACTGCTGGGGTGAGTAGCTGCTACGTGCGTTGAGGTACGATGTCAATCAGTTCCCGACAGCGTTTCAGAGGGATTCTCTTTCATTCCACCATTACAAGTTCTTGTAAATGTTTTGGACAGCTGCATAAGGCTGTGAAACATGCTGCAAATTTCGGTATTTTTAGATGGTCCTGCAGGAGTGCAATGGGTTGAGGCAAGGGCTCTGTGCAGGCTATGGCAGTAGGGCGATGACATGATGCCCAAGAAACGCATTGGTACTTCGTGCAGCAAGAGATAGAACATTACTCTGCAGGAGCATGCATCAAGACGCTTGCATAAAGCTCCACCAATGCCTCAAGAACTTGCTCAAGCATGAAAGAGTTGAAAGGATCCCACCAGCACGCTGTCGGGAACAAGAGGACGCCGAGCATCTATGTATCACAGCAGTTTTTCACGCCAACAGAAGTTCTACACCATATTTGGCCTGCTGATACCTCGACCCTCTATTATACATAGAATCCGGATACTTTTGAGAGAGGAGAGTATTTGCTAGGTGCGCAGTAGTCCCACGGCAAAAGACTGCAATTCCGACTTTGGTCAGAAACTAGTAACAGGTGGTATCTCCCAGAAAAAAAATCGCCGAATCCAGTCATCTCCGTTTTGTCGTATGTTCATACATTAACTATATTTTTTTTATGGCAAAGGGCATTATTTTAAAGACCCCTTGACTTTCAGAGGCAAAATGGAGAAGAGTAGAGTCATGCCAATGAAAATACTCCCTTCGCCATCATAAAGCAGCGTGTGAAACATCGTTATCTCTCCCCGTCTCGTTTTATGCACACAAGGAGAGATCGTGAATGCTGGTGTTCGGCTCTGCAAGACTATCTTCAGGCAGAACGAAACAGTGAACATTCAGACCAAGTTTAGGACCTGCCTGAAGGAACTAATCCTTAATATCGACTCCAAGCACCGGTATGGGCGCATGAAACGGTCTTCGTACTTATGATCTGATGAAACACAAGGATAAAGTATAAGAAATAGACTCACCAAGGACTGGAACCGGCATGGGGGTGCTGTTCGAAGGGCGAAAGGAAGAGGAAGAGAAAGAGGAAGAGGATGGGGAAGGGGAAGAGGATGGGGAAGAGGCGGGGGTGAGGTCGTGGCCTGCGATCACCCCATCCGCCTTCCGTAGCTCTGCTTCTGTTGATCTCTCGGTCACTGCATTCCACAGCACCTTGTCCGCAACTGTTGGGCACAGGGGGAATAACTAAACAGAAACGGTGCAAGGGAGGAAGCTCTAATTTTTTTTTCTCCCTTCTTATATCGACGTCGGCAGGCTTGCCAAGTCCTTCCACGAGACAGAATTGGCCACCTTTTCTTTCTTTGTTGATCTTGGTGCCAGAAAACGAGATTGCAATGAAAAACCCGACTGAAAACATTCCCCAAACCTTCCAAACAAAGATTCTCTCAGTTCTCAAAAGTGTGAGGCTGTGGCTTTGGAACTGTCCGTTTTCTCTTACGGTTCTTTCATCTTCGGAGCCTGTAAAAACTTTCTTATAAAGTTCTAGCATGATGAATTACTCCTTATAAATTCCTTTCTTATTCTAAAAATCTGACCTGCAGAGGCAATGGAGGAGACAACCTCATACTGGATAGTTTCTATTTAAAAAAATATATATTTAATGGCTCATGAAAGAAATTGAACATCAAATAGTGGAGGTAAATTGACTAATTTCGGTGCTGAAACTGTAATAATGTCTAGAGAAATCTATTTAAATTTGAAGGTCAATGGGAACGTTCATGTATTACGTCAACAGCGTGGGGGAAGGGTGAGAGGGGTCCGGCCTGTGATGACGATTCATCATGTGGAGGGAGAGCTCACGCCAATCTTCACATAAGCATCCGCATTTTTTGTCCAATTTGGCAGCACTGCTGACATGTTACTTTCTGTGACGTCACCAAGGTTCATGACACTTCTCTTGCTCTACTCAGCATGACAGCACCGTTTTCATGAGTGCTTTTTCAAGATCTATTATTACGTTTATGTGACGAAGATCTGCTTTTTCTCTCTGACGGTGCATTGTAAAAAATAATGGGGATTTTTACGACTTCATGCTATCCTCTCCAGGCAAGTCTTCTATGCCAAGTACAAACCCTGGGTCTGCACAGGCTATCTATGAAAATGACTTTGTTGCATGAAAACAACCCGCATCGAGAAAGAGGAAGGTATCATTACAGAGATGATGTGATACATCGGGGTGGGGCATGAAGCATCTGATGATGCTTCATGTTAATGGGTGGGGTTTATAACATACTAATACGAGTTCCGCGACAAAACTTTATCAATATTGCTTAATTTCGTGTTGCCCTTTTTGGTGATAAGATAATCCTAAGAGAAATACAGGATGTTTCAAAAGTCACTTCCGTTGTTCAGACGACTGCCTCCAGGAAACCGATGGACACAACGTAGTAAAATTTGGTGTGTAGACCAATTTAACCATGCGGAAGAAAACGTACCCAGTCATGTGGTGGTTTATGATGGTATTATGGTCACACTAAATGGCACCTATGGTCCACAAATGGCATACGTTTGTATAATAGCTGTTCGATGTGCTTTCCTTTTGTGATAGTCATAATCTCCAATCGTGACAACACATTCCAAACTCCTGCTCGATGCATATCAGGGGGTATGGAGCGGACCTCCTGCCGTATGCTCTCCTTCAACTCGTGACATGTGGTGAGGCCATTACGGTAAACATGGCTCTTGAAGTAACCCCAAAGCCAGAAGTCTGCTGCGGTGAGGTCAGGCGATCTTGCAGGCAGGATTGTTGAAAGTGACGACTTATGATATGCTCTCAAAAAGTGTCCCAGATAACTTTTTTCATAGGGTTTGCAATGTGTGGTGGAGCACATCTTGCATGAAATTATGATGCACCACACCATGTTCATTAAGGTAAGGAATCACAACGTTGCGTCCATCGGTTTCCTGGGGCAGTCGTCTGAACAGCGAAAGTTACTTTTGAAACGCCCTGTACTTTCTGAAAATTTCACTCTTGAGAACTCAGCTCCTTCGCATGGATATTACTTTCTCGGAGGTTTATTCTGAGTTCTTGAACTCTCTTTTATAATTTTAGCTAGTAACGGACTTTTAGTCTCCTTTCTTTAGATTCCGTTAGCAGCTAAAAAGGAGAGCAAGAACCCACTCGTAGTGGGCGGCGGTGAATTACCACATGTGTAGACGATGCGAGTCATGACGGACTTGTCTGTGCCAGGGCAGAAAGTCTTCAGTTCTTGAGGTTTCACTACGCAACGCGTCCTCCCATCGCATCGACCCTTGAAAAACGTCTCGCTCGAGCTCGTCTCCAGACACACTGCTCGACAAACCGACCAACAGATAAATCATTATCTATATCAACTAGTTATTCTATAAATAATAGAGACCTACAGTAAAAAAATTAAATTTGAGTTCATTCTTCCAGTTTCTTATATTCTTAAGTTCCATTTTTCCTCCGGGTCATTCCACGCCAATTCGACCAGGGCGTGAGCTCGATCATCTCCGATTTGGACGAAAATCGGCATACACGTAGAGGAATCAATTTAAAGAAACTAATTTAAACCAATTTTTTTATCTCTCGAACAGATCTCCAGATATATAAATTAGAATGTGATCTATTTTTGGCTCCTTGCGCCCATACGGACTGGAATTGTGAAACTGTTTCTGTAATAACTTCTCTTCTAGTTAAGATGCAAGCTTAATTCTGGTGTCATTTTAATTTTGAAATTGCCGTCTTTAATTTGATTCTAGACACTATTCTCCAAACCATGAAACAGAAGTTTCACTTGACCAAACAGTTTGATCAAGTTCAGTGGCCAATATCTATGCTAGCCACCTCGTGAATTCGTGGTTTCAATACACCATTCGAAAGTGCATGGTTTGCCATTTCTGGCACTAAATTCGAGATTGGCACTCAATGGCTTCATGAGATATGAATATTTGACTCTAGCAGTGGTGCCAAAATTTCACTTGTTCGAACAGTTTGACCAACTTCTGCGACCGATACCTGCACTTGCTTCTCCACAAATCTCGAGCAATTCATTGGAATATTCATTCCATTGAATTTATTGGAAGGTACTTGTTATGCCCTTTCTAACGATACAAAATTTAAGATTGGCAATCAATTGCGTTATAAAATATGACTATAAACAACGACCCCATAATGAAGTGGTTTTGGGAAAGAGAAAAGGAAAAGCAGGGGCTTCCAATGGCGTCGCCCTCTTCCTCCATTCCTTGGGAATTTCGCAAGTTTTCTCTTCATTGTCTCATCTCAGGACCTTGAACCTCTGCTCGATTTTTTTGCACACCTTTAGGAGACTTCCGGAAAGTTTCACTGATAAAAGCCTTCTACAGGACCGTTTCAGGCGATTAGTATGATCCCATGGTCAATATTGAAATTGCAAATTTTAGCAAGTTTTCTCCGCGAAGAATCATCCCACACCGTTGAAACTCAATTTATGTCATGGTACGCAAGTACAAACTAGTGTACCTAGTTTCATCAGGATCAGTCATGTCCTTCGTGATCGTGTTCTTTTTGGCGATGAGTACATATGTAAACTTTGAGGATTTCACATTGTTTAGGAAATTAAAATTACACGCTTGACGGGTTAAGCCATGACAGAAGTTGACGAGGATTAATTGTTCGTATTCGGACTCGGATTAAGATTTTCATACTTGGAATTGATCCGACTCATCTCATCTAACACACCAATTCTCACGTGAAGGTAACCAAATTGAAGAGTCTGGCACTCAGCAGTGTTTCGCAAACCCATCTGCTGTGGTTTTCGGATCTCTACCGTTTTTAATCACCAGAAAATTCGAATGATTTTTTTTTATTAAGTCTAAAACTGAGCTTTTAAAGGAATGTTTACATTTATTTTCCATTTCTAGTTATTTACCTTTCATTATTACTATTTTATTGTTAATAATAACATTATTATTATTATTATTATTTTTTATCTATTTCTTTTATTTTGGGGCACATCACTCATTTCCCATTAGAAAAAAACTTAGAGCTGCCTCGAGCTTTTTTCCTGGTTCATAACTCAGAATTCCGTCCTGAGATTACGGCGAATTCTACATCGTTGGAAAGCTCTCTTCCTCGCCTTTTATGCAGATTACAATATATAGGGTGATTCAAAATAAACGATCCACCGTTTTCTATGGGAGAAATTAAGATTCGAGCAAAAATTATAAGATTAATAAACTCTTGATATTGGACATATTCAAGGTGTTGAGAAGATTGTCTGGGTGTTTCTCTGAACAATTCTCTGAACTGTGCATTGTCCCGTTACAAAGTTTACAGGTGGATCATTGCATCTCAAATGCAATGATGGTCTCCATCATCTCAAAATTTAAAAAAACTTAAAACCGATTTTGACTAAATTCATATTTTTTAAATTGGCAGAGAGGCTCATGTAAAGTTCAAAGGCTCAAAAAATAAACCTTACGGGTTTTATTTTACTGCCAAAAAAGTGGTGTAGCACGAAGATAGGAACCCTCTGGTCAGCCACAGCGCCCTTTATCGGCATACAGTGCCATCTTGCGGATGTTAAAAAACCTCATACACGTATGAACCTCTCGTTCAAGTATCAGCTGCATCAAACTGTCCCTTGAAAAGGTATAGCCAATCAAAATAGGGTGGTGACATTATAATAACCGTGTAGTCAGGAATTTAGCATCTGGGGATTGGGGACCATTTTGTGCCTAGATCAAATTAAAACTCACTTTTATTGGCTCCGCTCGAAGTACAACCATGCTTTCTTTTTCCTGCGGGCTATTCTCAAAATAATCCGACCGTTTGCCAAATTTCATTGAATTCTGAGACGGTCGAGCACAGATCATTACCTCACTTGAGGTGGAATTATTCACCTTAAAGCACCTTTTTTTTACCTCTAAATGGGCATTACATGACTTAGGGAGGGATGCTGAAAAAAAGCTGACATGCATCTCAACACCTTGTAACCGTCCACTGTCGATCGCGTAGCCAATTAAAAATTTTTTTTTTGCCTTTATGAAACTTTGTTTCTCCCATAGAAAGCGGTAGAGCGTTTTTTTTTTTAAATCACACTATATAAGGACTATTGCAGGAGTCTCGGCAGGGCGATGGTGAAAAGATGTAAGGGTTCATCCAGCCGTTGCGAATCCGCCGTTTTTTTTGGAATGGTGTGTTAAAGTAGAACATCCCAACAGCAACAATAGGAAACTTCAACATTAATAACTCACACTTGAGGAATGTATGGATGAAAAATATTGTCGCGTCATGGGCCTTAACGACGGGATTAGAGCAGACACAAGACCTCACTCACATGTCCTGGCTGGCTTTCTTAATATCTAACGTATGCATGTACGTAGCAGTTGGGGGGGATTCACGCGAATGTTGAAAAACCTTGCAGGTTTTCTCAATACCTCGCAGGTCTAATAGGAGACGAGAAGGAGCTTCTCTCATAACCGCCGAAATCCCGGTCCAGCTGAAAGTCTTCTTCAGAGACGGATGAAAATCTGCGCCGTGCAATATTCGAGTACCTGCTTTACATTGATTGAGCTTTGGCTCATCTCAACTTTTGAAGTCACCCATTAAAGGCTCTAATCCCTGTACACTGCTTGGGCTTTGAGTGAGCCCTCTGCCCTGACCAAATGACCTTCATGAAATCCTACATCCTAATCATTTCTTCGTGGACCCCTATGGAAATCGGTATGAAATAGTTATAATCTCATTCTCGTAGATTCCAATTGTAAAACCAGAACAGATTAAACAGACCTGGTGCATGTCCCACAACTTCCGCATTTGTTCTTATAGCTTACAGATTACCCTCTCTTATAATTCCGTACTGGCCAACCAAAAATTACAAATAAAAGGGAGAATGAAACTTTGACCTGTCGTAAACCCTGCTATCCATAATACAAAAATGGAGTTGCTGTTATGAATGAGATTCCTGTCTGGTTCCTTGTGCCAATCAGGTCATTCACCTCCATTGCATTCATAAAAACAATCCAATTTTTTTAGTGCGAGGCAGGGATTATGGAAGATGAAAATCTCGCGGTGCTCTCTTTCTTCTTCTCATCAATTACTTTCTATTGCCTGTTTCAAAAGCATATAACCGTTGTATTTTCTCCCCTACCCCGGGGAGTGAACGAAATGCAGCGCAATACTTTGTTCGTAGAATCCGTTGCTGGGCGGGCATTCCCCGGAGAAGACGTTGGTGGAATAAAGGGCGAGAATGTAGCCGTCGGGACACTCCAGGGCGATGCTCTTCCTCCCGCAGAAGATCCGCTTGCTATACACATCTAAGGACACGGAATAACCGTGGAGATTTTTTTATCTTTGGATTCTTGCCCCACGAACGCGCATGGACTGAGAAGAGTAGCTCACTGGGACGACATTTGAAGGTGACTAGAATCCTCGTCCCGATGGCGAGGCACGTCTCGTTCCCCGTCGTCTCCACCTCGCACGCCTGATGTTGGTGACACAAACCCCTCAATTCAGACCGCAGGGCCTCCTAATCAAACACGGCAAAATAAAGAAATCGTTATACACGAAATGTCCTTTGCGCTGTCAAAAAAAAAACCTAAAATCCCCTGTCTCTCGTCGATGGAACAGTTGCCGAGGACTAAAACGGAAAATTTGAGGAGAAATCGCTATGCAATTCAAAACAATTGTATAATTAGCACCAGCAACCTGTTGATTACATCTCTACCTTTGCCCCTTGGCGTTAATTCGAGAAAAAGTGCGAAACTATTTGGTAACATTGGGGCGGGGGGGAGGGACAGATAAGGGTAAGGTGTCAGCTGAGCTTTTTTCTCTCCTTCAAAAAATTATCTTCGTACCGTAAAGTTGGCTTGCTCTCCACACTACGTAGCCGATTTCCAATATAAAATTCAAGTTTCATATCTATTCTATTGCATGAAGGCTAAGTAAGACGACAATGAAAGTTGAGTCTGCGCCAATCACCAACGAGAGAAGCGGAATTATCAGGCCAGTCGAGGGATGTTACCGCTGTGAAGTTATGGGGGAGAGCCTCACGTACAACTACTTGAACCCCGTCAAGAGCAGGGATGTTCCAGACATTTTCCTCAGCAGAACTTCCCCTTCATCCGAAAAAATCTGGGCAGGAATTACATTTACCTGTCGTCATCGAAAAAGAAACATTTTCCCCCACATTTCGATTACCGACAGCAACACTGGACTACATCGAGTCGGGTATAGCCACGGGTGCACTCCATAGATCCGCGAAGAATATTCTTAAGATTTCGCGAGGAGGATCGATATTTATTTAAAAGTAAGATTAAGTATGTGATTCATGCACTGACAGAAGTATTCTGGCGCTAATGACCCATTACGGACCCATTTACAGGGTCCCCGGGAGGTCTCGGAGAAAAAAATGGATGAACGTTGTGGACACTCTCGTCGGAGGACCTGAGCGCAGAACTCTTTATCCTCTCACTGGAACGAAAAGTGATGGATGAGGCCCAACAATTCGTGAGAAAACGATGGGCACAAGTTCCTCCTGCTGAGGTTCTCTCCCATCCCATTCCTGCCTCCCCCACGTAATGCTCAACTGTCCCATCACAAAACCACCCTAAGTCAAGCCCTCTTAAACGCCGAGAAACATGTGGTTCATGCACGAAAGAGAAACCGTATTTGTTTCCCAAATCTCAGCACGAGCCCACAAATACAGTACAACATCGGACAAAGAATGGACTTGCGAAAATACAGTAGATATGTACTGGCACTGACCAAGCAGAGGGAGATTTCTGTCTGAACCTGGCCTTACTAGCCATAAGCTAAGGCTGCTCTCTTGATCCAAGGCCTGGCCTAGTTTCTTGGTCCATGGCTAGGCTCTACTGTAATGCCACGACTTGGCTGGTCTCCGGGACTGAGCTCATGCGCCTATCCTATGTATAAGTCTCTGGATTTCTTCACCTTTTGGTCCATGTAGATAGGCATACAGTCTGGGAAGGTGTTTACCTATTGACCCTCCCAGAAATAATATTCTTCACTTACTTAGATTTCAGTCTAGATCAGTTTCTCTTTCCTCTTTTTATTCTTACTTTCTTCTCTCTTGAACTTTTCAATCAGGGGACAGTTACCTCTTCTTGATCCACGGATGGTATTGGGTTACGCATTCAGGCTCGGATTGCAATCCATTACTAATATACCCAGTGAATCAAGCCAGAGTTAAGTGGATACTTTCCTCTTCTATAGAATACATACATACCTGGACTGTACCGATGTATCGACAATCATCGGTATCGGCTGTCAGTGTTGCACCATCTGCTATCGGCAGGGTTGCAAATAGCTGATGGCGATGCCCAAAGGTAGGGCAAAACGAAAAAAAAGATGTAAACGTTGCTAGGCGCCGGCCCTGTCTCACTGAAAGTTACTCTCGCCGACCTCTCCCAGACAAAAATATCGATCGAATTAAATTTCAGCCTGAGTGTGGAAATCGGCGGATGAAAATAGCTTTAAAGAACGGGAAACGATTGCACCTCCTGTTATGCTTTTGCGAGATACGTCGTTAAACGCTCTTAACAGTAGCAATAGGTAAAAGCTAAGCAATTATGAACACATAGACAGGCAGGCTAGACAGGACTAAAAGTGGTTCTATCGTTTTAAGGAAGCCCACTAATAACTACCACATGGCTTCCAATAGGTCTATTTGAATCACCATACGATTTCATGTTACTTGCTTCTCAATCTACAGACCGCATTGGCACCGGTATGCCACTGCTATCTCCCTCGAAATACGCTTCAGATCGTCTCAAACTGCTACAGCTTCTCTATTCCATATCAGAGATTCTTCTGGGATGGTCGCATTTGCACCTTACGTTATTAGAATGCAAACGTTTATCATCATCGCTTTGTGACTTCCACCAGCCATCATCAGCCCTCAGAATCAGTCTCTTCTCGCCCGTACCACACGCGTTCAAACTTCAGACTTACCTATCAGCTATTATAAAAATGAGTTCTCTGTCAAGCCTAATTCTTCGTTTTTCTGTGTCATGCTCAAGTTCCCATCCTGGATCGTGATTTCTTTTATTTTATTTTTAATAAAAGAAGGACCCCTTTTCATTTACTTCCCCCCTCGCGCTCTATATTTGGAATTCTCTCAAATGAAAACTGCAGCTGAATGAATAACGAAAGTCCGTCACCTTTAACTAGAACACTCCATTCGAACTCGTGACTTGAAAGCAAAAAAAAATTGAATGCCGATATGAAATGCCCTATCCGACAGACGGACCGAGACGAAAGCCAAAGAGCCGCGGGGCTATCTGGATACGAAACGAAGCAACGCAATTGCAATCCATTCAACAGAGAAGGTCTCCGATGACGAAGACGGATTGAATCCAGAGCTGATTTCAATACAAAGGAAGGTCGTCACGGCCCGAACCATTCATCTTCGGATACGGGTGTATCAGCAGACAGAGGTCGGAAGTGCGTGTCATTTGTCTCTCATGCGGAAAGACGTGACAACGGGTCCCCTGATTATAATTAGGTCAAATGAGATGTAATAATTCAGGCATAGGGGGATCCGGGTCATTATGAAACTGCACAACGGCTCTCAGATCGGTTTACATAACGAGGATTACGGGAAACTTGTCCCAGGATGTTGTCGGTAAGTGTATATTCTCTCTCGAATCCCCATAGAAATCGACCTGAAATTGGTCAATTATGTTTAACCCTGTTACTACAGTTCTGGATCCAATGGACTCTGACGTAAAAATTTAACAATTTGTGTAAGCTGCGCCGTATACGCGAGGAATCCGATACTTCGTGTATTTTCATGAAGACATGTGATAGTAATTAGGCAAAGTATTTTGAAGATATTCTTTGGGAATGAAAGAGATGAAACAGAGTTAAACATATGACCATCCGGGTTTTGGTAGTTCCAGGGTCAAATCTTTATTTTCAAGCATGCATTGCATGCATGAGAGATGGAGGAGAGCTTCGCTCCAACTGAATACCTCGGATTGTTCCGGGATGAGTTTTGATAAAGCCCTATCTCGTAGATTTCATATGGTCTTGGATTTCATTTAGATTTTCGATATGAACGCATGGATTACTTTCACAATGACTTGCATAAGAAGTTCTCAATGAGAAAATATGGCCTAAACTTCACCAACGTCTCTCAGTTTGGGGGGGAAAATTCCCGACAGCCTGCCTATGATACACAAGTCGACGATAAGAAAACAAAAGCAAAGCCAGGATAAAAACAGCCTACCCTGAGAGTAGGCTTTTTTATAGCTTCGCCTTGCTTTTCTTTTGTTTTTTATTTAAATTAAATTTTAAAGACATATACTGCATACCGAGGGTCAATAAAAGGTAAAATCTCATGAACGATTGTAATATGGGCTTCTTTGTAGGAGAAAGTGCTTGCTGCCAAAAGCCATCCTTCATTCCCCATAAAAGCCCACATTAAAAGCTTCAGATTTTAATGATTTTCTACTTTTTTTTACTCAGCGAATGGAGTAGGAACATATATACAGTATATACATAGGCGGCGATATTTTGAGAAATTTGGGGGGGGGCTCAGAGGCAGTACTCCAAGTATTCCTTATTCTTCTGCCAAATTTTTTGGGGGGCTCGAGCCCCCTGAGCCCCTATGAATCGCCGCCTATATACTGCATATATAAAAAAAAATGGAATTAACTGTGGTGCCATTCCCACCCAAACCAATCTAGGCGACGGGGGGGAAAAAGCCGCTCATCCCCCTCCCACAGAACCGTCAGGTTACACAACTGCACCATCACTTGCTGTCTAACTTGGTCGAAGTTCTTACTTTGCAATCAGCAGCTTAAGGTATATATCTGGCTTCAGAAATTACTTTGTAGCAGCTTTGTAACCTGTAGGTTCTGGGGGAGGGGGATGAGCGGCTTTTTTCCCCCCGTCCCCTAGATTGGTTTGGGTGGGAATGGCACCACAGTTAATTCCATTTTTACTATCTGTGCGCCTTGGTTGGAAGCAGGCTACTGCCCTACCAGGCATTCGCCTAATAAGCCGTTTTTAAATATCGTAGGACGGATATTATATACAGTATTTATATGTTCCTATATACAGTATATACATGGTATAGGCCTATCTTCTGACCTGGCCTGCTCTGTTGGATTCATGGGTGAAATTCTGGCAATGGGGTGGGAAGAGTTCGTGTTGGATGCAAGATTCGTCGGTAAGGAAGTGAACCCTCTTCAGGTGGATGTCGCTGCGAGGTGGGCAGATCAGGTCCAGGGTTTCCCCGTGACACGATTCCGACTTCAGCGTCTTCAGCGTTCCTGCAAAGCATCCGCCCGTAAAGTCTCAAAGACTGATTTTTTTTTAACGAAGTGTAAAATTTTAGATGGAAAACGTTCGATAATTAAATTTTATCATTTTCGCAAAAGATATTATAGAGGTTTTCCCCATGATACGACTCTGACTTCACCGTTCCTGGATGCATTTTCCCATCATGAGTTTTCAAGAAATTTTAAAACTTTTTTCTATATTAAAATTAAAGTCAAACTAAGTATAGCTAATAATTAAAATTAAATCTAAGGATATAACCATTAAAATATCAACCTAAAGGGATAATATATTTAAAATGAAAATTAAATAAATAGTTTTTTTTTAACTGCAGCATATATATGTATTTAAAAGATACGTACAAGCTGATAAAAGCGAGAAATCGCGAAATTGACTGTGTACACTGACTGTGTACAGAATAAATATTGACATCGATGAGATTAGTGCGTTCCGACTCCAGCAATAATTTTATATTTTGCAAATGGTTCTGTTTCATGATGTCTTTCGACATCGCGTTACTTATTGAAATCTCATATGAAAGACTGCAGATCAACAAAAATCAAGCTGAAGTTATAGTTTTTCACTTATAACGATTTTTACAAATATTTCTTGGAATTCAATTTACATGAAATTCCTTACACCCAGCGATCAGCTTCCGTTCCACTGTCATCACCTACACCTTAAGGCACTGGTTAATAACCGTCTAAAAGAAGATAAAGTGATTTTAAATGAACCACAACAACTATTATTCTTGTTGTACTGGATAGGAGACCACATTTTTAATCATAGCCGATAACTGAAATATCTTGCTTGCTCAGGTCATCGATCGAATAAAATTTCCCGTCCTGTCTGGAGATGGCTTCATTGCGGGGTGCGTCATACATATATTTATTCATTCCCCTATGGTGGGGACTCTGTTACGTTGAATGCAGGGATGTCCTGGAGACATAGCGGCACCCTAATTCATAATACATGAACTTTCCAGTTATGCCCAGCTTCAACAATATACTTAGATCGTCACCGATGACGGGAATTCAGTTTTTTTTTTTTGCCAGGTAAAACTTCTCCTGGGACATCTTCCAGGTCAACAAGCTCTAAAGCATGCATACACAGCATTGTTATCCTCCAAAAATGCCCTTGCAGGCATAGACGGCAAAAGGTGAGAACCTTTTCAAATTTTTTCATGACGTATCATACTAGGAAGACTAGGAACTACATCTGCATTTTTAGTGTTAGTCCCGTGTATTTCTTCATTCCTTGGTCAACTCACGACAGCACAACTATCTTCACATGTGAGTTGCCTTTCACAGAAAAAGCACTGGGTTTTCATCGTTCACAATATCACAGTAACTCCAATGCAAAGCTATTACATCTTCGGGCTGAAACAAGTGCAGTCTTACGTGCAGAAACATAAACCAATGGCCAATATTGTAATTACAAGAGACACTCTTGCATTGAGACTCTCCTCCACTCTCGTAGAGCAAAATGAAACAATCCATGAAAACTGCCATCGTAGACATGTGGCAACATTTTGTCAATATCAATTGTAAGATGCTGAATTGCTCATGAAAGAATGGAAGAAAACTCCCTTCTGGAGTGTCCTTTCTCCCCGGATGTGTAACGTTCCCTGGGTTATCGATGGTGGCTTAACCCCAGCGCTACTATATATACATAGCCCACTAAAGTACTTGTACCAGCTCTCAAAACATCATGGTTTATTTATGCATGTGGAAGTGTTCGAAACTGCATTTATACAGGGGCCAGACCCCCTTTCCATGTCCATCGTCATCCCATCATCACCAGGTGTCCTGTCCTACTCTTGTCTTAGTGACTGAATGTCAAGATTCACTTTTGTCATTATGGATGAGAGTTTGCCCAAAAGTGAAAATTTTGAAACGGTTTGGAAATGGAACATGTAGGTTTGCAGGAAGATACTGCAAAATTAGAGGATTTTATTCATAAAATATTTTATATTGCTAAGTTGCGATTTCGCAATTTTTTTCTCCCACCCACTATTATTTACTTTTACAGCATATATTCTATCATGATGGAACCGCAAGCGGAGGAGAGAAGGAAAAGGTCAAATCGCATGAGGATATTTTGAACGATTCGAAGCTTCCCCAAATAATCGGAATCGCTCTGATTCCCGCACGAATCATTCTCGCATTCCAGCAGGGACTTGCACGAATCTCTCATTAGTATGGGTCTGTGTGTCATGAGGGCTTCTATCTAATTTGATGCGATGCGCAGCACGGACTCCCTGGAATTTCCTACCTCACGGATCTCGGAAAAGATATTCGTAGTCCTTGCTGTCAAAGTGAAACACGTGCATTATCAAAATACGAGCTCAAGAATGCAATAGCTATGGAGATCTACGAGGGAGCGGAGAGGAGGAAGGTTCCTTTGGATAAGTCTACTCATGCCTGTACTTAGGAAGAGGCAAGGGGCGACATTATGGGCGCTACCCCAATGGAGGCACTGCCGCGGTTAGAAGCACTTGATACGAGGTACCAAATGTATTCATCAGTATAAGCAAGGAAAGAAAACGATGATTTTCGAACGACAGATCCTCTTTTTTCCTCTCCTGCCCCAGTTTGTTCAATAGGAGAAAAAAAAGTCGCGACGAGGTTCCTACTTGAAAGTTGCCGAATTTTCCATTCTCTAAGCATCATTGCATGCTCGATCATGTCATCTTGAAAATTGTCGGATGATCTCCGAAAGGAAATCAGATTGTGGACAGAATAAACTTAAGAGTTGTCTTAACACGTTGACCGCCACGGTAATATTACCTGGTGACTTTCCTACTCAGTGAGGCGCACCAGTGTGCTTCATGGCGGTCAACGTTGTTAAATACTGGGGCAGACGTCAAACTTGACTAGGAGCAGCAAATAACGAAATAGAACTGTCCCGATTTAAAATTTGTAGGTTACGAAAGGAAATCCTACTCCGAGCTTCCAATTTTCATCTCCTAAATCATCCAGGTTGGGCACTTCTTCCTCCTGGGCAGAGCACAAGCCTCAAATTACGTAGGCGTCTACGCGTGCCTAATAATTGCATGCTATTCAACGTCTCTTCGAATATGATGCAAACAAGATTATTCGATCCGATGTGCTGGCAAGCTGCCCATAGCGAAAGAAAAGAACTAAAGAAGGCGGAGAGGAACCGATCCCGCGACAGGTGAAAGTATCTCATCATCGGCATTACAGTTACTTTTGCATTATGATAGAACAGGTAGAGAATTCTGTCGGCACCGTAGAATCTGGATAATTCGGACGACACGAATTAATGAAAATACGAACACGAATAATTCCAAGGATGGGCATGAGGACGACATGATGAATGGACTCGATAATCGGTGAGTAAATCTACTAGCGAATGATGTAGCGATGACGACAGATGCCTAGGGCACACATGCACACATCCTCCCTCACTCTTCAAACAAAGGCGTGGAAGGTCGAGGAGAAAAGAGTCCACAGGTTCTCGAGAGGAAAGTGGGTGGGAGGGATGGGAGAGGATTAGAGGAATGCATCCAGGGTGCACATACATAGTCGAGAGGGAGTCACACCTTGGGTAAACAGCTCCCGTGCCTCAACAATCTTCTCTTTCTTATTCCATTTCGAGAGGAGGAGCGTGACTAGGCAAATATCCCACTTCAATATCACTTCCTCTTCCTCTCCCCCTCTTTTCTCTCTCTCTCTCTCTCTCTCTGTCTCTCTCATTCTCCTCCCTCGCACATATCACTGTGATGGATGGGGATGGGTTCGACATATACAGGGAACAGCTGAAGCCACGCTCCCTGACCCATATTTTATCCAGAAGGCAGGCCAAAAAAATTTACTTCCGGACAAATTTTGGAAATGTGCAATCTACAGTGACAGGAAAAACTTGCAATTCGACTCATGCTACAGCATGTTTCTGACTGCCTATAGGCATCCAGAAACATGAGATATGATCTGAATGAAGAGGGTGAATGGAACTTTTTAAAAATCGGTGGGCGTCTTTTTTTATACACAATAATTAAAAAACCCTGTTACGAAACGACGAGGAGGAATTCTTCATCACCGTGAGACACGCAACCCGCCCATATTCCGATTGAGAGGGAAAAGGGGTACCATCAACATGGATGTTGAATGATTCCATCACGTTTCGACACATCCCGGCGGCGGTGATGGGAAATGGAAGGAACCCCGGCGAGGCGGCATGCTCACGGCTCCGAATTTCGCCATTATGCATATCCGCGTGTTCCTATTGAGCAACTCCCTTCGCGTACGATAATTTGTCAACCGATTCATCGGTCGGGGGCAAGACTTGCGGTCGAACCGGCTCGGGATAGGATCTCGAGGCCTCTTTGTAAGGGGAATACCATTTTAATCATCGGGTCCACGCCGAGACGAGATGACTTTCTGTCGCTTCGGATTGCTCCTCCGCGTCGTACGCACGACCTCGTCTGTCGACACGTATTACCCGAACGACACTTCGCCGAAGGAATCATTGTGCTGGCGAAATCGTCTGACTTCGTGCAAGGGTCGTCCTTTTCCTCCGAGTCCTTCGTTACGAGACACGGTGCGAGATCTTCAAGGCTCCCTCGTCGCCGAAGGAAACCGGGCCTGAGAGAAACGAGTGTTGAGACATTGTCGAGACGGCTCCGATCCTCGTCGAAGGCGGTGAATGCGGCCTCTTTCACGCTCGTCGGCGCTTTCTTTTCTTTCTTCCTTGTTCCGCTTAGTTCGTATGGGAGCGGCGTAGAAGACGCTCAGAACCAGACGTTGAAGAGCAAAGGAGGATCGCGTCGTTTAAAAGCCAAGGCCCACTCCCATCTTCCTATAATGAAACTCCTGGCTTCCCCACGTTTTTTTTCCCTCCCCCTATCATTTCATCTTCGAAAACAACATCGCTACAAAGTCCAATATATCCTTCCCTGCTCGAACCATTAATATTTATCTCTGCCCGATTCTTGAAAAATCATTTCTCGTCGATAAGTTCGTTCGAAACAGCATCACTAAAACATTCTCCAAGATATTCAAGTATTGGCCCATGGAAATAAACGGGCATGATAATTTTACTAGTGCCGTTTCTTCCGTTCCTCGAGAAATCCTGTTCTTTTGCCGTTTTTCGTATTATCGCCTTGACCCTTTCGGTCCTGGCGGGACCAAGGAGCCCCGCTTTTCCCTCCATATATTTTGCAGGGCTATATAGGAATGCACGTGCACGACCTTGAGGCCTGGCGGGACTTCTGAGTCACCGTGACCTCTTTCGGAATTTGTATTTTTGTGATCAATGACGTTTCATTGTGGACGCTTGAATGAGGAAAACTTGTTTTTGCACCATTTATATATATATATTTTATTCGGGACTGAAAGGGTTAAACTCGCACGAACTGCCTTCCAACTCATGGATTACTACGAGCATCACTCCTCTGGAATCACACCAGCAGAAAGAAATTCCAAACCTTGTTTTCGCCAGCTTATTGTATTCTCACAGTAATGGGATCGATTAGAAAAAAATGTGGATAAATGAAAATATGAAGGGCCACAAATGTAGGTTGTGTGCTGTGTGGTATTTTCATAAGGCAACAACAGCAATACACTTTTTGGTGTGGAAAAGCTTTTTTAGTGCTTCTTAGTCAAAGTCATGACTTTTCTATGACAGAAAAATATTACATATTTTCAGTAGTGGTTCAATACTGCCAAGAGTGCAAATATGGAAAAATAATAAAATTAAAAAAATTTTCTTTAAATTGTCTCAAATAAAATCCCATGACCCATATGAGTATCCCCCTAAAATTTCACTGTCCTATGCCTTTCCATTCCGGAGATATTGAGCTTCAAAAGTGTAAGTTTTTTTATGGACACCCTTATATTTTACTTTCGGACCTCGACCCTTTGAGGAAATTGGCACCGGTGGGAATGCGGAAAAAAAAAATTTTTAACTGAAAATAGTTTCCTCTGCCGGACATGACTCTCCTTCCGCCCCCTTCGGCAGAAGGAATTCCCCTTCCTTTCTTTGTGCAGGCATCCCCTCTACAAACCGTACGAATAGAGAACAATATATATGCGGTACAGGTCTCTGCCTCGTCTCCGTGGGAGACGTTTCCGATAGGGCACAAAAGGACTGCATGAATATTCAACGACCTTCGCTGCCGAAGGACAGGAGATGCAAACCACGGTTACTGATAAGTACTGGAAAAATGCACCACGACGTATGCGACACACCTGACGGATATCCCCCCTAGAAACGAGGTTTCTCCATTTGGATCCCTTCCAATTCTTTTTTCTCGTGCCCTTTGCATCGCAAGCTCAAATAATTATATAATCTCGTGGTCATCAGGCTTACGTTGTTAATTTTTTTCACCTCTTTCGAGTCGACCGAAATGGAGCTCATGGAGATGTGGAAACTTCCTGTTACTGTCTGGTGCCTATTAGATCCAACGACTCCATATCCCTTCTTTAACTCGTTCCGATATATCTCGTAAAGCTTCTTGGACCGTTCGGTGAAAGTTTTCTTGGATCTAAGCCTATACAACGTCATCTTTCTTTGGCTCTACTGGAATCCGTGGGATGAACAACACGAATGAGTTCGCGGAATCTCATCCACGCACCGAAAAGGAATGCGCGAACGGAAATCATGCCATCCTATCAATTGCGTCACATATGAGAGTGGAGAGGCGAGGAGAAGCGGAGAGAAGGCATGGAGAATCCGCTCCGCCGCTTACCTAAGCGATCGCGTTCTCCTTCAAATTCACATTCCGCAAAACATTCTACATGGTGTTTTTCAAGAAAATTCTAAATTTGCTTTCGTTGATAATGAAATGATATTTCATGGAATCGGTCCAATCGTTACAACACCGAATGTGGATAGATATGGAAGGTTTTCGTCGAATTAGAAAGAAATACCATCGGTCACGGCTCATGCTAAAAGAAAAAAAAAAAAAAACAGATGAACGATCATCCGGTCTGCCAAATGAGCCGACCTCCGGGTCATCCTCTCGGTCAGTCACATCAACAAACCAGGCAGCGGAAGAAAAGGAGGTTTCCTGCCGGGACATGGATTCACAATTTCGGAGATTCAGCATTAATGAATGGTTATTATCACCGTCTCATTAGTCCATGACCAGATACAAAAAAATAAAACCAGTTTCTCCTCGCGACACATGGACATATAAGGAGGTAAGAATCTTCCAGGGCATGTATATCATATGGGAGAATTTTTTTCAAGCTACCTTCTCTCATCCATCTTGATCTGTTGGTGGGATGTGTCATGATGACCAGGAGACCTCCCCCTTCTTCTGGCCCCCCCTTTGTTTCTCCCATGGATGATCGATGGCGTCATTCGCGTCGTCTGCTCGTCACGAATTTTCACTTGTGATCGCTTTGTGTCTGACGATTTTCTCAATAGATATTCGCCGCCACTTTATCTACTTTCACATTCGCAATCAGCGTGGACGCGAACCATCCAACAAAAGCGTACCAATCCTACTCGTTTGCAAAATGTCATCATTCGATTGCTTCCTTGAAATTTTGGAACTCACATCCATCCACAGAGAGTTTCTGAAATGTTTGCTCCCACGGCAACACGGTTGTGTTTTCGGAGGAACTATAGCACACGAAATTCCATTATTCAAGATGGCACGTATAACTTACTGGACAATCTGAGGAAGCCTCCGTTGATCGTATGAAAAGACTGGAACTGTGTATACACTGAGGCAATGATGCTAATGTGCGAGACCAGATTTTTTTTTAAATATTTGGTCAAGAATAAACGTGACCAAAAACAATCCCAGCCGTCATTTATGCGTTTACGCGCCTAGTTACGTTGCAACTTACGTACACAACTTTTTCTTTTAAATTAACGTTAAACAACGAAGGTGTCACCGTTAGGAACCTGGCGAAGTGACTTTTTCTTTCTCACCTGGAGGGAAGGTTCGTAAACAAAATTTGTAGATCATTAACTATTAATAAAAGTTTTCTCACAGCTGTAATGCCAACAAGATCTACAAGAGGACGGTATTTCTCCCCTACGTCACTAAAATATTTCCTTCTCTGTCGTGTGCAAAACAAAAGTAGGCGTTCCTTACAGGGGAGGAAATATGAATGAGACGTCTGGGATTTTCTTATTGTCTCAAGTGACGAAGGCACGGCATTGGCAATAATAGGAAGCGAATGAGACTTCTTGGAGACGCCTAATGAGAGGGACCTGGCTCGTGTCTTCTTTCCATTCCTTTTTATTTTCATATTCTTATATCCGTCTTTTTTCTCGTTCGCATGCAGATGTGATTGGCAGGAGGCCATGGCCTCCTCTTCATGTGAACGCGACGTCTCTCTCTCTCTCGACCTCGCATCTCAAGCGCACGTGCAATGACGATGGAGTGTTCTGTATGCATGCCGCAACCAGATATCCTTAGTCTGACTTCTGCGCGATCATCAGCCTGAAACTGAATTCTCTGGAAGAAACTTTACCCTGCGGTCGCCAAAGCTAAATCAGAGTACGGTAACTTTTCCTCATTATGCGTCTGCGTGATCGAAGAAACGATAACCATGCAAGACACGAACAGAGCGTTCTCCATTCAACGAAAGATAGGTTTCGGTAGCGTCTTCTGCAACGAAGGATCGAAAGGCGCGGCTGTCGTCCTCTCCGGAGGTCCACGTCACAGCTCTCGTCTGCTACGTCTTCCCACGACGTTCTGCACCATCTCAACGTCCTGGTCGTGTTTTTTTTATTCTACGTTTTCTTTCTTCTTCTCCCGGCGGGAGATGGCAAGAGATGGTAATCGATGCTCCTTTGTCAGCTTATCTCGCGGGGATCCCTCGCTAATCCATCCTTTTAGGGGAAGGTGTGAAGAGAAAACAAACGCTTTATCCCCTGCCGCGTGCGTCCTCCGCTCTGTTTACCAGCACCGCTCCAACCTCTTTTTTGCACGAGCTAAAAACCACCGAGACATTATAGGATACACATTCTCTGAACAAACACGTACACAGGGGAGAAGCGTGGAGAGGAGGGGAAAATCGTCTATTCAATTAGGCACCATAAATTTCGGCCCGGCAATAAAACGCAACGAGGCCGCAAGGCACGAAAGAAAAAGAAAGAACTTTCTCTTTTCATCAATGGGACATAACTTAACCTCACACCTCCTCCAAAGGTCCGACCACTTCGGCTCGTGATGAATGCATTCCTCGGATTCGTAACGGGAAGCAGTGAGCCATCGCCGTCATCAGCCCGTTAATGAGCCTCGGAGTAATTAGGCAATATGCAACCGGAGACGAGAAACACGCTAATGATTCGGGAAACGGGCACACCTTGTTCCTTAACGATCCCAAGATTTATTTTATATTCTTTCTTCGCGACCACGTGCTTTGGGTACGTTCGCATACCCCTTTCGTTGCACTACATCGCTGACTCACGCGGAATTACTTCACGGTTCGTTTAGTCACTCTTGCTCCATGCAATCAGTTCGTGTACATTACATCCCATTATACGGCATAATAACGAAATCGCAGTAATAATTTTAGGTCTGAAACTCATTGCCATAAAGTGCTCCCGGGGAAAGAGGTAAGAATTTCCCCTGCAGGGGGTGTCACTAAATCGATTCGAGTCTCAAGGTCGTAGGACTACTCTTTGCAGAAAATTCCTTCCGAAATTCCCAAGTTTAGGGGAAGTACTGGCCACCGGCGAGATCTCGCTTTTGGCTCTTCATTCTCGCCAGTTTTGCGACATTTTTAGTACTTAGCTCTGAAGTGATCAGCAACGTCCCTAGGACATCGCCAAAAACTACCCCAATGACAAAAGCTTCATATTAAGAGCTAAATCAATTTTGCGACACGCTACGAACGTTTTTTCGTTTCTACGTTTTTTTCGCTAATTTTTATGCTTATCAATATAGCTTCACTTCTTGGTACCGCTCTTTCGCCTGACGGATGGGTATGTAGTACGTGAATATGAATCGAATACGACTATGAATCAGCATACATATTCATATTCATTGCCACTCCATTCGATTAGAACTCCCCTCATTCAGCCGATACCTATATTCGATTTGTTTCCGCTCTCAGGGGACTGTACAGAATTTACTCGATTCATGTTTAAGCAATATCTGTCCCCCCTCCCCTCTACCTCCCGTTTTTGTGTGCAAAAATTCACATGCGCGAATCACTTCGACGCTGTTCATCATGTTCCCACGGGAAGACCAAAAGTCATCAGTCAAGAGCCAAGACGGAAGCCACGGGAAAGCAGCAAGTTCGAATGGAGAAAATTCTTTTTTTGGCATGACCTGGAAACGCAAGAGAAGGAGAGAGAGAGAGAGCGAGAGAGGCTTTCCTTTCCCTCCTCTGACTTGACAAGCCTGACATCTCTAGAATGGAACAGTATGCCCTTCCGCTTCTCTTTAACCTGCAGTGAGTGGATCGCGTTTCCCAGAGAAGAAAAAAAAAAACACTTTGTGTCCGGCGCCATCAAGGAAAGTATTTTTTTTTCTCGCGAAGGCCCTATCGATGGCCCGAATTTCGTCTAGTCACTCTCGTGATGGATACTCACGTCCACGCGTTCTCACGTCCTTTGTCGTCTCCCGACGTGGGGGGTATATTGAACATGAGCCTCATTTCAGATTCAAAAGAACAAAAAAAAGCGTTACCGGAGAGTCTCATGAACTACGTTAAGACACTTTCATCCCTCCCGCATGACATCATCGGATTTCTACGTATCGTGTTCGATACAGGAGGCAAAGCCTTGCGACGTTCGGCCGTGCATTCTTTACGGAGGGACAAATGCAGGAATCGACGACACGTCGGAAACCCTGTGGAACTCACCGATGGGAGGCATCTTGGCGTGTCCGGACGACGAGGATGAGATCAGACACAACATCACAATCGAGGTCACGGTCGTGCTCTGGACGAGGCCCCACTGGGGCCGAATCATATCGGCCTCTAAAACCTCAGGTCAAGGGCCGGGTCCATGGCGAGGTTTCTCGATCGACCCTCGGGTTACATCACGTCCGTTGCATCAGATCCTACCGGGGCGGCTGCTCACGCCATACTCATGCTGGCCAACGTGATGCATGGCACTTTCATCCGACCGGCCTCGTTGCACGCACCACATTTCCAGGGTTACGGAAGCGGGGACTCACGTGGAGACGTCCAACGTTCTCCGTGCAACCGGGCCCTCAGCATCCCTCAGCCAAGGGCGGTCGGGTTGCACGAAGACTTCCTCACGTACCTCTGTCTTGCAACCCGGCCCTTCACCTTCCTGCTGGGCTGTTATGGAAATACGAGGAAAAGCGTGGGCAAAATGCATACGCGTGTGTGCGTTCTAACGATTTGACACACGTGTAAGTTTGTGTGTGGTCCGCAAGAAGCTCGTGCTAAGGAAGCATGAATCGTCTCCGGCATGATCTCTCACGGGCTAAGTATACAACAGTTGCGTTGTATTTATACGCATTCGTCAAGGATTTCTCGAAGAGGCCAAGAGTGACGGGAAAGTACGGAGATTCCTCCCCGTCTGAATATTTCAGTTCTTTCATGCACGTAGACATAGGTAGGCCCGAGATCGAGGAGGCGTAACTAATGACGGGTCGGAATATCACCACTAGGAGTCGCGCATCCGCCCATCCCATTCGCTTTCACGGAGATGTCTTGATAAAAAAAATGGGGGCTTTTTTTTTCTTTCCCCTACAGCCCCTTCCGAGTGAGTCCCTTATCTCGGTACACGAGAACGGGTCATTATGGGGGAGACCACGCCTGCACACATGAAATGCGAATGAGAGACCAGGGGCCAGCTGCCTCGTCTCTGGAAAGCCCATTCAAACATTATGCCTCGATGGCTCTCAATGATTTCCTCCGGTCTCCTGCCTCCATTCACGCTCATTCCATCCGCCTATCTGCTTCCATTCATTCCCTGAGTACCCTCCTAATCCATATATATTATATTTATCACCTACTATTTAAAAAAGAAATTTATAGATAAAAAAATATGAATGTGAGAGAGTGGACGATGTCGAAGCTCTTAAATCATGATAAAACATAAGAATGAATGGGGCGAATTACCACACTTATACAGTATTGTACAAGGGAACATACAATACGTGTTAAAAATAAAGTAATAGGATTCTTGTATTCGAAGGTAATGGATTTCTCGATGCGAAAGTGCGTATAGCGACGGTTCCGGACAAGAAATGTGAGCTAAATCGATCTGCGTGAAGGATATACCGATAATTAAGCCTATTCCGGTGATTATAAAGTATCGACGAAAGAGTGGGTGTTTTCGCTCCAGTTCTTTGATGATGTGCTGCTATATGTCGCTTCTGGTCACGCCATAGACCAGGGGTCCGTTCCTCGCCTGTGCTAAACTTAAATCTAAATCTAAATCTTAGGCTAAATCTTAGTCTAAAGGGTCAGGGCGAAGTATAGACTTTTTGCTTTTAGACTGCTTTTAGATTTAGATTTAAGTTTAGCACAGGCGAGGAACGGGCCCCAGATGCACCTAGAAAGAGACTTGGCTTCGTTGTTTGTCTGGCTTCCTGAGACCTATTTTGCGGCGGATCGCACCGCTTCAAAAAGAGTCCTATTCTTAAACAAATGAATTTAGGAAATGAAACCACGAAAAATGTTCCACTACGTCGAGAAGCAAACAGGCTTGGCGCATCTTGGCGCATGAAACACGCATACTCTCCCATTGGGAACGCAAACGGACTTCCCTAAGTCGCATCGAACCCTCTCAACCCGCTGTGAAAAAATATCCTGTGGGAGTCTTTTTTTTTTTCGGAGATACTGCTCGATAGAAGTGATAACAAAACGGGTTCGGAGGGGATACCCCCTTGTAAGGGGAAAATTTCGGAAGTCGCCTAGCTCAGTATGACCATGGCCTTGTTCAAATTTTTTTTTAGATGGCCATGGTTCCTCCGCTTATCCATGAAAATGTTAAGGGCGTTTCACACTTACCGTGTCATGCGTCCTTTGCGTCAATATTTGAGTAGGCAGGCAGACGCACCCATGTCCACTTACATTCAAGGGTTTTCACAAAACGCGAGCCTTGAGTGTGGAAATGGGATGAGTTCAATTAAAAACCAAGCCTTACATTTAAACCCTTGGATGTAAGTGCACATGCGTGCGTCTGCTTACCTGCCCAAGCATCGACGCTAAGGACGCATGAAACGATAAGTGTGAAACGCCCTTCACTCTTTGCGAAAGAATGGGGTGGGGCAACAATTTCGCGAGGATTCCTTGGTACGGAATTGAACAAATGTATGCTTCTCGTTAGCAGGCTGACTCACGAGCTACGAGAAACTGGTTCATCTAAGGAAGAGATGAAGCGGTCGACAAAAATTAGCTTACACTGAAAAAATAACTTTCTTAATGCGAAGGAAGCCAGTGTTTCTCAATAATACAAAGACACAAAAGTTGCTAGTTGCAAGAAAAGTTAAAATTTAATTTTAAGATACGTAGGGCAATCTGTTCAACGGATTCTCAAGCGCATAAGAAAAAAGCCTTGAAGATAACTGATTCCTAGTCAGTGTAGCAGGTCCTAGCGTCAACTTCGCGCTGCGAACGCAAAAATTAAATTTCAGTTGCTTTATAAAATCCTTTTTGGAGTAAAATTGCTGGAGTTGATCGAGGCCAACCCACGTAAATCCACCTAAGAATTGGCCGAAGAACTTGGTACTTCCCAACCGACCGTATTTCATCGCCTTCGTGCTCTTGGAAAAGTCAGCAAGTTGGGAACCTGGGTTTTACGTGGGTTTGTCTCGATCAACGCTTCCAATGCATCGCTATCGGACTCCGAAGGGCGACCAGGACGTGGTTCATCCATGAGCGATAATTCTCTCGACCCAAACTTTGTGAACCGATTCCTGCACTGGCGATCGGTGATGGTGTCCTCTCCGAGGAATGTGCATTTCTTCCTCGCCGTCTCCGTTGCATTTGAGCCTTGCTGGAACTCCCGCAAAATGCAGTGCCGAATGTGCGTTTTTTCATCATCCATTTTACCCCCTTATCATTTCAACATAAAATTGGAAAGACAATAAATTGCATATCATCAAAAAAGTCTAGTTTTCTCTATCGAATGACATATAACACGATTTATCGCGTCAAACTTGAAACAAGTTACAATCGTTTCAATTACAATCGTTACAATTGTGTGAACGAAATAAACATTGTTGTGTTAGCTACTGTTTCTTAGGTACCGCAGAAACTCAAAGAGAAGCATGTCTTTCATATCACCCAAGTCAATTGCTTCATGATCAAAAGTAAAAAAGTGCTCCAGCTTTCCAGATAAAAATAAATTCAGTCTGGCTCCTCCCACACCAAAACATTATAATGAATGCCAATGAAAAATAATCCTAGTTTCTCGGAAAAAATGCCACATTTATGTACACTGTCCTCATAACACCCCCATATCACAGAGAATTGCACACTAGCACTATGACTGCTCAAATATACGCAATGCTTCTTCCATCAACTGAAGATTCACACGATGCTTCATGAGAAACTGGCCCTCAAAGTGCAACACGGGGATGTCATATCGGTATGCACGAAGCCACTGCTCGTTGCCCGGGGCCAGGATGTCCACTTCATGCAATGTGAACTGGGATTGGAGTGGGGCAAGGGCAGCTTTGACTTCGTCACACAAGGGGCAGGGGTCCTTGGTGTAAAGCGTCACAACAGGCAGTCGTCTCAGGTGCCTCCCACTATCTAGCCTAAATCAAAGAATGAATGGGTTACATTTTCTAGACCACTCTGGGATTATATCTATTAGGTCCACAATCTACGTTTGTAGGAGTTTACATATAACAAGTCATATGCAAGTATCAGTAAGTTAACAAGAGTTAAATAGAAGAGACTTTCATAATACATTTTGGCCTTTTCCATAACTTCCAATGATGTGGAAATGGTAAGAGTGAATGGAAGATTCAAGGACTTTGGGAAGTGAAATATGGAGCAAATTTTATTACATAAGAGGGTAAATCACATTAAAAATTCCTCCAGGACAATTCTCAGCTCATTAATATGTGGGTAAGCCTACCAAGAGGAGGAAAAAAAGCATACCTAGGCAAAAAATGGAGACAGGTCCTTACGCAATCTTCTCGATGATCATGGCTGAGGCTCCTCCACCTCCATTGCAGATGGATGCCACACCCTTCTCACCTGCCTTTAAGCTGTGCACAAGGTGTGCCAAGATACGTGCCCCTGACATCCTGTCACAAAGTAAAATAAAGTTGTAATACTGCAATGAATACTCATGGCAATAATAAATACTTGATATAACCATCGTTAGTAAATAACAAGTAAGAAATATGACAGCAGCAAAGTTTAAGAACAAAAGCCTCTACATGAATAAGAAACAAGCAATGAATTCTAGTTGGTGGCTAGAAAGTCTCAGGTCAGAGGGAGTATCACTAATTAATCTGACATTTGCTTTTCTACATGTCCCTTCATTGCTTCATTTCTGTTGATTGTTGATTTTCTTTTCGCATTTTATTTTCAAGAACAATCCATCTACCACGATGGATCAGAATGGAGCCAACCTGAATCAGCCACAAGGAAATTTGGGCATTTGGACACTGTGCTTTGGCCTTTGAAGAGAAGAAAACAAGATAATAAGAAAACCAAAATGATGGAAGCCTAGAAGAAAAATAGGAAAGTGGGGAGCACAAAGGTTCATGAACACCATTGAATTCTCACCCAGGTTTTCATCAATAATACTGTAAGTGACAATCCATTAGGAGGTTCATTGAATATCCTAGATGAAAACAAAAACTCATATTTGACACATGCTAAACAAACTCCAGGATAGACAACAAATGCAAATTTAAAAAAGGAAAAAATATAGCAGTCACATTTTGTGTCCTCTTGATGAGTGCACTAAAGAGAGAAGGATGTTCAACTCCTACTTTGATTGATCAAAGAAGAAATGTACTCATGTGCGAACCAGTGGTGGTCCACATGGAGGAGTGAGGCAGGATGAGGAATAATGGAAAGTCAACTTAGCTTAGGAACATGACTTGGTTGTGGCCAGTTTAGTCTTATCACTCCTAAACCCATCCATGCTTCTGCTCTAATGATCATCTCTCACTCCCTCCATGGCTGTGGATGGCCCCCCACCCCCTTGAACTGCAGCTGCCACCCGGTCAGTATTTTAAGGACATTCACATAGAAATTCTACATGACTGTGCTCCAAAATGAAGTGGCAGCCCTAACTCAAACTCTTTGAATTCTGGTGTTGCTTCAAAACACATCTCAGAGAAAATAATATGTCCAGACATTCCCAAGAAAAGTTGTTTCCCAGAAAAACCATGCATAATTGTGAGGCCCTCCCCCACCTAACTTACTTCTAGTCTGATTTCTTATGGACTACCAAAGAATATTCCATGAGGAACTGGAAATACCATGCCCACAGAATGATTTGGAAAAATGTCACAGAATCTTCATTGATTGGCAGTCTAAATGGTCTCATGCTTTTGCCTCATGCCTTTAAGGTCAACTATAACCCTAACAACTATTATTCAGACAGTACTGTCATTCTTTCTTATTCCCAGTTGCAACCTAAGACCTTGGTACCCCAATGCCAGACCAAGACAAGATCACAATTCCATAAGCAAAACCAGATTACAATTGCACAAACCACATCACATTTGGAAGGCCATTGCACTAGTGAAAACAAATGTCTGGGACTTGGATGCTTTTGAAAATCATTTGCTCTGATCCAATTAGTGAGTCAGGAACAGACTCCTGAGTTAATACAACCTCAAATCTGAAAACCAGGGAGGAAAATAAATATGATGAAAAGTTTTGACAACACAGGAAGGCCCATAACTCTTTGTTCCTACTCTCTTTTTGAATGGGTCAAAATGGAATGAATGTTCAACAGAAAATTTTTGTAACAATGAATATGATAGTCTGACTGCAAAAGGAAACTTTTGATGAGGAAAGGTATCTTGTTTGATGTATTTAAGCTTCTCTATCTTGATGGGAGATTTTTATATCCCAGAGTCCTCCTTGGGCTGATTCCTGCTGCTTATAGCCAATTTAGTCTGTAGAAACACAGACATCCATAGCTGGAGATCCATAAGATATAGAAGAGTCAGCTGGTGATACCATGAAAGGCCATGTGGATTAAACCAGCTCACCCAATGGGATGTCCAAGGCTGACAGCTCCACCATGAATATTCACTTTGGAGTGAGGGATGTCAAGCATCTTCATGTTGGCCAGGACAACAACACTGAATGCTTCATTAACCTCCCACATTGCCACATCTTCCTTCTTCACTCCAGTCAACTCCAACAGCTAAAGAGCAAATGTGTTTTGTGTATTCACACAAGGCTAGCATATAGGATGAATTAGGGCAACTGAATGCATGGAGCAAATGCATGCCCAGGCTTGAAACACCGAAGAATATTTTCAAATGGTAACACATAAGTCAAATAATATTCTTTCCTCTATTGGAATTGACAACTTGTCAGTATACATGAGTACAAAGTAAGTTCTACTCATGTATACTGACAGCCAACCACTTCTGTCTCTAACACGTCCAACTTCCATGTTGCATGTCTTCCAATAATCACCAGTTGAATTACTTTCACAAAAGAGAGTGTCCATAGTTAACAGGGAAATAACGATTTTAATTCATCCAAAACTTGTTGAAAATAAGGCCTGCTGTAACATTAAAGCCCAAAATTTCTCAGGGTAATCAATTCTGCAAAATTGGGATCATTGAATGATCACCCTGGTCTCACTGACCAACTATAGGACAAATCAACTCTGAATTCTACCACTCATCTTCAAATTTATCTTCTCCTTATAGCAGTATAGTTAACCCAAGTTCTCACCAACTGATCACTTCTGCCATAGGCATACAATACTCTCTGTTTGATGGCATCCAAAAACACCTATTGAATGAATTCTGGGATAGATTATATAGTGGCAGAAACTAAAATGGAAAGAACAGTTTTCACTCATCCTAAATTCATCAAAAATAACATCTGCCATGATATTACAATTTCACAGCCCAAGAAATTTCTTTAGGAACTCGAATCTCTGTAAATGGGAACACTGGTCATACACAGAAATCGTCAGCCGACCACCATTGCACGGCCAAAGGGATAATGAGGCCAAATGGATCATTCATTTTTCATTTTGTTCTTTCCTCATATTAATTATAATCCCACAAAAGGAGACAGTGATGACTTTGAGTTTTACCACAATTATTTTTTCATCCTGAAAGTCAGCAAAAGTGATGGCAGTGTACCTGATCTTCAATTGATCCTCTTCAAATAGAGGGGGATGGGTAGAAGACTAGGTGATATTGGCATGAAATCCAAAGATTGAAAAAAATATATATCCAAGCACAGGGATGGATTGATTCCTTGATGGACCCTATGGATACAGGGGTGTGTTGGGTTCATCTTTCAATACCCCACTTTCAAAAGTTGAGGAAAACAAAACCAGGTCACTTGGGAGGTAGGAGTGAGCAACACAAAAATGCGAGGATTCATTAACACTTTTGACCCTGGTGATTTAATGGGCGTAGGACGTCATATGATGAGGTTTCTGACAGTTAACACTTTGAGCTAGGGCTCAAAGTGTTAACCCTTTCACAGTTCTGTTTTTCCAAAACCTTCCTGGAGGATGACTGATATTTCAGGGTGTAACCCTGAAAGGGTTAATAGAGAAGAAGGTAGCAGAAAGGCGAACGACAATGTTAGCTGCAGTTGGGAGGGTATGGGGAAAGAAGGCAGCTTTTCACAATTGCCACACTTCTCTCCTATGGCAGGCCAACAAGAAGTTCCATTTTCCGGACTGCTGGCCAAACACCATGGTCACAACATTCATGCTGTCTGACAACCGGTAATAATTTTACTAAAGTACATTACAGGCAAAGGAAGTGCAGGAAATGATGCTGAATTTGTTATGTTACTTCAAGCACACTGTGAAACTTGTGCGAAGGTCTCATGCACTCCCCAGATGCCATGTTTGGGCCTAACTCTGTTTTCACATTAGAACTTCTCTCCAAAATTTACACCATCTTCTATTGATGTTACAAGAAACAATATTGTTGTGGCCCTTTGCGGTGAAGGGCAGAGAATTGCTTGGTTTCAGATGTTCGAGACAGCAGTGCTTTTCAGTGGCTGGCCAGCAATCCCAAAACCTGCCTGTATGGTCAGTGGTAACTTACTATGCATTTTTGATTCACTAATGGATCAGTAATATTTTTTTCCTGTTGCTTTTGCACTGTGATTATTTTCACCAGATTCAGGAGTTTTACAAGAATGTCTGACAGGTAACCTATTAATCTACCAGAGAATCACTCCAGATCAGATTCTGAATCTGATCACCATTATTAAGAGCATCCAGCAGATGTTTGAGGCTTCCATCTTTGACATATGGTGATGAATTGCAGTAAAAAGTAATGCTAAGTTCTCTTTCAAGCAAGGCTGCCTAAATGGCACTGCTGCTTTAAAAGGTTCTCTGTTTATGAGGCAGCAATATGTGAGTTGATGAATAAAGCATAATACACCAGAGCATTTCCTTGAAAAGGAGGTTCTTAGCTTCAGCATGACTGTTCCATGTTTGTAAGATTCAAAGGGTATCCAATTATCTATGGGAAAGGCCTATTTATCTATGTGCTGCAAGTGTAGATGATCAAATCAAAAAGTTCTGCAACCAAGGTTTGAAAAAAAAAAAAAGAAGCCCACATAAACTTGTGGGAATAAACATTCCAGAAAACTTGTGAGCACATCCCCTCAAAGAACTTCCCCCCAGCATCTATGCACTGCTGCATGTGCATTTTCCACTTTTGGAGAGCTGTACTCAAGTCTGACAGAAATACTGGACAACTTAATTTGTAAAGCCTTTGTGAGTTCATTTATATGGCCCCTCCAGAATCATTGAACTTCAGCTGAGAGGATAGCCAAAAGTCAAAAGAGTAGAATCAAGGATTATGGTGGTGGTGAAGAAGAGTGATGCCTACCTGTCTAGGTAGGGTGTCCTTAGCATTGCCTTGTGAGGGCCAGCATTGTCAAAGTGAAGCAGCACTTTTGATATTTTCTGTCTTTTGTATAAATTTCTTAAGTTCTTTGAAGACCAGCAAAACTTGCCAAGTACAGTAATACCTTGCTGTATGCTTGGTTTTTCAGGAACACATCCCGAGCATACAGCAAGGTATTACTGTATGGTACACAGCTGTGATGGTTCTAGTCTTTGGCTTAACAGCCACAGGATCTTGAAAATTAAAAAAGATAATGAACATCCTTTCAACTTCAAAAACAAGGCTTCTACACTTGAGGTCAAGCCTCATCTTCAGAAAGCCAATCTATGTTGGGCTGCTTATCTTTTCTGGTGGAGAAGGATATCAGATATTCATCACTTGTGACAATATTGGAGTGTCACTTTGGACCATTGAGTCTTATCTCAAGCCATTGGTTACAGACTTGGACTCATATTTCTGATTTTCTGTCAGGATACGAGGGACTATCTTATACATATCTTAATCTTTTTTCAAACCCTCATGGACAAGAGTGTGGGCATTTCTGTAACTGATCAAGAGATAAAAATCTCTTAGTGATACTGAGATCCTGGTGAAGCCAGCATGGGCTATTCTTGCTATTTTCACAGAAGTTTACATACAGACAAAGTGAGCCTCAAGTTCTTCTTCCTATCCTATCCTAATTCAATTTACAACTGTACCAAAGAAGTATGTACTGGGCATTGCCCATAGATAGTCCACAGCCTAAACTATAAGAGTTAGGAAAAAAACTCAAGAGCATTATTTTTCTAATCTAAAAGTGTACTTCTAGCAATTTTTGTGCACCTTGGCTGTGTCCCTGACAGCTTTAAGACAAGTAGGATAAGATGAAAAGAGACCCCTTAAGATTTCAGTGTCATCTTCCATGTCCTACAACACTCTGGTGGTGTTGCTTTGCAAGGCTTCTCAGGAGAATCCATGCTGCTTGCCCTCCATATGCATGAGAGCCTCAACTCGCTCTTTCAGCAAAACCCCAATGTTCTCAGCCACATTCAGATCAGGAGAGTTTCATGGCAATTCCACATTTCCAAAGAACTCAAATTCTAAGTCTTTCAGAATTTGCTGCATGGTCAAAGCTTTAGAAAATAGGGCTTTATCAGGTAGAAGCTGAATGTTTCATCTTTTTCTAAAGCCATTAACAGGTAACAAATTCAGCTCTGGCATCACAGGCTTCTTGAAATGTAATAGCATGGATGTGATCAATGAATTTAAGTCCTTCACTATCATATGACATCAGAAACAAAAAAATGGGATTGAATCAATCAATCAAATGGGATCAAAATTTAACAAGGATTCCAAATATATTTATAAAATTTTTTTTATAGCTCCTATAGTTTAGGCTGTGTATCTATGTGCAACACCTGGTACACTCGCCATAAACATTAGACAAATCCTCCTTTGCTTGGGTGTTACAGCTTCTCACAATTGAATATACAGGGTAGGCCTGGAAGACTGGCAAAAAATATGATATGACATAAAAATAAAAAATAGATTAAAAAATGCATGAAAATTTTTCATTTTTGTGAAATTTTTTTGCTTCAGGTTTGAAAGCATAGTGCAGAGAATTGTCACCACAGAATGGTCAATGGTGGATCGAGCAAGAATTTTGGAGCTTTATTTTAAATATGGTTCAGTAGCAAAGGCTTGATGTGATTTCTGATGAATATATTGCATAAGGAGATGTCCATCATGTGCCATGATATTGGAATGCACCTGGCCAATTTGGAGAGACTGCAAGTGCTTAGAATGTAGCAAGGCCAGGATGCCCTACCTATGTTGTCTGGACTCCAGAAAATGTGAGAGTACTAAGTGCAGCAATCCAGGGATGTCTGTGGCACTCCACACAAAAAACTGGCTCAAGCATTGCAACTCAGCAGAACACCCCTCCTTCACAATTGTCAATTAGACAATGGCATCCCCTGGTTGACACAGGCCAAGGCTGTCAGTATTAGAATAGTTCATCATTAGAATAGAGAGGGATAAATGGCAATCTGCAGTAGTCACTGAGGTGTAGCCAGTTTCATTTGCTCACCTGCCTCTGAGCAACAGCAGTTCTGCTGTTATTGCAGCAGCATGCAAGAAGGTTTTATCAATCATGTCTGGGGCCCGTTTCTGACAAATTTGTAATGTCCACAGACTTAAAAGGGGGTACATGCTGGTAACTGGCATTGATGGGCAAAACTTGAATTTGGCATGTCCCAAAGTTGGAAGGGGAAAAGCTGGGTGAAATAAAAAGTTTCAGAGAAAAATTATGGGTGCAGTCTGCAGGCATCTGCAGGGAAGGAATGAGGTCAGTCAACCAATTTGAGTTTGACACCCTTTCTTCAATGGATGCAGCTTTACCTGAAGCATTTTTTACCAGTCACAACATGAAGTGCCTCAGAATCAAATAAACAGTGGCTTCCTGACCTTTTCAGGACCATACCTTGTTTGTAGCAAAGACAGGAGCAATGGGGAAGTCTATGGGTTCAGTGGCCGCATCAGCCAAGCCAACAATACGAGCCAAAGGCTTGAGTCCTCTCCGTTCAGCCTCAGCCCCAGTGGTCAGCACAAGGGCACAAGCCCCATCATTTAGTGTGGAGGCATTAGCTGCTGTCACAGTTCCACCTTCTTTCTAGTAACACAAAAGATGACAGAATGACTTCCAACATGCATGTCCAGGAGTCATGCATATGGTAGCTGTTCTATGAATGTGATATACATGAAACTGTTGATCTTGATTTAGAAATGCACTTTGAGGAACGAAAGTGCAATGAACTTCTTTCAAAATATTGACTAAATTTTAAAATGGCTTTTTATTCACTGGAGTCATATATGCCCAAAGGCCCAAGTTAACTCAGACAAGACATTTGGCATCACATACTTAATTCCATCCAAAATACCATACTTTTTAGCAAAAAAAGGATCTTGCTATTGCCTGCATTAACTTTTGGTAAAATCTATTTTCTTCCTTGCTCTTACCATGAACACTGTAGAAAGCGTCTTGAACTTCTCAAAATTAACTCTGTGGTACTCTTCATCATCCTTCACCTCCACATTGGGTTTGCCTGGAATTATATTTTTCATTACATACTGTTTGAAGTCACCTTTCTACAAGAGCTGAGAAACAATCAATATGAAGTCTATCTTCTTTCATTCAATAGGTTCATGATGTAACTCCCTCAGTAGCTGCTACAATGGGTGAAATTATTCTCAGACACATACTATTGATGTTGTCAGCACTTTTCTCTAAGTTTGAGAGGGGGAAATAGAATAAGTTTGATGTGAACCAGTTCTGAAGTATATGGTGTCCCAATGAATCGTAATGATTTGATTTTCGATAAATTTTTTAATTCTGCACCAATTCTGATCACATTTATAACCTTTGCAGAGCATTTCAAGAGAATTTAACTGACACCTCATTGAGCTCAAATGGATTAATAAGAAATGAGTTTTGACAGTTTCTGTTATGTACTCTTTTTCATAGAAAAATAACCTAGCAGCATATCACATTAAACCAACATTGATTCAACATCCGGATGAAACAACATTGAATCAATGTTGTTTCAATCTTATATGCTGCTAGGAAAGGTAATTTCTGCAACAAATACTATTTATAGGAATGATAAAATCACTGTAGGAAAAAAAGTGATTAGTAGCACATCTTTCTCAGAACGGCAAAGCCTTGAATGGCCCTTGTACACCAAGGCCAGAACTCATTCATTGGCTGATTCAGATAAGGCCCATGATGCAACTCTTGAAGAATGAAGTTTCAGCATGCCAAATTGTGTTGATTCGCACCACCATGCACGTGAAAATTCACTTTTAAAAAATGTTGCCAATTTATCATCACCAATTGACTTCAGTATCTCCCATCATGAAATTCCTCAAGGAATATCTGTTGTTGGCTTTTCAAAATGCATTCCATACCCCTCAACTCTGAGAGATGGTACACGCAATAAGCACACATAAGCACAAGCAATTAGGCTGCTGGAGAATGAGTAAAGCCGCATGAAAGAATGGTGTCTGCAAGGATTGCCGTAACTTCATTTATTCTCCACCCTTTGTACCCAAATAGGTGTCAGAGGATTCTCTTGAAACACTTCATGAAAAGATGTAAATGTGATCAGAATCTATGCAGAATTTATGAAGTTATTCAAAAATCAAATTGTTATGATTCATTGGGACACCCTGTATTTCATAATGCATGACTTCTTTGGTAATCATTATTGACTGTGACTGGAAGGGAAAGTGACTTGCTGAAAGTTAAAGCAAATACTGTACTGTCCACATAAAGCAAATCAATTCCAAAGAACAAAGGTGCATAATATAAGAAAACCACACATGGGAAATACTCACCCTTCTTTCCAGGCACACTGACTGGAATTATTTCAGTTTTGAAAAGCCCTTGCTGATGAGCCTCAGCAGTACGTTTATAGCTGCTTATTCCATATTCATCCTGTTCCTCTCGAGAGATCTTAAGTTTCTTGGCAGTGTTTTCTGCACACACCCCCATGTGGACCTTGTTGTATACATCCCATAAGCCATCATGGACGATCCCATCCTATAAGAGCATGGATATCAAATCATCTTTGCAAATATACTTCACAAAATAGGCATGTGGAATTCCCATCAAAGAACTTCTCACATGTGCTGATATAAGTCTCAGTTTCAAGGTATTCATTATAAGAATCCAACCAAGCTAAATGGAGACCAACTGATACCACATAACAAATTAGGTGCATTGAACTTTGGCTAAGACTAGGTGAGCTACTCACTTCAAACACTCAGACCTCTTGAGAATGAGATGTTCACTGCACTTGACCACACTTACTACCCACTCTCATTTATTCATTGCCTGCCATGACCAAATGGTTAACATGAATGGCTTCAAGGAGCAATCATTCCAAGGGTCAAGTATTCATGAAAGAGCACCTGCCCATGTACACATTCAGAACATGCATTCACATACCCACTCAAAAGCTAAAAACAACCACTAGCAGTTCATCTGCATATGTTATTATTGTAATCAGACTATTGTAATATCTTATTATTGTAATATCTTATGGTTTTAATGCTCACATCCTTCAATAACAGCAAAACTGTCATGACTGTTTGGTAGCTTAAACTGTGCAAAAGGGAATATATTATGACTGCCAAATGGGACAATGATGCAAATTACGCTGCATAAGGTACAATTAAAAAATAAGGCAAAAAATAATGTAAACCAGTAGTCCTCACTATGAGACGAATTCCCCCATATGGAGTTTCTCCTCTTTCCATGTAATAGGGGACATTGGACATGCTCTCCATTCCCCCAGCAACCATGATGTGTGTGTGGCCACACTGGAGACTCTGTGCTGCCATCATCACTGCTTTCAAACCTGATGCACACACCTTGTTAACTGTTGTACAGGGGGTTGAGATTGGAAGCCCTGGAAAATATTAAAGACATTCAGTAGGCCAACATTTCCCTGTTTGAGGTCCCAAATGCTCAGCATGAATCATGTTCTTCAGTGTTTTTCACTTAGGTCAGACATTTTTTCACTTGACTTTCACTCTTATGCAGGAATTTCCCATGCATGTGTGTCCAAGTCAAGTGAAAAATTATCTAACTCAAGTGAAAAACATTGTAGGCAAGGCCCAACCTCCAAATAAAGCAGCCTGTCGAGCGGGAGCTTGACCAACTCCTGCTTGCCCCACACAGCCCATGTACACCTGATCAACATCTTCTGGTTTTATCCCTGCCTTGTCCACAGCTGCCTATAGGGAAAATATTTGGAACAAAAAAAAAAGAGATGCATTGGGCAGGCCAACCGTTTGGCTCTGGTTTGGTCTGATATTTCCAGCTCCTACCTTGATCGCAGCAGCACCAAGGCGTGGAGCCGGCAGAGAAGCCAAAGAACTCCTGAAAGATCCAATTGGAGTTCTCAGAGCACTGACGATGACTACATCCTTTACAATAGCAGTAGCGCTGCTGTAATAAGCCACCGGCAAGCGCAGCACAGGCTTCCCAGCATTGGCCAACAGGACCTCGGGGCTATATCGGCCTAACTTAACGGTTAGGTCAGCCAGACACCTGGACACCGAGTTCATCCTGCAGTCCCCGCAGTATCAACCTATTGAGTTTAAGGGAACAGAGGATTATAAGAAAAGATTCTTAATGCGCTCGTGACACCGAAAATGTGAGTAAATTCACTCGAAAACACAGATCAAGAGCAAACCAAGTTCACACGTCTGTGAACTTCATTTGATACCACGGCGAAGATGAAAGGGAGAGAGTGCAGGCATGAGATCCGCCATGCCACATGGTCACCCACTTTTGCGGGCAGCGTCTGAAGATTCTTTGCCGATTTATACTGTTGCAGAGCCGTTTTGTTTAAACGTTCGCGGTCGATAGTATATCCAAATGTTTTTGAGGATATGGCGTTGAAGTAAAATCCATTAGCACCATGTTCTCCGAAGTTTATACGTCCGTGTCATCTTCTCAAAAAAGTACCATGCCATACAGTGGCTGCCAGCACGATCCATTTAACGAATACGGTCACGAAGCTGCCCCTGGCCATGGCTCTATGGGGCTGGGAGAACGGAGACACTGCACATTTAGCTATCTAATGCCGTGACGGAGACATGTTTGCTCGCCAGATGTCTCGGGAATCTGTTGCCGACCGCTTTCTATTCGCGTCTCGTCGTGCACAGTACTATCACAGAAGTACACTTTTTTGTTGCTCTTTCTCTCAATCTCCTATTGCATACTTTCGCCTAACGTTGAAATGATAATGTTTTCGGATTGAATTTGTACCCTCTCCCTATAGGGGGGAACAGAAAAAACACAACAAAATGATTCACTTCATCAGGTGATGAATTTAACCAACCAAATGGAAGATGTCATCGATGAAATCAATGGAAGCAATCGATGGAAGCCCTCCTACGGGGGGAGGGGGGGGGGAGTTCAAATTCAATCTGAAAACAGTGTAGTTTATTATTAAAGATGCGAAGAGGACACGAAGTGTCCTCTTCGCATCTTTAATAATAAACTATAAGTGACCCTTCTAAAAGAAGCAGACGAATCATTGGTTCTACGCATCTTTGTTCCTAACGGAAACTGTGAACTGTGAATCTGCTTGACTTAAGTCGTGAAGCCCACCTCAACGTAAAAGATTTAATTAAAGATAGGTAAATATGAAGAATGGGATAGGTGTGGAGCAATGAAGGAAGTCGGGACCCCGATAAGCGATTGCCCTCCTCACCTTCGTAATCTTGGGAAGAAACACATGCTTCAACTGAGGAACGTCACCTCCTTCTTTTTCTACTTCTTTTCATATATTTTCCCTCTTCGAAATCGCTACAGATTCCTGATGGTTTGCCATTAGAGGCCGTTTAGGCGAGCAATCCAGGAGTGATTTTGGCTTGACTGGCAACTGTTGGACGAGAAAGTATCGCTTCTCTTCCACTGGGACTCGAAGTGGACATGCCACTCAGCAATCACTGTCAGTGCCACTTCCTTTTTTTCTTCGTTTTTCCACTTCCATCTTTCTACTATTTCTTCTACTCACCTCCAGCCCGTTACACATTGACAAACTCATCTCTCAAGTTGTGACTTTTTTTCATATATTCAGAGGCACGGCATCATCATCTTCACGCCTTCCTTTGATGAATCCAGTGAGCGTTAACTAGGAAGAGAAAGAGGCAGAGAACCCCAGCACAGGTGGAAACGAAGAGGAAAAGACAGAAGTCTTGGACAGATGGAGACAACGGTGACCCACAGATCCACTGCAGGTCTGCATTTTATTGGCGAAAGTTCTACAGTGAATGAGCCCGCCTGCATTTCCGCTCCCTGTCTTCTCATTCCTCATTACCTTCGTCTTCGATTTCGGCTCTCTCTTGCATGAAATAGTTTTGAAATGAAGCTGGAAACATTATTTTGTTCGTTCGTCTGAGAAATACCTAGTTATGTAGAGGGTCATTCCCTCGAACGTGCAATGATCCAACAAATTCTGCTCTAAAATGTTTTCACTATATATACCCATTGCCGAAAAAAGACTCGACCAAAAAGGAGCTGAGCGATCTTGATGAAATTTGGTACACAAGCTCGTACTAGCATACCATAAAATCGATTAGAGTTTCAAGCGTGTGGGATGAGTATTCACGGAGAAATTTTGCTAAAAATTCAAAACCAATAGCGGTTATGGAGTAATACTAATCGCTCGAAACGGTCATCTAGAGAGTTTTTATTGATGAAACCTGGCAGAATAACTCCCAAAAGTGAAGAAAAATCGACAGAAGTTTCGAGGTTGGGAGATGAGGCAATTCTGAGAAAACTTGTCAAATACCCCAGTAATTGGGGAAGAGGGTGGCACCATTGAAAGTGCCAGTTTCCGTTTCTCTTTCCCGCAAGCCACTTCACTATGGGGCCGTTGTTGAGAGTCTAACTTAGATGCAATGCCAAGGTGAGATCTCTTGGCAATTTCAACAAATTGTAAGTTTTTTTAAAATTATCCATGAATGGTAATTGGGATGCTTACCATGCATCAGCCTGATGTATGAAGCTGACACATGCATCCCAATCAGCCTACATCGATGAGATACCGTAAAAACATGTTGAAATTGTCTCCAGAGATCTCTCCTTGGCACTGTATCGCAGTTAAGGTCGTTTCACACTGTGTGTCATGCGTCCTTTGCGGCAATGCTGAGGCAGGCAGGCAGACGCACGCGTGTCCACTTATATTCAAGGGTTTTCACAAAACGCAGGACTTGCGTGTGGAATTGGGATGAGCTCGATTGAAAACGCAAGCCTTTGCGTTTTGTGAAGTTTTGGGATACGCTTGCGGACATGCGTGTGCACGAGTGCGTCTGCCTACCTGTCCAAGCATCGACGCAAAAGGACGCATGACACGCTAAGTGTGAAACGACCTTTAGACTCTCGACAACGGCCCCATAGTGAAGTGGCTTGAGGAAAGAGAAAAGGAAACTGGCGCCTTCAATGGTACCACCCTCTTCTCCAATTCTTGAGACATTCGACAAGATTTCTCTGAATTATTTCATCTCACTACCGCAAAACTTCTCTAGATTTTTCTGCTCGCCTTTAGGAGATTTTCTTACACCTTTCATCAGTAAAACTTAGGTGACAGTTTTGAGAGATTAGTATTGTCGCTCTTGGTATTGAATTGTTTGGCAAGTTTTCTCCGTGAATATTCATTCCACACGCTTGAAAATCCAATCTACTTCATGGTATGCTAATACGATAATACAAAATTGTGTACCAAATTTCATCAAGATCGCTCAACTCCTTGGTCGTGCTTTTTCTTTGGAGATGAGTAAATTACATCTCGCTGGATCGAGGAAATGCTATGGAAAGGAGAAGGCCATTTTCGCTGTGGGGCGAGGTGGATACCTTGACCGATGGTGGACTGGCTGCAGGAAGTTCGAGGATCGCTAAGAGCGAGGCTTCATCACAGGCCGATTCTGTAGGCGCTTCCGACAGCTGAGCGGCTGTGGATGGTTCGCACTCAGGGTAGTCCAACTCAACACTGACCCCCTCTCCTCCAACTCGGTTGGTAGTGATGAACGCTGGCGAGAAATGGGGATCTTCAGGTCGGGTTCGCAGGCGTTCAGTGGCCCTTGCACGAACGCCAGTTCGGTTCCGTGAAGCCGTTCAACACGCCCACTGTGAAGGTAGAGTTAGCATCTGCAGGCATGGGAGCGCCTATACTTTGATAACACCTCTTTCCGAGCCTTTCATCAACTCCTCAGATCTAAAAAACTCATTCACCCATTGACCTCTGACTTACGTTGATTCACACAGTTCAGAAGGACACCACCACCCGCCAATTCCCTCTTTCAGAATATTTATATTTTCTCATCCTCGAGACGAAAATTTCGAGACTTCCAATTTTTCTTCATACATATGCAGCAATCATATCACCGAGTCTTCTTCCTATGCTGGAGCCTCGAGAAAGAAACAGCGAAATTCAATGATGGTGTCATACTTTTGGCATTAGATTCTAGATAATCTCTGAACTTTGTAGAAATTGGATATCTTGCAGTAATATTTATTTTAAAAAGTGGCGTGAAATATAATAGGAAATAAATTTATTTGGAAGAACATTCATGAAAAACATACGTCTTCGGGTATTTTCATGCTGGGACACACCTGTGCTTTTTCCCTAGATAGCTCCTTATTCCATGATTCGATTGGTTGCAAATTGTTTATTATTACAAAACCATCTTTATCTGAATTCCCAAGTATGAGGAATTTTCGTCAATTGCGGAAGAGAACGGCAGACAAATAATAGAGGGAAAAATAGAGAATAAGCCACCCAAAGCAGGGATAGCGACGCGGGAGTATCGAGCGGAAAGTGGTCATATTTCAAACCACGGTCGCAAGATTATGGGAAAATATTTCCAAAGGTTTTTGTTTGACCAGACTCTTGTTCGTGACGCAAATAGGTCGTGATGGTGTCAAAATTCAAGGTCAAACGAAATAGGGAAGGTCAGGGAGTCGATGACCCTTGCTGCAAGAGTATACCATTTGTAGTTTGGTTTTGCATCGTTTGAATTCAAATGTGTTAATGATTCGCTTCCACCATGATAACGCCTAATAAGGGTCTAGTCAAAGCAAAAAACCGGGAAACGGTTATTCTATCTTCAATGGTTTTCCAGTAAACCTGAACCCTCCCTTTGTTAAAATGGCATTCTAATAGAGAATTCAGTTTTAAAATCATCAGGCATTGTGTCAAAAGCTCGGCAGAAGACTGAATCTTCCAATTATTTTCCCGCGTCTCCAGGGGAAAATAAGAACTGCATCCAAGGGGGGGGGGGGGGGGGGGGGGGGGAAAAAAAAAAAAAAAAAAAAGAAGAACATCCTCCCGAACGTGTTTCTTGTCATTCCTCCNGGGGGGGGGGAAGGAAATAAAATAAAAAAGGAATCAATGCACCAGGGATTTTCACCCCAAGGACCTCGGACGTGGAATGATTGCATAAATGGTATTCGCAGGTCGTGATACCTAACTGAACCGTGTGAAACGGGCAGAAGGATTCGGGGAAGGGACCTCGTGATAGAATATGTCCTATAGATATGAAACAAAAATATCCGGTTTCCTGCTTCCTACTGCAAAAAAAGATATTTATTTATTTAAATCAGATGTCTTCAATTGATTGATTTTTATTTTTTAATATATGCTCTTGCGCAGCTTTTCTTTACGGTTCCAGTATCCATTGTTTGGGTGTGTACTGGGTCATTGTAGAACATGTACATTCAGCATTATGTGCGTTGAAATATCACGGTTGCGCAATCTCTAGTGTATCCTGCTCCCGTTGCTACTGGATTCCATGGCTCTTCTGCTTTTGGTTTCAAAATCTTCCGTTTATACCATCGAAACACCTACCATTAGGTGAAATATAAAACTTTCCGTGTTCCCACGAGTTCGACTGAGAAAATTGGTGCGTGTGCCCACTGCCGAGAGAGATGCAAAATCAAGTGTTTGGAATATGTACAAAGAAAGTAAAAATATTTATTTAAAAAATAAATTATAAAGTAAAAAATTTTTTTAAAAATTAAAAAAAAGGGAAAGCTCATTAAGAAAAAGCAAATGCAGAAACCGAAGGAATGATGCCAGGAGTGATATCCAGCAGACCTAAAAGAAAATTAGCTGGCCCTCAGGAAGATTCTGAATCTCTTAAACTTATACATTTTACTACGACACATTAGTCTTAAATATTCATTTTTCTTGGATACTTATTACCCTTTTGGTAGTACGGCCGTACCAGTACTCCCGCGGCTTTCCAGTCCCCACGAAGCACGGAGAACGAGTAATACGTCTCTCAATCTTCCACTTGAATTTTCACGGCCGAACAATATGATAGTGTAGTCATAGGTCCCGTTAACCGTGTTGGTCTGAGCTGCCATCTGCCGGATATTGCCGAAATCTTTTGTTCAAGAAAGTGAGTACGGGACCCCCCAGGCGATTCATGTGCTTGGAATCCAACCAGGTACTCTGTGTGTTGCCTTGCTTGGGACCTTGCTTGCTAGGGAATATTGCACCCTGAAACACAACTGAGGCGAAGACAAGCTAAATTTATTTTTCTGCATGAGTATTACATGTTTGTAAAGCTATAAACAGAAAACTGAGCGCGCAAAACCGTA